>NQLW01000041.1:527113-538185 GCA_002312845.1 Kalanchoe fedtschenkoi | reverse complement strand
CACCACTAGCTTACGATTTTTATACCGCTAGAAAGCTTGTTTCGAGCTAAACAATTTAGACACAAGAATCGCTTAATTCGGATATCGTAAGCTTAAGATTCAGACCCTCGAATTTGGATGGTCGAACTGTCTAATTCTATCAGACAGGTTCGTACTCCTTACTTTTGAACGTTATTTCTCCCTAATCAGGTGGAATTAGGAAACATGCTACATATACATAGAAACTACGTTTCACATAGAACATGTTTAAGGAAAGAATTACTCAATTTCAATACCAGAACAGGAAGATATTGAGGTCCGAAATCAGTAGGGAAGACTGCCCAAATCTAGCAGACAGCTTTCTACTCCTATCTTTCAAATCAGTTATCTCATTACTTCGGTTGAACTAGAACTCAAAATTTATATTGTTGAAAAGATCTTTTCACTTAGTTTAGCTTAGAACAAAGAATCACACCAAAACCGTAACAAGAACTCAATTTACCAGCACACAAACACAAGCTCATACAAGTATTTTATTGAAAACGGATTTGTTAAATTATTTTACCTTTGACCAGCTCCATCTCTTCCCTTATGTCTTCTGGGAAATATGATTAGGGATTGTTATTTCAGCCATTTTCACCAAGAAATATCAGTAGCACTTTAGCTGCTTTACACTCAACCACTCAGTGTCCCACCGGCTCGCCGTCACCCGCCGCGGCTTCTCCACGTCGCTCTCGATCCCGACCTGGACAAACTCGTGGCTGCGATTGTGCAGGAAGGCAAAGACGAGCAGCGCATGGAGGATTTGGAACACGAGGCAGCGGCGCGCGACGCACTGTTGGAGGACCGCGACGGGGTTGTCGCCCTGGTTGTGATGGAAGTTGGGGCGCCACTCAACGTCCCTGCCGACCACGAGGCAGGTGGTGCGCGCTCTCGACCTCCGCAATCCAGCTCCTGACTGTCCTCAAACTTGGCCTCCTTCGGCCTGATTTCCTTCTTTAAACCATTACGGGGTGGTGCTGATTTCTCTTCTTCTTACATTTAATCACCACCATCTCGGTGGCTCCTCACTTTGCTGCGGGAAATGGGGAAGAGAGTGGGTTCTTTTGGCCATGCATTATTAAAGGTGATGTTCCACCTACCCTACATGTCATACAATTATTACACTTAGCGTCCTTGGGCGATCAACGTGAGCAACTTTTCAGCTTCTTGAATTTCTTGGAATCTAATGGATTGTTGACTGATATTGACTTCTTCTGATTCTTCATAAAGTTATGCGTCAGTTCTGAACCGAAACACCACAGAAGACGCATAGCGACACAAAATAGGGAGAATATTATTTTCTATTGAAGTTTTGTTCAGCATTCTCTCATCAATATAAATTTGGCGAAAATAATAATTAAAATATTTATTTTTCTAGAGTGACCTTTCGCGTGGTTTTCTATCATTTTTATATTCTTAATTTTTTTCATTCTAAGCACTATTTTTATATTTTTGCAGTTGCTATAAACATTGCAGTTGTTATGAAAGTAAAGGTTTTGCTCTCCAATTTGGAGAGAATGAGAGAGAGTGTTTGAAAGGAAAGGCGAGGAAAGAGAGAGAAAAAAATTGGGAGTACAATTATAAATAGTTAATCCTGAACCAATGAGAGATTTATTGAAAAATTAGAGAAAAGTGAAAAAAATGTATTACTTAATAGAAGATAAAAGAAGCGATAGTGTATTTTAATATTTATTTATGTCTTTATAATCCTATAAGAAATAACGAACATAAAGGATAAAAAGATAATTCAACATCAATTCCCTAATTAAAAAAAAATTATAAGAAATTGGGATGATTAAATCTCTCCAAATCTTTCCTTGCAGAACTCTGAGGAACTATTTTCACTTCAAATTCCTCAAAATTCTTTTTTTTCCCTCCTGAAGTTAATTCAGAATCAGGCCCCAAGAGAGAGGTAAAAAATAGAAGAAGAGCCAATGAGAATAAATTTGAAAAAATAAATTCCACAAGACGTGGGGGTAAATTTTAAGTTATAGAAATTTTGAGGGTTGAAGTAGATAACAATTTTCATGGAGTACTCATCCGTAATTATTTTTTCTGAAATCATTTTCTTGAGATCTAGGGTTTCTGATTTGATTTGTGTGTGGAAATATTGATCATTTCCCGGCGAGGATGAGCGGAGCTGCGGCTACGGATTTCTTCTACCGTGAGGCTCAGAGGCTCGGCTATGTTGCTCGCTCTGCTTTCAAAGTTCGTTTTTCATCTTAAACTTGTCCATTTCCAGATTCTGCAAACTGTATTATGTGACTGGCCAACTTGTGAATTTGAGGACCTGACTGCTGGATGCTTGATCTTTCATGTCAGATTCTTGAGATGTATTTCTTTATTGATTTTGTACAGTTTCCTAAGTATTAAATAACTCATGTATTTGGGTGTGATTGGAATTGCAGCTGCTACAGATTCAGAAGCAGTACAAACTGATCAATCCTGGTTCATCAGTTCTTGACCTTGGCTGTGCTCCTGGAGCTTGGCTTCAGGTGGGTTTATTTTCATTAATTTTGCGGCTGAGTGTGCCTGAATATGTGATACTCAGTGACTTGACCCTTGTGGCAGGTGGCGTGCCAGAGCTTAGGTCCCTTGAAAAATGGTGGAGTTGTTGTGGGGATTGATGTTAAGGTGCCTTAATCAGTAGCACTAGCTGCCCAGTGTTGTTTTATGTTTTAAGCAGAATTCAACAATATATTTAATGATATGATTTTAAAATTATGGGTTTGCAGAACAGAAGGTGAAGGTCCCTAGTATGCACTGTGATTCAAGGGTACAAACCATTTGTGGTGATGTCCTCAACCTGCCAAAAAGCCAAATCAGAACCCTCTCTCCACAGGTATGTGCAATTTCAAGGTGTGGTGGCCTTTTATATTAAAAACCTGTGATTATATTAACAAAGAAAATGAATCGGAATGTTTGCAACTAAGAGCATCTATATGAAAACGGCATTGCTGGATCCCTGTCTTTAGTGCTGTTAGTTTCGATTTGATGATCTGTGTATCCATTTTGTGTGGTTACTAAATGAGCGGAATGTGTAATACCGTGATTGAAATAGTTTTTTTTTTTTTTTTTTAAAGCTTCCTTTTTTGTCTCTTGATGATATTATGGTCATGCTTGTCTGAGTTTTCTCATTTGCAGAGCAGGGGTTTCTCAGTAATACTGTCTGATATGTGCGCCCCAATTACTGGAATTGCTCTTAGAGATGCCACTTTGTCCATTGAGCTAGGGATGCGAGCTCTTGAGTTTGCTGTTGGCGAGGCTGCTGTAAATCAGTCTTTTGATGGCAACAATGTAATGGAGGATGAACAAATCGGTTCAATGAGTGATGATGGTATGCTTCAACCCGGTGGTAATCTCCTTATCAAGCTCCTCGAGAGTGAAGACATCCAAGGTGACCACCTGTTATGCGATGAAGCTTACACATAAAATAGTAAGACTCGCTGAAAATCAATGGCGGGGTTCAACACATAATTCAACTTTACTTTTTGTTATTTGTTAACAGAACTTATCCGACTATGCAAACCTCTCTTTAAAAGATCCTCCTGGTTGAGGCCCAAGGCCACAAAATCTGCTTCAAGAGAAATCTACTTGGTGTGTCAAGGCTACAACAGAAGCTGAGAAAGTACGTTATGCTTTTGACATCCATTCAGTTTCATTCTGCAATAAACAAAATCACGCTATCCAAGAAGCGCATCGCATGTACACACGCCAGCCTGGCAGGTTCAATTTATTGGGTTATGTTTAGTTTCTCATAGCAATCCCGGTGACTTTACAACTGCTGGTTTAAAGATGATAGAGTTAGTTTGGTTTAATCTACTAAATGTGACTTTTGCCAAATGCAGTCTTTTACTTCACATGTAGTATTGTCTAAAATTATGAAACATACGGATCTTTTTTTAAGCCGCCAAACAAATTCCGTATGCCAGTTCAAAGCTACGTCATTTTGACTTGGTAATAAATTGCTTGGCTGCTTGGGGATAAATCTTTTGAAACTTATGTGTTGGTCAGTATTGTTCAGTTGGTTATTATTAGATGCCTTTGGACTGAGAAATTCTCATATAAAACTGCAAGGCTGGGATAAAAGCAACATGAATACCTAAGTTTTTTTTTAAAAAAAAAGTTTTATCAAATGTAAATTATAATTCACACATTCGACCATCAATAAATTTAAACTCTGGTCGTGTGGATTGTCTGGATTTATCATTTATCCTCCTCACTATCAGATCGCGCCCCTAATGATAATATTTAAATAATTTTTTACGTTGCCACGCTTTATGATTCAGGACAAAATCTGCCTCGCCAAAATTAATTAGGCCAAAGGCAGCCGGTGCAAGTGTTGAATATGCTAACATGAAAAACGAAGTAACTTTTTCACATAACTCCAAACTTTAGCAATGCTTAACCCAACGGAGACTGTCGTAACCTATGTTGTACAAATACGAGAACAGGTACGTAAATGGATACAGATACGAGAAAAATATAAATTTTAAAATTATTAGGAAACGGATATGACACAAAAATAATTATTAAATTTCTTGAGAATCAATTATTTTCACTTATTATATGAAAAATTTATAAATAATTATTTGTTATGAGCAAAATGAGATAGAAATATTATAGTTTCTATATACAAACATCTAACAAAATAAATTTTAGAGGTTTTTCAAACATTTCATTAGTTATTTTAAACTTTTAAAGTTAAGGTATAAGTTTCTTCAAATTTCTGGAGTTTCTATTCAAAAACGGGTACGAAGTACGCACCCTCTCGAAGTTTCTATGCAGCATAGGTCATAACTCTCAAGTATCTGCGGTTGAAGTGTTGGGAACTAGAGCTCACCGTCGATTAAATGGGGAATATGGCACTACACGTAAGCTAGCAAAACTGGTAGTAACTGAATGGGGATGGGAAAATGGTTGAGGTTGAGATAGAACTAGCTACAGCTACATGACACGAGTTGTCGGTGTTGGTGGCGGCGGCTGCTGCTGTTGTTGAATTCAAATCTTTTGAAACATCTATGGGAAGATATGTGTGTTATGGTGAGAGTGAGGCAAAAATGAAACACACCCATCAAAGCCCACCATCTGTGGCTAAAGTTGTGAGTTCATTGCTTTCCATTCTGAGCCATGTAATATTCGTCTTCCCATTGAAGTCGGTGGCAGGGATCTGACAGAGCGTGAGATCTGATTAGCCTGACATCATTTTGGTACCTAAGGATTGTGATGTGCAACTAACGTGCACTAGAAGCGCATATAAACTCGCAAACACTCAGCCCACAAACGTCTAGTTGGCTACCAACCTTATTCTATTTAGGGATAAAACCCAAAAGGGGTTCTGAACTATCACCTATTACCCATTTGCGGTCAGAACTACCATGATTTCCAAAAAGGGTGCGATGAAAAAAAAATTGGACTGATTTTCTAAAATAAAATTTACCATTACATTCCTAACCTAATATTACTATTAGACTTAAATTTGTGTGCGAGAATTACATCGTTTGGTTATCAAAATAAATTATATTGTTTTGCGCACTTAAAAAAAACGACGTCTTTGGATAACCAAACGATGTAATTTTTGCACACAAATCTAAGTCTTATAATAATATTAGGTTTATAATGTAATGACAAATTTTATTTTAGAAAATCAATATAATTTTTTTTTCATTGCACCCTTTTTGAAATCATGGTAGTTCTGACCGCAATTAGGTAAGCAGTGATAGTTAAGTGGCGCTTTTGGGTTTTTTCCCTTCTATTTAAGCAGCCTCTAATCCTTCAACTCCTTAACTCACCATTTCGATGCCAGTTGTTGGTTGCTGCTGCGGCATCGTCAAGATTCACACAAGCCTCAACACCCTCTACTACTTGGTCGTCTGCTGGTGCGATGCGTGAGAATCTTGATGATGCTGCAGTCGCCACCAATAGCTAACACAAAGGCCGACACGCACTTAGCTCGGTACGATGATAAACGATATGAGAATAAGGTAATTCTCACTCTTTTTTTTAATAATGAGTACACTATGTGCATGTTCAAATTGATGAATCTCATATTTTTTTTTAAGTAGATCAATAATGGTTCCCCACTTTCTTTGAAAATTTAAATTTGAGAGCTATAATTCTTCTCAAGTGAAGCGCTCACCAACTGAGCCTTGAATCTCATGCTTTGAGTGTTGTAATCTGAAATTGATGCTCTCTATTGTATGTCACATTCAATTGTGGCCGTTCAATGATGTTGACTAGTGAAAGAACGACTTAAACCTTAAAAGTGCTAACAAGTTTCTTACACCCGTCAACAAAAAATGTATACGACACCGTTCAAGATTCTGTACTTGTCCTTCCCAGTAAAATTGGCGCACTAAAACCCCAACGCCGCCGCCAGAATCCTCTGGACGCAGTTTGCCACGTCATGCGGGCTCTTCGACGAGCACGTAAACTAGTACAGAAACGTCACCTCGTAGTCAGGCCGACGGTTCATGAAGAGGATTGGGTCGAGAACCTTCCACACGCTTGCTGGGTAAAAATCAATTTATTTAGTCTAAATTAAATTAATTCAATTCGATTAATTATTATACAGTTCAAATTACTTTATAAAAAGAAGCTTACAATTGTTTTTGGTATAGTTCCATATTTACTTTCAATCACATTATCAATGACGTCAATTTTATATTTTTTATCGAACTCCATCAACCAAAATCACCACCCTGGAGTACAGGAAAAAATGTTTATATACTCATAAAAAATCCAACTCCATCAACCAAAAGTCACAACCCTGGATTTCAACAAAGTCGACATGGTAATTTTTCATAATCAAATATATATAAGCACATCCAAACACTTCTCCCCTATCGAAAAATTTTGAGAATTCATGGTAGTTGCAATAAAGTTTTGGGAGGAGTTTTCAAGATTCACTTAGGCTGTGTTTTGTTTAGGAAAAATTTGGGAAAAATTTGAATGAATTTTTTGTTTGGTTTATTGAAGATGGAAAATTAAATGGAAAGTTAAATGGAAAATAGAATGAAAAATTTGTTTAAAATAAAGAGTGTTTTACTACTTTGTACTAAATTTTTGACCTCAAACCAAACAAGGATAAACTAAAATGAATTTTTTGAGAGATTCATTTTATTGGTGGAAAGGAAAATTAGGAGGAAAATGAAAAGAATTCTATTATTTGATTTAGAGAAAGTAAGGAAGGAAAAATTAGTTGTAAAATTATATGGAAAATTAGATAAAAAAATTTAACAAAAAAAAAGAATGTTTTACTACTTTCATATGAGTTTTTCACCCTAACTAAATAAATAAAAATATGATGAATTGTATGAGGAATTCATTTTCTATCAAATTTTCCGTAAACCAAACACAGTCTTATACCGAATTCATGTCTCAGGTCAAGAGCCATTCAATCATTTTTTCTCCTTCATCATCCAGCTCTCATTGAGTATGTATAATCTTGGCCTGAGTGATTTTTTTGGCCTCTTTGGTTTGTGGTGCAGTTGAAGTAGCAAGTAGGTTGCCCTTTACAATTTTTTTGACTCGTTTGCGAGCTATCTTCTTCAGTCATTTCTCTTTTGGGGTTAGTAAAACAGCTGGCTGGTTTCCATTTAATTGTTGACCACCCTACGACATGGTGTCATCACTTCCTATGGGGCCATGGGTGTTTCCACGTCGGTGATTTTGAACAGAAGTAGTCTCTGGTGCCATGTCTTCTTGAACTTTATTACTTGTTGGTGCATATAAGAGAGTATCTCACATCGCCTATTGAGCTCAAACACTAACTTATAAGTATAGTTGGACACTCTCACTCATTGCCAATTAATTTTGAGTGTGGAACCAACTTACCAACATTACTTAAAATATCAACCCTATTGTCCCTATATGAACTACCCTCTTTGTTTTTCAATTTCTGCATCGTCAGTAATGTCTACATCATCTTCCTCAGCTCGAATCTCCCCATGGTTCAACTCTTTTGCTATTTGTATCTTCACTTCATCAGCTTTTGCCACTTGCTCATCGTCCTCGACCACAGCTGGAGCTTTGGTACCATGTTGTGCTACATTGAATGTTTTACAATGTTGCCTACATCCTCCATTAAATTTATGTCAAACCCCAGTGAAAAATTAGTTGCAATTGGTTCTCTTTCTTAAAGAAGAGGTTCTTTATTCACATTCTCACATGCTGTTGTTGTTTCCCATCTCAGCAATTCCCTCATGAACTGATCGTCATTCCGAAAATCATGTGACATAATTGGCACACTGTATGCGAATACAATTCTCTCTTCACAGTGTCCGTGATTTTTAATAGTTTTAGGCAGTGTTTGGTTCAGAGAAAATTGAGTGGAAAGGAAAATGTGGAGGAAAATTGGTAAAATTCAATGTTTGGTTTAGATGGAAAATATGAGGAAAATAAAATTATATGGAAAGTTATGGTAAATTAAAAGGAGTTTTGAAACTTTTTACATAATTTTCCATTCTAAACCAAACAAAGGAAAATAAGATGTAATACATAATGAATTTCACTTTTCATCAAATTTTCCTTTTCCTACAATTTTCCCTAAACCAAACACAGCCTTAAAGATTCGGAGTATATATGCTTTTTTGTTGTAAAGTTCATTGTAATGCATACATGATTCAACCAGATTGTCATAAACAATGGCATATGTAACAAAATTCATTCTACTTATAGTGCATGATTTCTCTTATCCAAATTTATTATCTGAGAAGTTTGTTATTATTTTTACATTAAAATATTAACCATTTGATCTAGATCCAGGTGGATAGCTGTCTCCACTGCCCATCCCAGTGGAACTGCCACTTGACTTCTCCTATCAAGAAAAATCAGAATAAAATACAAAATTATTAGATCTAGGAGTAGATTCTCAAGACACTACCTTCTGTCATTTTGGCAGCAGAAAATGAAACCTGGTGATGATTATTATTAAAATACAATAAAATTAAAACCTTATGCCGATCACCTTGATAAACGAATCACGGGGATCACTCTTTTTAGCTGGGGGCTGCTGAAGGGGCTTTAAGTTTCTTCCTGGGCGCTTTCGGATCGACATGGAGGCCTTCTACCAGTTTAGTTACGTCTTCAAAGCATCAAGAGAAGACCCAACATGAAAAATTACTGGCTAGTTCATCCAGAAAATGCATTCAAGCTTATGAAATGGAAAGCGCGAAACTTACTTTGCTCAGCAAGGTCTCGCCACTGTAGGCTTAGGCCGTTGCTGTCATTATGTAAATTAGAAAAAAGAACATCAGTTTGAGACCTCCCTCTCTCACCATCTTTCAAATCTCTTCGATGAAACAAATGATTGGGCAAATTCAGGTCCGGATGCTCTTAGATTTATAAGGGAAAAAGTATCGGCTTGATTTTTGGAGCACCGGAGCTTAATGGTTTTAGCTTTCTGCTTCTCTTTCCAACTCCAGAGCTTTCTACTTCAGCGAGGGAAGTTGCATGCAAGATTCATCACGTTATTTAGATGCATATAAATCATGTAATTTTAATAATACATAATAGTCACTCAACAATTCATTATAAGAATAACTTCCGGATGTTGTTACGTAGTAAGTATTAAATATAACTGATTTTGGTCTTTGTAGCTGACAATCAAAAAGTGATTAAACTATGTAATCCAAATACTATACAAATGAATCACTCAGTATTTCTAGGAAAGCTTCCGATTTCGGTCTTTAGTTGACTAGAGATATTAACTACAACAAGGTAAAATGACCAATCCATCTCAAGCCTGATTTTTTGTGGAATGGAATACCTAATCTTATAGGGTAGTGAATATAATCTTAATTTCAAATAATTTAACATGCGTATTTAAACTTTGAAGTACTATGCATGGCAATTCCTAGACAATCCTAAGATAATAGACATATGTAGTATCTTTTAAAGAAGCACGAATAAATATGGATAAAAAATACTCTTAAGTAATTAAGATGAATAAGAGTCTATAAACAATCTAGGATTTGTAGAATACTCAAACATAGATGACTATTTACTATGTATAACTGAGATAAAAATCATAAAATATTTATGAAAATACAATAAGAATGGTAGAGAAAAGTTTAGTCTCTTAAAACTCCAAATTTGAACAGAGTTTTTCTCTCTGACTCTTCCGGGAGAAAGATGTGTTGTGTTGTGTCAAGCTACTAAGGTTTGAGCTTGAGTCTTCTATTTATAAGCAAATTGTCATCTTGTATTTTTTTGATGATTTTTGATCATTTACAGAAGGATTATTATTTCCAAAAAAAGGCATGAGAAGGATGAAGTCGAATCTGACTTTATCTAGCCTTCCGGCACTCGTGACATGATTCAGATCGTGCTGAAGGAAGGCTTTCGCTCTTGCAGACGTCTTTTGCTGCTCAGCACGACTGACCCATCGCATGACCTGGGTTGTGTTGAAGGAATGCTTCTGGATCATGTTTTGTCTTTTTTCCGTTGGCACGACCTGCGTTGTGCTGCAGCATGACTCGGCTAAATAATTACTCCCCTAAGATTTAGAGATTGAGTGGACTCTTTGAAAGAAGAAAAAGACGCCCAACCATTCTAAGAACGCTACCTCGCAGATCTGTTAGCCCATATTCATGGAGATGCACATGAAAGATAGGCTGCTAAAGGAGTACTTTATGCCATCCCCAGCAAGCTATAAGTCAGTGATCACATAGCCCAACATTATAAAAGAGGCTTGAGAAGTCAAAACGGCCCTTATAAATCTATTCATGAACAATACCTTTGGTGGATCAAGCACGAAGGAGACTAACGCACACATCTAAAATTTTCTAGAAATATGTGACATGCTAGAAGTGCGCAATATACCAAATGATGCACTTTACCACTTCCTATTCTCATCTCTTTGAGAGATAAAGCTAAGGAGTCAGGGGTGGAGCCACTGGGGGGCAATGGGATCGACCGTCTCCCCGAATCCCACCTAAAACACCTACGTCTATGTAATTTTTTTTTAAAAAAATTTATATATAAAAAAATAAATTTACATGCTTAATTTCAACTAAATTTTTAATTTTGCCCCCAAATTTAACCAAAAT
>NQLW01000041.1:504079-527100 GCA_002312845.1 Kalanchoe fedtschenkoi | reverse complement strand
CCCCCCCCCCCCCCCCCCCCCAATTTAACCAAAATTTTGGTAAGTTGTTGTAGGATTTTGCATAAACAAATCATTAGGAGAGATTGAGGTGATCATTGAAGAAGTGGCTCAAAACTACCATCCATGGGACAACAATAAAGCCAGTAAAAACTTAATTTTGGGGAGGTACCCCATGCATTTTATTAATCATGAAATGTCTATGTTAAAATTAAGTGTACAAATGGAATCGTTGACCAACAATATTGATAAAATTAATTCCTCCTGGCAATCTCGTGAGATATTTGAGGCACGAGCTAAGGAGACACACATTAAAAAGAGGTAAATTAGATGGAAGAAATGTCTCATGCAGGAGGCCAATTCAACCTGACCTACCATCCCAGCAACCTTGATCATCCCAACCTCTCTTACAAAACTTAGAATCTTGTCTAGTAAGGATTAAAGCAGAGGATATAATATCAAGCGTAACACCCAGACAATGAGGGTTATGGACCAAAGTTGACAATAGTGGAAATTCTCGATATAATGCTGAAAGAACATATGCGTCAGACGTTACTTCCTCTTTGTTCTTCAACAATTAATTTTACTGTCTCTGGTGGGGATTAAAAAATCTAAGGTGAATTTTGATTGCTGGCTTTTTTTAGACTTGTATGATACTTTTCAGGCTTTCATGCCTTGAATGTTTTTCGTAAGGCTTTTATACCTTTTTATATTAGTTAAGGATTTGGATGACATTGTAAGGTTTTTTATGCCCTGAATGATTGGATATATAAGGCATGTGAGCTTATTTTGTGTATGTTTTTTGAATCTGTCTAATTTTTTTGTATATAGTGCTATTTGAAATGCAAGTTGGAAATGGATAATGAAAATTTTCATCCATACAAAATTTCACTATTAACCATACAAATCCATAACTGTAGGTTTCAAAATAAAAAAGCGACGGTAAAACTCTGTTGCTTATTTACATACATTGCGACGCTCTATTATCATCGCATGTTCTTCGCAAGAATTGAATATTGCAATGGATGAAAAAACTGTCGCCTTTTCCTTTGTGATTCTTACAAATGCGTCAAAATCAAAATCATCACATGTTTGTCGCTGTAGCTGATTGGCGATAATTTTTTGGCCTAAGGCTACAATTTCTTGTAGCAGCATTAGGGCATATTTCCCGTAGTGAGTCTCAAAAGAGGACCGCGTGGCTTGTAAAATGTAGGCGGTTAAGGTTGATGTGGTGAAGCTGTTGAGAATTGATAATATTTCTTAGTATATTCATCAATATCTCCTCTAACACCTTCCAAATATGAGGATTCATTGCATCTTCTCATTCATTCTCTTTAACGACCCAAAAGTTCACTTGTTCTTCATGATTAGATGAACGCTTTAGGTGACATACCAACAAAATAAAAAAACTCTCCATAAAATTTAGGAATCAAATTAATTCTCAACAAATCATCATTTGACTAGAACTATAAAAACTCTCCACAAACCCAAGATTAATTCGTCTTCTTGGCCCAAGAATATAGTAAACGGATATTTTTTATGACAAGGTGTGACTGTAAAAGTGCTCCCTTTTTCTTTTTTATTTGTCACTTAATCGAAAATATTTGTCCACTTTTACTTGTCACTCAATAATTCTAATACATATTAAATTCTCTTAAAAATCTTAAAAACCAACCACTAATTAATAAACTTTATTTTTCAATAACTATGGTTTATTTTTAATAATTTTTTTCCCAATATATCTTGTAATCATACCTAAGAACAACATGGAAACAATGCTTATTACTACAAGCAAATTGAAATGCAAGTTGTGTTCCTCACATGATAACTGAAGGGCAGGTACCCTAATTCAATAGTAAAAAGTAAACACGAAGCTTAAGCTATAAGCCTCATATATGTTATGCCATTTAGCTATAGCTTCTTCTATCGGAGCAGCCTCCCATCAAATTTGTGTTTTTATTTTTCTTCATCATCCTCTTCACTGTCCTAACTTGAGAACCAGTACTTTGAGTAATGGCAGCAAAATCAGTACAATATCGACTTAATCTCGAGCCGCCGCCAGTACTCTGGCTAAGAGAGGAAAGAAAAAGGCATCTCCCATCTCTATTTCTGCATCTCCAAGCTCATCCATAGTGGCAATAGCTTCCGTTGTGACTGGCAGGTTTACTGCTACCAAGGAAGCGTTGAAATGATCAAGACAAGATTTTAACAAGGTCGGGGGCGGCTAGGGTTTTTCTCATACCTGATAATGGCTTCCTCTTATTCACTTCGTTTACTTGTTCCGTTGCTGCTCTATTTTCTCAACTCTCAAATATCCGATCAACAAGCAACAAAATTTTTACAGATTTTCAAACACTCCTTGAGTGGTCAATATGTTGCTTAGATTTTCCCTCGTAAAAACTGGTGGTTGATTTGGGAGGTTTGATCACTGGTTTGGATTATCGCCAGTCTTCAACTCATCACTCCATTCCTTGTCCATCTCTCGAGTGCTTCGAAACGGGTGGATTTGGGAGTTTATTTTCTGAATGAGGAGATCATGTAGACTGATTTCTATTCCACTATATGCGGAGATCTGGATTTAGAAGATTATCAGATATTAATGAATATGTGGGTTTTGAAAGGTGTAGAAGGTACATACCGTATCATTTCTAATTATTTGAATGAAGAAGATTATCATCATTAGAGAAAATAAAATAAAATAAACGGTTGCTAATGATTATTTCAGTTCAGATATTTTTTCACTGTGCGACTACTAAACACGGACAAAGGGAGAACATGTTAGATATATTAATCACTTTCATACAAATATTCATCAGTTGCATACATATATTCATCACTCGCTTACACATATTCATCACTTGTATACATATATTCATCACTTACATAAGTATATTTATCACATGCATAAACATATGCTTCACTTGAATACATATATTCATCACTTGCATACACATATTCATCACATGCTTAAATATATTCACCTCTTGCATATACATAATCATCATTTGCATACACATATTCATCAATTGCATAAATATATTCATCACTAACATACATATATTCATCAATTTCATACACATATTAATCAATTTCATACACATATTCATCACTTGGATATATATTCATCACATGCATAAATACATTCATCATTTGGATACACATGTTCATCACTTGAATAAATATATCATAACTTGGATACACATATTCATCACTTGCATGCACATATTCATCACTTCCATACACATATTAATCACTTTCATACACATATTCATCACTTACAAACATATATTCATTACTTGCATACACATATTCATCATATGCATAAAGACATTAATCACTTAGATACACATGTTCATCACTTGGATAAACATATTCATCACTTGGATACACATATTCATCACTTGAATACATATATTAATCAATTAGATACACATATTCATCATTTGCATACACATATTCATCACTTACACATCTATATTCATCACGTACATACACATATTAATAACTTTCACACACATATTCATCACTTGCATACGCATATTCATCACTTTCATACTCATATTCATCACTTTCATATATATATATATATATATATAGAGAGAGAGTTTGGATCAGTTGTGAACACTTAAATTGTGAACAAACTATGGATAAATATGGACCAATAATTTTAATAAATGAAACGACCGTGTTTTGATTATTTATTTTCCTTTTTAAAATTTTGTTACATCTTTTATTTAAGGATTCTTTTAATAACGTATATTGTTCCACAAATCACTCAAATTTGAATTAAATGATATCTTAATTATGATACATAAGGTACGGTAAAACAACCCATTGTAAAAACCTCATCGTCTCCACTTTCAGGTATCCAATTCCACCTTCCCCTCACCCGATTCCGTCGTCTCCATTTCAATTTGAGTCAGTAAGCCAAGCCTCTGATCTGATCCGAGCATGGTTGAACGTCTTCTATGCCAACGCGTTAGATCTGAGCGCCTTCGTCTTCACCTTCATCTTTTGATTTATTCCGAACTCAGTCCAAGATCAGATCCGAGCGCCTTCGATGCAGATCCGAGCGCCTTTTCCTTCCATTCACTCACTGTAACCTTCAATTGTCTCACTTGTGACTTGTGCTGCAAAAAGCTGTGATAATTGTCTTCAAAGCCAAGAACTTCATCGTTTTGTTCCTATGTTTATTGGTTTTGTTTGAATTAATTTTTATTGTTGTTTATGGGTTGGTTTTTTGATCGTTTTGATTTTATTTTTTAATCAAAGTTTAGATCTACTAAGAAGACACTGAGATAATAAGATCATTCCTATGTCGTTGTCAGATCTAGTCGCGTGGGGTTCTAAGGCTCTCGTTCGGGCGTCAACAATGCGAACAAAGATTCCAGAATGGTGTTCGTGTACCCTAACTGAGATGTGAAGATCAAGGACAGGTCGGGGCGCAGAGATGTACTCGAGGTCGCGGTGACTAAACAGGAATCCATCTAAAAAATTGAATCTTTCTCAAGTGATTTTTTTAGTTTTGGCTGCTTCATGAAATGAATTGCAACAAATATGGTGCACCTCCATTATTTATAGTGAATATGTGATTTTAACAGTGAACATGTCCTAAAACGACAGTGAATACGCTTGGAATGGCAGTGAACATGGGACAATGAACAGTGAACATGACTGAAACGGCAGTGAATATGCCTATACTTGAAACGGCAGTGAATATGCATGTGCCTGAAACGACAGTGAACATGGCTGAGAACAGCAGTGAACATGGCTGAAAACAGTAGTGAACGTGCCTAAAACAGCAGTAAATATACCTAAGACAGTATTGAAAAGGAAATTAAACAAATTTATGACATTTAATGTCATTTCAGATAATTAATAAAGCTTAATAAACAAACTTAAAATGGAAACTAAATGGTTGGTTCAGAATCGTTCACACTTTGTTCACAACTTAAGTGTTCACAACGGATCCCTCCCATATATATATATATATGTATATTCATCACTTGCATATGTATATTCATCACTTGCATGCACATATCAATCATTTACATATACATATTCATCACTTATAAATATATATGCATCACTTGGACATATACATTCATCACTTGCATACACATATTGATCACTTGCATATACATATTCATCATATTCATACTAATATTCATCACTCGCACATCCACTGCCCTACCAGCCATCTCCGCCAAACCACCCGACAGTCATCTCCGTCAACCATCGGCCTGCCTCGACGCAGTGGTCCGACCACCGTTCTCTCGCGCGGCGAGAGCCCTTGGCGTCTAACCTTCATAGCCATGGAGGCCTGAATCCCCGTTCATGGCGGCTAGGATAGCCTCGCGTCCAAGAGCCTCCTCCTGCTCGGTGAGCCGGTGTGGATTTACCCGCGCGAGCTCAGTGCTACCTACCCCTAGGCCTCACGGCCAAACCTCTCTAGGCCTCTCGGCCACCATCCATTAGCTCCCCCCGACCAAGGCCTTACAGTCTCGGTCCTCAACCCCCACCCTCGTCTCCGCCCATCGCCAGCCTCTGATCGAAAGCGTTGTTGCTGCTGCACCAAACCCTTACCGCCTGACTTCACCCCACGGCCCAGTCACTGCCAATGATCGCCCCTTGAGTTTCGCCAGGCCGCCGCAGGTGAGATGAAGTCCCGTCTGTTGGAGAGTCATAATGCGAGCCCCCACAGCGCAGGCTCTTAATCAGGCGGCGTTCCCTCTTTGCCTTCCCTGTCGGTTGTCTCTGCCAGACAACGGCGCAAGCCCACTGGCGTGCCCAGTCCGCGGCGACTCTTGGAACCTAGCTCCGCCCTCATCTGGATGTGCATCATCCCAGATCTAGTCGCGCCTGCGCTAGATCTGGCCTCTGTGGCGCCTCAGCTTCAGGATCCGGCGATTTCGCCTCGGCTGGCTGCAGATCGGGCATGCGGGGCGCCCCGAGCTAGCAGCCTGGCCAGTCTATCATCCCCCCTCTCGCCGTTGCTCAAACTCCTTCGGTCTCGGCGTTGACCGCCTCGACTGTCCCCCTCCTTGCTGCCTAGACTATCCCCCTCCCCACCTCAAGCGACGCGCTTGCCCATGCCTTACTGCGTCCCTGCAGTCCCGTGCAGCCCAGCTTGTTGCGTCCCTGCAGTCCCGAGCCGCTCAGCTTACTGCGTCCCTACAGCCCCGAGCCGCTCAGCTTGCTGCGTCCCTGCAGTCCCGAGCAGCCCAGCCCGCCGAGTCACCCACAGGAGAAATCCCAGCCAGCAGGTCAAGTGTCAGGCCCAACCCAGCAACAAAGTTTCTCAGTCAGCAACCCTTCCTTCAATAGACTCTTTGAGTCATCCACTATGTAGGATCTCCGATCCATCTCTATCAATATAGGCACTATCGCCAAAAAGATCATTTGGATCATCTTCTAATAAAATAATTAATATTAAAAAAAATAATATATTCATTATTTGTATACACATATTCATCACTTGCATAAATATATTCATCACTTGACTGTACATATTCATCACTTGCATACACATATTCATCACTAGCATACACATATTCATCACTTGAATGCATATATTCATCACTTGCATATAAATATTCATCACTCACATGCACATATTCATCACTTGCATACTTATATTCATCACTTTCATAAATATATTCATCACTTGGATACACATATTCATCATTTGGATACATATATTTATCAATTTCACATATAATTATTTTAATGGATATAAATTAGAAACATTATGAATTTATAATTTTTTATTATTTTAATGTTTATAAATCAAACTGGTATATTTTGTAATTTTTGATTTTTATTTAATTTTTCTAAATTATTTTTAAATTATTTACTATTTCTATGAGTGTAGTGTAATGAGCTTTAAAACGACACCATTTTGAATTAAGACGAAACGACGTCGTCTGAGCACACATGCTCACTGTATGCCAAAAGTTTGTGATATATAGATTTGTTGATAAGCAGCAAGTATGTGAGTGATATCATGAATTTTGAATGGTTTAACAAGAAGCAAAGAAGAGGAGTAGGATGATAGATGTCGGGAGCTACTACTTGGAGTGCGGTGTAAGTGTGGTATTTGATATGAGTGCGACTGAAGAGGGAATAAAATATTGAACAATTAAATAACAAAATTTGGACTAATTTTGTAAAAAAAATGTACAAAAAATAGTATTACTTATATTACTGTAAGAATTAGACTCGAGTGGTAAAATCATTTTGTTTTATCATCAAATTAAACGATATCATTTAGTTCACATAAACTAAAATAAAAAAATTCATACTTAGCCAACCCTAATTCACTCCAAAATTTAATTTAAAATCATATTAATTATACAAAACTCAACTAATCATAAATGTCATCCTGAATTACAGCAAAAACAAAATTAATTTTTTTTTGACAATTGTGACAGTCCGAACAGCAAGCGGAGAAACGGTGAGACCTCTTTTATATGATTTGAAAATATGATTTTCATATTTAGATAGATACCATATACACAATTCAAATTAAATATCTTTTGATATTCCTGAACAAATGATTCAGAAACCCGATGTCAGCAGCAAGTCATGCCGGGTGAACGCCACGGCCCTTGTATAACACACTACTTTATGCTGTGTTTGGTTTAAGGAAAATTCGGTGGAAATGAAAATTTGAGAAAAAATTGAAAGGAAATGAAATTTTTTTCAAGAATTTGATCTAATTTCCCCTTGTTTGATTTCATTAGGAAAATGTCAAAAAAGACTTGTTAGGAATCCATTTCATTTTCCATGATCATGGAAAGTTTATGGAAAACATATGAAAAAGTATCAATCTTTCATCATTTCATTCAGATCAAAAAGTGATTATTTGTTTGAGATACATTGAATTTGGTTGGATTAATTTATTAGAAATTAGAATCACATTTTCCATCCAATTTTCATCCTTTCTACGTTCCATTTAAACTAAATAATGAATTTTAGTAATTTTCCATCAATTTTTTCTTTCCGTCAAATTTTCCTTAACCCAAACACAGCTTTAAAATCTGCACATAGTTGCTGGTTACTCCATTACACTGATGACCGGAATATTACTTCCCATGACTGTTGCATATCTCAATTCCAACAAGGCCTCTAATTATCTTATAGTAAGATCTCTCCCAAGCTAGACCTACGGTATTATTTGAAGTTGCACTCTGTCTGTTGTTTTCCGCCCTCTGCCGCAATATCCAGAACCTGTAAAACCAACATACAGATTGTCCAGGGAATAAATGGCAAACGGAATATAAATATATAATCTATTTATTTGACACTCAGAATAAAATTGGCTGACCGGAATCTCTCCATGGGCGGGATTCTATTGGGACGACTTATTTCCTATGCTTTAAACGCTTTTCACAAATCAAGATTTTGTAAAATGCATGAGGACCCTCAGGTGGGTCTCGGAGCGTTACATGCCATCCCATGGCGTTTCCGATTTCTTGAACTTCATTTATCGCAGTTACTGAATCGTGAATGAAAGCAAAGCCTCCGGGCCTTAGAATTCTGTCCATCTCCAGCATAATATCGGATATGTTGCATCTGATATATCAACATCATAAGTAACATGAGATATATAATCATCCTACAACTATGTGAGGAAATGGGTTTCAGTTACCTTCTGCGCTCAATAGAGAACAGGCCGGAAGCATGCAACAAATCGTAGGATCTTAGATAAGTGTCAAACGGCTCACACCTGTCGGAAACAGCAATAATGCCTCTCAGCTGACAGGCTACCGAATTTGATATGGGGCAGGTAAATATGTTTTTAAATAAAAGAATTGAGATGAGGAGCTGCTCGGCTGAAGTGCCAGAGAATGGAAGAGTACCAATCATGCATAACTCCTAGAAGTCCACGGTCATAGATTATCGGCAATGTGTTAAACCAGCTAACGGGAACCACATTCAGAACCCACGCGTCGATTTTCTCATTGATCAAAGTTGCTGCAAATCTGCATAGTAGTTGAAATCAGTGTCGATATATATATATATATATATATATATATATATATATGTACATGATAGAAATGAGGCAAACCAATATTACCCTCCGAAGCCGGCTCTCATGTCCAACACATTTCTTAGTTTCCTCTTTTTCAAATGAAAATGATGCATGTAGCTTTTGATGATCATATCCCATTTTCTGTTTTCTGCTCTGAAAAGCTCTTTTCTGGATATCAGTGCATCCATGTGTATGGTCTCGAGTCTATCGGGTGGAGTTTGAAGTCGATCCGGCCAGACACTTAAACTGGCCACAGAACCGTTTTTGGGTAACTGGCTGATGCACGCTGTCAGATCAACATACCTGGAAAGAGAGTAATTTAAGAGTCAAGCGGTGTATCTGATTGAAAACAAAATCTTGTCAGCGACAAGCAGAGACCATACAGTGAACCAGGTTGTCATCTGAACAATAATATATGTGAAGAAAATGTGTACCAGACATTGTCTGGGTCATCGTCTGCTGGACACAGCGGGGGGCGGATCCCTTCCGAGCGGTTCAAATAGCAGCTACTGTTTAAGGGCTTCTGCCAGATAGCAACATGTTGCTCCTTCTTCACAAGCACCCAGCAAAGCCGAGCGGCGAGGTCTAGCATCTCTGCGGCCACAAGAATAGGTGTAGTAAACTCAAATGCCAAACCAATCCAATATTTGGCATAAGTTATGTCTTAGAACCACTTTTTTTCGTATGTAGAGTAGGGAGTTCCGGAAGGGACTTACCGCTCCACTGTTCTTCGAACTTGTCTGACCACACAAAGTATCCACCTGCCCGCAATATCCTATTGGCCTCGAGTAGCCAAGTCCCGTCTATGAATTGAAACAAACCAATTTAGTTAAAGAGGAATAATTCCTGGTGAATTTGAAGAACTGGGATCTTTCCCAGGGGCTTTCGATGCCTAAGATAAAACCGTTACCGTCAAGAGTCCAATTGACTCCGCACCTGCAGCAGTGAACCATATCAAATGCTTGGCTGGGATACAAAAGTCGATGAGTTGCAAATGTAGCGACCATTGCAGGCACCCCGCGCTCAAGTGCAAATTGGATCTCATTCCCATGCACATCTTTGGGAGCGATACATAAGGTGAGGACATTCCTTGACATTAAGTAACCGCCCAAGTTACCGATTCCACATGCAACATCTAGAACCACACGGGTTCGGCTACCAAATGCGATGTCTGGCACCATCTACAAACACACAAGAAACAAGCATGATATACATAATCTTCACACACAGACATTCTCAAACTTGCATATGTCTACCAAAAAGGGCTAAAAGTGGTACAAGAAGTTTGAAACTAAAGAGACCTGTGAAAGATGACTGATGTATCGATCTGCTCCTTGCGTGCATTCTATCCCCTCATCCTTTATTCTCCCATCGGTGAAATGAAGCTTGTCTTTCTTGATGGAAACTTCTCTCCGACCCTTTACCTCCTCAGCTAGCGTTGTATTCGGGATATTCTGAAGCCACACCTGCAATATCATCACAAATCGGAGACACTTCAAGTCTATGAAAAAACGAATCCAAATGGTTATCCCAAACAGAAATTGCTACTTGTATGTGAAACACACGCAATATAAGCGAAGCCTGACCTCATGGAGGCTTTTAGGCCACGGGACCAGATTCTTGTAACCCTTAGGTTTCGGAACCAAGCAAGTTAATCGTTTATCCTTCTCGGGGCAATGCCTTTCAAATTGTTCTCCTCTATCAGTAGAAGGCAGCCTCCCAATTGCATCACCATTATCCATACAAGGCACATAGTCCATCATACTATCAGAGCACTGCGAAAATCTCTTTACACCAATCCAAGTCCCCTCATCGCTGAAGCTCCTTCCTAAAGCTTGACTACCATTCCCCATTTTTTCTACAAACTCAGCATCAATATCTTCAACATCAAACTCATCGGTCATTGCCCCGTCACCGCTCAAAATCCCAAGTCTCTCTATCAAAGGACGCAGCAGCTGCGGTGGAGGTGGAAATGAAGGAGACAGTGACAATGGACTGGTGACTGGAGGGGGGTATGAAGGCGACAACTGTGGCGGAGTTGAGTTTGGTGAGACAGCAATCGCAGTTGGAGTTGGGGTTTGAGACGATGAAATGTTGGCAGCAAACTGGCCGTAGTTGAGGAGCAAAAGCTTCCGGTCAGCATCAGACGAGTTCTGGGCAACGTAACAAAACGCGACATATACCAACACGAAAGCTGAGACCTTTGCCAGATGGGGCGACTTCATTACCGACCTGCAACACTCGATCATGCTCATCGCTCCAGATACTCAAAATTTCAAACACCCACGTGTGTGTGGGTCAGCGTCAGTTGTTATGCAACTCCATTTGTCAGCTCGCGAAAATGGGTTTTGTCGTCTTTAGGGATTTGTTTTTCGAGAAATCCGACGAAGAGGGTCGACTTCTAGAATGTGCGATTTCAGAGGGTATAAAAGAGAGCCTGTTTTTGAAAATGAGAACGTGCGTGTTATCCGCAGCCGCAGATTTACTTCAGAGAAACATCATAAGACAGAAGAAAGAAAATAGACAACGCGTCAAAACTCAATGGGAAATTGTGCAAGGTGTTCACCAGTCCAAACCGGATCGGAACCGAGAAATGATAAGGATCGAAGGCCGTACGGGATCGGAAAATTTTGAGTTTGGACCGGACCGAACCGATTTGGATCGGATTAATAAAAAATTAATTAATTTTTAATAGAAATGTGAATTAAAAATAATTTTATTTATATATTAAATAAGATATATATATGTATTTTAATTAAAATAAATTTTTTATTGAAAAATTACCAAATCGGTCCGAATCGGAAATCAAAATCTCAAAAACTGATGGACTAAAAATCGGACCGAAATCTTTCGATCCGGTCCGGTTCTGAATCATCCGGTCCGGACCGGATTTTGTACACTCCTGAATATGAATAGAAGAACTCTTGAGGAATTAAATCAGATGAGTCTAATCCCAATTTGATTTTACAAGTAAAAAAAGCATGTAATCATTTACAGTAAGTAAAAAATCAAAGTGATTTAATTAAAAAAATGATGGTTTTCACTAAAATATGATGGTTTTAGTTTAACTAATATTATTAATAATTTTGTTCAAATGTCTGTAATTTTTTTATTGGCTCTGCAGCCAATAATCATCTTTGCAGTTGGTTACATTCCAAAAAATAAATGATTTGAGAGTCTAAAAAATGTGTGTTGCTAAGTTTAGAAATTAGCATGAATTTAAAATGATAAAAGTAAAGACGCGACAAATTATTGAAATAATCATGTAAACAAAAATCAAATTTGAAAAAACATTAACAACACATTATAATTGTTTTTTTACCTTGACTTCCATCATTTCCTTCTAAATCCATCCAAATCGGATGAAAAAAAAAATGTTTACTCCCCTCCTGCAAACCTCTCAAAATTTCCTTATAAAACAACTTTGAAACATTTATTCCCTTTCTCTCGGAAAAAAAATCTCGGGATTCGAGAACACTGTCTCATAGGTAGCATAATCATTTCAATTTTTTTTGTCTTCCCATTCTTATAATTATACTTTGGAAAACAATAATTTGGAAATATTAAAGAATTTGGAAAATAATAATTTGCTAAATAATCAATTAAATTATATTTATATCTTTATACTAGATTAAAATTGTTAAACGTACATGTGACTAAATGAATATTACTTAATTTTAAGCGTGATTTCTGATATTGAATAATATTAAAAAGAACTTATTTATGCAATATGACATGTGTGTTTTGTATATGTCTTTTAATGAAGATTTAGGATAAGAATGTTTATAAAGGTGATGAAGTATCACGACACAATTGAAGTGAAAATCAATGAGATTTCCTTAAGTAGAAATCGCCATTCCTTACTCTTCTACTAAACACATAATTTAAATATTTACCCTCTCATCTCATACAACTCATCTCACTTGAGAAACCATTATTTTTATTTATCCTTTTACAACTTTTCATTTTTTCTCCCAATTACTTTCTCTTCAATAAAACCAAAGCTCACAAGAAATGTAATATTTTTTTTATGTGTGATTGACTATTTCTATTATTAATTATCATACATTTTTAATCATTATCTCCTTTACAATTAATTTCAAACAGGCCCTTTACAACTAAAAAGTTTTTCAATTGTCCTCGGTTCCAAATTTTTTCTAAAATAACATACTTTGACAAACTGCAGTTTGAGACTGGCGTTGGATTAAGCCCAACCGCGATATGAAACAGTGGTTAGAAGTTGAGTAAGCTTTCTGCCCAGTTCGCAGCCAAATCAGCCCACACGCGGACGAGCGCTAGTAACAAAGTGACTGTGGAAGATGACTAGTCACCGTCTGAAACACCGGCTGGGCTTTAAGCTCCTACACCGATTTGAAACTGGAGTATGACTTAATCCACCATAGATTTTAGATCACAGTTCGATTTAACTAGCTTTTTGAATAAATGTGGTAGTATGAACCTCTCTTTCAAACCTTGATTCGGTCTCGACTGACATTTGAAACGATGGTTAAACTTAATCCAACACATGTTTCAGACCACAGTTTGACTTGGCATGCTCTCTAAGAAAATTTGGTAAATTGAACTATTCTTTTAACGGTTGGGATTAATCCATCACCTGTTTAAGACAACTATTCGTTTCATTTTCAAGGTTTTTTTATAAGCAATTCCTTAATTTTTAATTTTGTAATCGTAACATAATTTTTTGCAAGTTTATGTTATGGAACATGAAAATAAGAAAGAAAATGTTTAAATCATAAGAAAACATTTTACAGTAATAATAAAGTTTATATTGGGAATATTTCAGATAATATATCTCATAGCTAATCACTTTCTACATCAGGGAGGTGATTTCTCAATTTGCAGACTCCAAGGTTTGTCTTCATCCTATCACGCTTTAATTACAGCGGGGCATGCTCAGCTCCCTGCTCTTAGTTTAGCTTTGAGACATGCAATGGACTCGTGACGCCCACTCCCCGATCCGCATCATCTTCTGACTGTGTGTCTGACTCGGCTCTAGCTGAGGATGCTGAAAAATATGAGATATTGAAAATAAGAAGGTTAGCAACATTTATCAAAGTGTATTTAAATAGTTACAAATTCAGTGAAAAAGTTCCGAAAAGGAGTCAAATGACCTCTAAGTCAATCACGAGCATAGCAACCTCGTAGACGCCCACCAACTCATTACGACAAGTGTGAAAAAGATCATTCACGATTCTCTTCACATGTCATATAGCGTCGCTCATGAAAAAAGTTATGCACGTAATTGAAATTTGTGAAAGTGATTTGATTATGCATTTATATCACTTAGCAACACAATGTAGTTAGGTGCAGATGAGTGGGTATTTAAAAAGTGGGCGACTAAAACATGCGTGAAGTGATCTCTCATACCACTCGCTGTACTCCGTCAGAGCTGTCGAATCATACTCCTCGGTGTCCTGGATGATGAACTCATGATGTGAATACCATATGACAATCAATGAAGAGTTCTTCATGGTCCAATCGAGTTTTCCCTTCTTCTAGGAATCGACATGCAACTCTCTGTGTCCCTGGTGTGGTATGTCCAATATGTGAGGTTAGCAGCCGAACTATCGAGACACGCGGCCAGGGTAGTGCCACTCCACGATTGTAAAACATATGAGTAGAACCTCAGCCATCCAGTGTGACTCCCTTGAAAATCAAGCAGGCTCAGATCCTGTAGTTGCTCCTGTGTGTATGAGATCCAACATGCTCATTCGGGCTCTTTCGATCTAATTGATCTTGATAAAAGACTAGCACCATTCGGAGTATCTATTTGAGCTCGCATGTACCTTTTCATCGGCTGTGTTATTAAAACTATGAGCGTTATTAGGTTAGTTGTTAACAATTATTAAAAATAAACATATCTAATGCGTAAAACAACATACTAGTATGTGATAGATGGAAACAATATAACCTCTCTTCTCCTTCACGCCGACACTTCAAGTTAAGCAATTTCAAATTCTATTTAACCACTTTACATTCCATCCGATTTTCCAAGTAATACACTTGACAAATATATACCGCTTCTTTCTTGGTGAAAAATATATGACCTGTATAAAATTCACCATTTCCAGCACTTCTGTGTAGTAATGATGTGTCATCCTTGACAGCCCAATTAGAGATATTGGTAAAGGCCGGATAATCTAAGTATGGGGGTTGGGACTCACTGACATCATACATTAATGGTTTTGAACACTAGCTAGTCTAAAAATAACCACTATTTAGTTTACCGTCAATTTCAAAACCATCGTGAGGCTCATCATAATCACCATCAACTTCTTTTACTTTCATCAAATAATCTACTAGACAAATCCTCTGTGTATTCCTTATCACTATCTCTTTCTAGCATTTCTAGCTCTTTATTACCGTACTCATCTACCATTGAGTTATTAAGAGTCTTTAATATTGCTATAATGATATTGTCAAAAATAGAACTAACCGACATGACTACTAAATAAGTCAACAAACTTTACAATTTTATTTTAAAAAAATATTGTGCTAACATTTGCATTGACTTTTTTGGCATAGCTCTATTTCAGCTAATTGAGTTCTGAGTTTCATAATCAAACCAATATGGTGAACTATGAAACCTAAGTCCAAAAAATCTTATAACAAACATCGTACAAATTTCATACTTCCGCCGTCCTGATATACATGTCGTTTAAAGTTAAAGAGAGTAGATTAAGATGATATTTAATGCTAGCGGTTGAACGAATTTAATAGGTAAATATTTAACGTATATTTTTAAAATTTTGTGTAAAATGTAGAATTGATGGGTTATTATTGGTGTAAAATTATTTTTCATTGATTATGATAATAAAATCATTAATGTTTGACTTTTTAAGATAGTTGTAAATATTAATACGCATTGAAAAGTGTTAAGTGACAAGTAAAAGTGGACAAAAAAATTTGGTTAAGTGACATGTAAAAGAGGATAGAGAAAGTATGTCACTAATTAAGTTATGTGATTACTTAAAAAAACAAAAATTCACTAACTTCTGGTTCCCTCACCAATCACCAGTTCACGTATTTCTAATCAAACTATCACCTAACTAATTCAATTCAATAAAACATGTGAACAATTTTGATGCTGTAAAAATCTAAAAAAACTCTACAACTAAGCATATTTGTCATCCGAACCAAACCATCAATTCAAGTAAGCAAATCCTAACACAAAATGTATTTGTCATCAGACAATTAAGCCAACCCTAAAACAAATTATCAATTCAACTTAACATATTTATCATCCAACAATTAAGTAAATTTTAAAACTAATCACTAATGGACATACATGTAGATGGACGAATGACGTTGTTGGAAGCAGCGATGGAAATAACAGTGGAAACTATGCGGCTGATGACAAATATGCTCAGAAATTGTAGAAACGATGACGAGGTAAGATTCGATTATGAGGCCCCGAAGCATCATAAAAGTGACATGACTCTGTCTGATTAGAAGCATTGTGATTATTCAGAACACGGTCGTCCGTCGATTTCAATTTTAGAATGGATGAGTAAAGTTTTGGCAGCCAATTTTAGATTTGGATGGACCATTGTTTCATGCGGCAGTCTCGTGTCTCAAACGTCTTTGTTTTGCGTAAGTTACATAATGGTCACTATATTTAACTCAACCGCGGTCTGAAACCAGCACTCAATTAACCCCTACCACGATTTCAAACCAACATGAGAGTTTAAGGCCCAACCGTCGTTTCAAACAATGAATGATCATCTTCCAGAACCAGTTTGTAACTGGCGGTCGTTAACATGTGGACTGACTGAGCTGGTGACTAGGAAGCAGGCTTAGTCAGCCTCCAATCATCATTTCATAGAATGGTTGGTTTTATTTTAGCACGAGTTCCAGATCGCACTTGACTAAAAGTAGGTGAGTTAAGAAATTTTTTGAAACCGATGTCAATTGAAAAACTTTTTAATAAAAATGGTCAGTTTGAAAAAAAAAATTCTTCTTTGCCTGGCTATGTGATTTGGTGGTCAAATTAAAATTTTATTGGTGATTGATCAACAAAATTTCTTATAAAAGAAACATTTAACTTGGAAAAATCTCATGTGGTTTCAACCAAAACATTGTAAGAGTTGCAATTTTGTTTGTCTTATTAGACGTCAGTTCTTTATAAAATAATAAAAATATATTTTGAAGTAATTAATGTCGATCCAATATTTATTTTCATTTTTATTCAATTTTTCTTCCCATACTCTTCTGAATTTGTTGACTCTTATTCTTTCATTTATGATATTCTGATGTCGTTAAGTTAAAAAAATTCATAGTAATTTAATAATGTACTTATTGAATGCAATGAAATTGATGTAGTTAAAAAATATAAGCTTTAATATCAATTCTACACTCGGTCGAAGACATGAAGTTTTTTTGTACTGGTGTACTCAAGTGTTTGATTGTAGCTTGATAGTTCTGACCATAAATATATGTATGAAGAGTAACGATATGTGCCAGTGCCGAGCATCACAAGGTAATATTAGAAACCACAAAGCATAGCTTTAGCTTCCTCAGACATCCCAAAACAACCAAATTAGTTACTAAATGCCAACAGAAAATTTTACAAATACCGTAACAATATGAACAATAAACAATGCTTAACTAGAGTCGTCAGTTAAAAATATCCAAGGGCGGGCATTCATGGGTATTTCAGTGCAGCAACTAGAACAAAATTCTCGCTTAAAAGAACATAAGAAACTTAAATGAAGACAGTTTGACGAAAGTCTTAGTCTAATGATATTATCACATTTAGCAACAAAATGTGTAGTATTAGTAACGAAATTGGTTCTGACAACAAATTTGTCTTTGACAGTACTACTCCATTCTCTGATAAGATTTTGGGTAATTTTGAAGCACACAGGTGCCATTTTTGCTCATTTTAATGCCTTGAAGTTCCAATCCTTAATCTAATCGAACTGTGAATTGATCAAAGTCGCAGTTTTTCAAGACTCGGGAAAAGAAGATGCTCCACACCACATTATCGAATAACTATTGGAGATCATCAAGAACCAGATATTCAAAAATTAAAAAAAATATATCACAAAGAGGTACGCGTAGTGATCAAAATTGCTGCAAACAAAGAGATATTACAGGTAGTGGAATGTGCTTTGATATTTTCTCTTCTCTATTTTAGGAAAGAGACGGTAAGCGATATATCTGGCACAATGCCGTTGAATTTCGACATGAGAAGATTTTCAACTTTATTAGAGATAAGTTTCTTGAAGATGAGTGGAGATTGAATACTTGGATCGTTTTCCAAAATTACGACGTTGTCATGCTCAGGACTGTCTAATATCTTGTGCAGGTGGATCAAACGTAAAGGGCCTTCCACAAAAAAGCCTCAATTTCTAATCAAACTCCATTATATCATGTACCATATGAATTGGTTACAATTTGCAAAACCAATAATTTTTACAGACTCGCTAATGGAATACATATACAAAACATATGTAAATTTTTGTTATGCATATATCTTTATGTAGATTTCAATTTCTCCCACATCGCCAAAAGTAAATATTATTCTGAGGTTTTAAATCCTACAATAATGCATATGAATATGCTTCAAGCATGTATTTAAATGAATTTTAATTGTGAGTTGATTCATAACGTTTGATCTACTCATCATAAAAGCCTTAAAATATGAATTTGTTAAGAGTTCTTAAATTTTTACGGCCGGCCTTAATCATGATATTGGCAGTGCAAATATTTATTCTACCTGTTCTTTTTTACTTGTCACTTTCTATTTATATATGTAGGTTTGTATAGTCATTTTTTTTATTTGAAATATTATGAAAAGCGTTATTATAATAAATCTTAATATGTTTATATCAAATTTCACTTTGATAATATATTTTTATCATAATTATTGAATATCTATATTTTACCTAATTTAGGTTCATAATTTAATACACGTGATTTTAAGTGATAATTTAAGTGACATAAAAAACAAGTCTTTAATATGACAAATTTTGCATTTCACTAAATTTTTACAGATTTACAAATCATTCTATCCCCATCCAATTTTCTTTTTTATTATTTTATAGTTATTAATTTTGCAGGTTACTTCATATCTTTTTAGATTGGAACTTGACTCACCACTCACTAGTGAGATTAGCTTGGCAAGTATTCCCCCTAAAACTCCACAACAAAACAAAAACAATTTTAAAAGATCACTTGGAGAGTCACAAGAAATATATAATTTTTTTTATGGTTTGGATCAAATGAGTTCATTGCCTTATTTACTTACTCACCTCCTTAATGGATTATGGATTTCAGTTTAATCCTATGACTATAAGTAATGATCAAGATTGTTCCTACAAAAATATCTAGATTTTTACTAGCCTCCATATTTATAAACAAACTTTCACAATCTTTTAAAAATAAAACTTTTGTTTCCATTTTCTTGGGCTTCTATTTGCAAATTATGGTGTGGTTCAAAATATAAATGGGATGGACTGTGACAGAAGGTTTGGATGAATGCGACTATTATAATTTGATAGAGACAAATACTTGTTTATTGGGTGCACCCAACATTTATTTTTTATTTGAAAGATATGAATATTATTACTATTAGATTGGGCTTTCTAATGTATTGGACATGTTTCATCACCTCTCTTGTGACAGCCTGAATTCGTACCAACAAAAATTAGGATAATGAAAATTGATGATAATAAATTATTTTCAAGTTTGCAATAAAACAATAATTTTTCCTGCTCTTATGTCAATGATGTGTTTAATGTAGACTCATGGCATGACATTTAACTAGAACAACATTTCATTCTCTAAAATAAACGTATTAATTCAAAAAAAAAAAAAACTGAAAAAAGTTTGTAACCGAAAGGGTTATCGTAGGGTTAGTTTGGATTCTCGATGGTGTTCAAAAGTGCAGGGTAAATTCGCATGTATGTACTAAAAACTCATTTTTTTCGGCATTTATTTTTGTCTTCCTCCTTCCACGTGGAAGATGTTTGACCTGACGCGATTTTCTGTGACCTTATTCGTTAGTGTGATTTATATGTATATGCATGATCGCACCTTATGTACTCTCGTAAATATATTAAAAATTTACAGAGTTGTAACAACATCTTGACTTATGTTTGATCTAGAATAATGTTAAGAAATATTTTTTTTGGTGCGACTAGAAAATGTTGATAATTTAGTCTGTATTTAAAGTTACAATGACTACAATATTTATCAATAATACTTAGAATTTTATTTACAGGAACAAAAAAACAAATTTTTACTGAAACATTAGAGATATGATGAATGGATTGATCCATCCAGAACAACCTAATAAAGCATTATAGTGATCAAATGGCGAAAGCGAAGGGCCAAGGAGAGACGAGCCAAGAAGGGTTTTCAGCGGTGATCTTCAGTTTCTCGTCTTCAGTGTCTTTTCTGTTTTAGCCGTTTTTCGGATACTAAAAGCTTGTAGCTAGCATGCGGCCCCTCTGAAGTGTCCTGAAGCTTCACTTTCCAGCCCATGGCATTTCCGATTTCTTGAAGTTTGTGAATCACAGTCACAGAATCGTGAATGTATGCAAAGCCGCCAGGTCTTAGAATCCTGTCCATCTCAAGCATGATGCTGGCAACATCACATCTGATGCCCACATCAAATTGGATATAAGTTCACAACTTCACATACAATTTATGCTACCATCTTAGAAGAAAAAACTGCACATTACTGCTGCAAACAGATGCACAAGTTAATAAGAGTCGCGCGCTTACCTTGACTTCTCCACGGAAAACAAGCCAGATGCATGCAAGAGATCATACGTTCTCGGATACGTATCAAATGGTTCGCACCTGATAGCACAAAAAAGGGGGGCAAAATCTTCTCAGGCGACAATCCGTTGAATTAAGACATGTGACCAAAACACATCACATAGCAGCTTTAATGAATACCAATCATGCATGACTCCTACAAGCCCACGGTCGTAGATAACAGGTAATGTATTAGGTCCGCTGACAGGAACAACATTCATGACCCAGCAATCAAATTTCTGATTGATCAAGGCCGCGGCGATTCTGCCAGAACCACAAAAACAGTTAGGGCAGCGAATATCGTGTATATTTGTTAACTTAAACAACTTGAGAGAAAAAATCACCCTCCAAAGCCTGCCCTCATGTCCATGACATTTCTGAATTTAAGCTTCTTCCAGTGCATAACTCTCGCGTAGGTTTCCACGATCTCATCCCCATACCGACTATCTGCTTTATACAACTCTTTTCTGGATATATAAGCGTCTATGTTTATGGTCTGAAGTCTATCAGGCGGATTGTTGAGGCGCTGAGGCCATGTGCTCACATTTGCTCCATAGCCGTTTTCAGGCAATCGACTCATGCATGCTTTCAGATCAACATACCTATGATAGTCATCCAACATGTAATATGATTTATCAGATATGGAAAAAAAATTAATGAACATGGCGGACATGTTGTGAACTTAAATTATTTCAACTTAAGAAAAAAAAAACGAAGGGCAAGGTAGCTGAGCAGAAAATGTAGCAACGCACCAGAGGTTGTCTGGGTCATCATCCGCGTCACATAGTGGAGGTCTGGTCCCTTCCCGGCGGCTCAAATAGCAGATATCATTTAGTGGCTTCCGCCATATAGCCAGATACCCCTCCTTTCTCACAAGCTCCCAGCAAAGCCGAGATGTAAGGTCAACCATCACTGAGAATAATATATTTCGATTAACTATGATATTTGATATCATCAAGCAGATAAAACAACAAATAGGGTCACACATTGCAAATCTAATAAGCATGGACTGCTGCAAGCTCTGAAATAGACGTTCATAAATACACTACTGCTTTTGCCCTTACTCATTTATAATTATTCAAAACTCGTGATGATTCTCGTCATGTCATTGTTTGAGGCTGTATTCAGTAAGCACAAAAATGTTTAACCGAGCTCGATTTCTGAAGAGAAGTGTTAGAGCTTAGTACCTTTCCATTGTTCTTCCAACTTCACTTCGTGTTTATATACCGGTGGTTCGGCCCACACAAAGTACCCTCCTGCTCGAAGCATCCTGTTGAGCTCAAGCAGCAAGATTCCATCTTTAAATCAGTCAGATGGAAAGAAAACAGTTAGTTAACAATTTGTGCTTGAATCAAAATACAAAAGCGAAATAATATTTAATCATTACCATCACGGGTCCAATCGACTCCACATCTTGAGCAGTGTATGAGGTCAAATGCTTGGCTGGGATAGAGAAGCCGGCGAGTTGCAAATGCTGCAACCATTGCAGGAACCCCGCGCTCAAGAGCGAATTGGATTTGGTTCCCATGTACATCTTCGGGAGCTATAGACAAAGTCAGAACACCCCGTGACATTAAGTAGGCACCAAAACTTGCAACGCCACATCCAACATCCAGAACTACACGAGTTCTCTCACCGAACGCAATATCAGGCACCATCTACAGTTACATACAAGTAGCTAGCATAAGAAAGAGTACATGCACGCTGATTTTTAATATGAGACAACAAATTCAAAAAACCTTCGAAATCTGATCAATGTATTGATCTGCTCCATGAATAAATTGGGTACCACCTCCTGGAAACCGAAACTTGTTTTTAGCAATTGTAATCCAGTCCTGACCACTTTTATCTCGAACCATTTGTGTATGCGGAACATTACCGTACCAAACCTGAAACAAAAACAAAATTAAAATACACTCTTGACACACTAAAAGACAAAAAAAGTAAAACCAAACCCTACGAAAAAAAACAAAAACTTCAAAAATCCGACACGTTAAGTCGTAACTCATATTGTTGTATTCCTAAACTTATCAATTAAATTTGTTGTGAATTGTTGTATACCTCGTCACGACTTTTAGGCCATGTTATAGGACGCTTATAACCTTTGGGGTGAGGAATCAAGCAATTCAACCCTTTCCCCTTCTCCGGGCAGTGCCGTTCAAATTGCTGGCCTCTAGTTTTGGATGCCAACTTGTTA
>NQLW01000041.1:472875-503304 GCA_002312845.1 Kalanchoe fedtschenkoi | reverse complement strand
AAAAAAAAAAAAAAAAAAAAAAAAAAGGGTGTATGAACTACCACGCTTTTAAAAATTACGGGCGTAACTATTGATTTTGCAATTTCCAGGTTTTTACTTTTCTGGGGTCATGTTGTAACTAAATAAACTTCAATCTCATCCAGAAATATTTTTTGGGTTCCTACCGGGTGTGCTTCTACATTTTCTAATCTCCATTTTCTTAAATTAAATGAAAAATAAATAAATAAAATAGAAACGCGATTTATAAGATAATTTTATATAAAAAATAAAATATGTCAAAACGATATTGTTTTGATTAACAAAGGGTAAGGGTTCAATTAGTAATAAGACTAAAATATTTCTGGATGAGATTGAATTTTATTTAATTACAACATGGCCCCAGAAAAGTAAAAACCTGGAAATTGCAAAAATCAATAGTTACGCCCGTAATTTTTGAAAATGTGGTAGTTCATACACCCTTTTTGTAGTTTTTCCAAAATTATATTATATAACATGTTTTTGAAATGACGATTTTTTATGAATGGAAAGCATAAGAATATCAAAAAGGTGTTAGATAAATGATTTGAGATGTTTTCTAATAATTTTTATGATTTCGTGGATGTTACGTGATGGAAGAAATGTACGGTCGATGACCACAAAATAAAAAAGCATGAGAAATTATTTGGCGATACCATGTGCTCATTGAACATATTAACTGGTGTCCGTCGTGGCACCTTTGATTTTTTTTTAAAAAAATACTATTATTCATCAGTGTCTAAAATGTGATTTGATTTTTTTAACATATATCTTCGTGTCTATGTCCACTTCATCTCTAAAACTCGCTTAAAAATTTAGTCGAAAGGGTTCCAAATAAATTGGCATGACTCTTGACTTCTCAAATATTCAAACACTTTAATGAGAATTTATCTATTCCTTTGTGGAAGCCATCCTTCATGTACAAAATATATATAAAAAAAACCACTTCAAATTTAAGTACGTTACCATCAGGGCCCGCCCAGACAAGTGGGAAGCCCAGAACGAAACCGAATTGGGGGCTTAGGCAAAATTAAAGAGGCACAGGGTAAATTAGAGTAATAATGCATATTTAATTTTTGTATTTCTATTTAAGTTTAGAAATATGGTATGTTTTATTTTTATAAACTCAACATAAAAATATGGAAATGAAACAAATAAACAAAACAAATATGCACCAAAATGTGATAGACCCTCATACCAAATAAAAGTGATCCTCCCATTACTTTTCACCCTTATAATAAAAAAATGAGATTTAAAAATAGAGACATAAAATAAGATTTAATATGTTTGTAAATATAGATATTATACTTTTTGTTAATATTTTTTGGCTACACTAATAAAATAAATTTTCTTCCCTAAAAATTGAATATATAATGTATTAGATAAATTTTTTATAAATGAAATTGAATATAATTGAAATCCAATAAAAATGGGCTTGTCAACATTGGCCCATTGGCCCACTTAGCTATGTCATGTGAAGATTGATAAACACTTACACACAAAACTAATTGCATTTTCATTTTCAGACGGCTGCAACTTGCACCATGTCATCGACAGCCGCTTGCACCACGTCATCTTCGGGTGCTCTGCATCATCTTCCGCCATGTTTTCTTTATCTATCTCCATCAATTTTAACTTCTTCATTGAGGCCATTTTCGTTGCTCCCATGTAAAAAAATCTCAATTTTATAGATCTTCACCATCGTCACTCATCCAACAAAAAATTGGGGGCCTTTCCGATCTCGGGGCCCTGTGCGGCTGATCCGCTCGCACAGGGCCTTAGCCGGCCTTGGTTACCATACTTGTAAAGATGATATGTGTGATGAAGCTCAATTAGTCTTCATTAGTAAGCCGCTTTTGATAGTTAGAAGATGTGGGCATGTGGCCTTACATGTTTTGTCATTAGTCATATAAGTCCATGCGTTGAATGTTTATTTTTTGTCAGCAAATGTACTTCCGAGCCGGAGAGAAACTGAATTTGACATACATCTCCATACAAATATCTCATGAGTGACTAGAAAACTGCTTAAGACAACTTAAGAAACAATAGATTTGGTATCTAAATCTTTTATCAATTACATTTGGAATGTTTCAGGAACTAGTTCTACATGCAATTACTTGGTGCAACATATTACACTAGAAGATTTTTGCTAGTATAACATATGATGGAACAAGGTATCTTTGCCAAAACACTCATTCGTACTTGGATAGCTTGTAAAAAAAAAATTGAATACTAAAGATAGGCTATGAAACTTGAATACAAACTAACTTATTATGTCCTCTACGCATGAAAATGGATGAAAATTTGGATCATCTCCTATTTGAATTCCCCCTTTCTCACTCTGTCCAGAACTGCATATTAAATAGGCTAGAGCCTCATGGGATAAGAGGTAAGCCAGATGTGGTGCTAACTTAAATCATGTGCAGGGCCAACCATGAGGATAGTTGCTGCCCGAATTACTGTCCACATAGCTAGATGGTATATACATGATTTAGAAAGAAAGGAATGAGAGGATTTTTTTGGACAGCAAAGAGAATGAGTTGTTAAGGCATAAGCAATCAAAGAGCTACATATTATGCTAGCAAGGATAAAACAGATGAAAATGATAAGAAAAAATATAGAATGGGCAGATGAAATGGAGATTTCTCCCATCTTTGTTCCGAAACTAGAAGTGGTAGTTAAAGAACTAATCTAAAAGTCTGTACTAGTTGAGGATTTTTGTAGACCCCTTGGTTTTTCTTTGTATTCAGATAAAAGCCTGGAAAAAATCAGTTTGATGTGGTTTTTGGGGCGCCTTGTTTGAAAGGTAGCTAACATGTTTTGTTGGAACAAAAATTTCAATAGTATAGATTATATAAAAATAGTCTTTTTTATAGTTTTTTTTTTGAAAAATGAAATTTAATCTTCCAAAAAAATCTAAGACAAGGCACAGCAATATGTAAGGTCAAGTGATAATTAAGTATGCAAATCGACCTATTAGTCTTCTGAGTTTAAGAATTTGAAAGAGAAACACTAGCAAGATGAAAAGTTAGTGATTTGGATCCATCAAATTTGTACTTGGCGTACATACAATTAATTTTGTCTCTGATAAAGCTTAATAGTGAACTTTCAATGACATGCAAACATCAGCTATGCAGATTAAGCAATCCAAGATCAGGAAAGTATCTGGCTTTGCCTAAATCATTGACTATAAACTTGTTGCTAGGTAATGTTTTACTTCAGTTTGCTCCTCTGTAGAAGTTCCAGTGATGAGTATGTCATCAACATGTGCCAAGAGTATTGTAAAAGATTATTAGACTGATATCCAGATAACGAATTGTTGAAAATTTAGACTAAATAACAAGAGAAAAATAGTAAATAGCACACAAGATTTAACGAGGTTTGTCAGTGTGCTTACATCTTCGGGTGCAATGAGCGATTGTTTCCTTATTGATGATCGTCTCCATAAATTAGGGTTACAATCCTAGAATATGTAATAATAACTCTAGGTACAGATCTACTAAATCATCACTGTACCGTACCGCAGGTTTCATCACGCCCAATGAGACAGATGTCATCGCTCGATTCCGCTTCGACATATGCTCTTTTATCTAGTATATGAGGTACACCTGACAAATCTCCATCTTAGGGAATATCCTGCTTCTTATGAGATAAAATTTGAGGTATCTCACAGCTTAAGGTGGCATTGGGTTCCTACTCTTCTAGTAGGTGCGAACATTCAAAAAGTCCAAACAATGCTCGAACTTATTTGTAGTAACTGGTTTGGTCAATATATCAGTTTCATTCTATGAAGTATGAATCTTTTGTAATGGTATCTCCCTAAAAGCTATCAACTCTTTGATCTTATGAAACCTCACATCAATATGTTTAGTTGTGACATGATACAACTGATTTTTTACTAAATGAATAACACTCTAATTGTCACTATGCAACTGAATTGCATATTGCTGAACATCCAATTTACAGCCAATGACATTCTTTCTCTCAGAAAGACAAGCTAGCTTCTATGTATCATTTTCTTAAAGACTCCATGTCCTCTACCATTACAGCTATCCATCTATCTTTGTGATTGCTAGTGATAGCTCTCTGAAAAGTAACTGGATCCTTAATACTGACGTGAAGTGAAAAGAATACTATGTTTTCAAAATACAATATGCTTAGAGGTTTCTAAGTTGTAGCTCAACAAATCATCTATACTGGAGGTATTAGGTGCTGAAGTATAACCTTAAACTTCCTCTGTTGATGTAGGACTCTATTCTAAATGTAACTACACATTTTCTTGATTCTGTTGTAACATAAATTGCTTATCAAAGACTGCATCTCTACCAATCACCACCTTCTTTACAATTGGATCCCAAAATTTGTATACTTTGAAACCCTTTATATATCCCAGAAAAATGCATTTCTTGAATTTCACATTAGGCTTTGATCTCTCATAACCAGGAAACATGCACATAAGTAGGACAACTTAGAATCTATAAGTGATCAAAATTAACTACATTGTCTGTCCATACTTCTTCTGCAACTTTTCCTCCTAATGGTGCTCGTGTGATCTACTGATGACGTAGCACACCATACTCACAACCTCTACCGAAAACTTTTAGAAAGTCCTACATTCAATCTTAAGTATCTCGTCCTTTCAGTTAAAATCATGTTCATCCTTTTTACAACACCATTCTGCTTTGGCGTCTTGTGCATTGTAAAGTGCCTCTGAATTCCAGCTCCTCAAAGAATTTCTAGAACTTTGTATCTGTATACTCTGTGCCATTATCAGATCTCCAACATTCGATCTTTATACTCGTTTGGTTCTCCACCTCAACTTTTCACGACTTAAATTTGTCAAAATGATCAGATTGCTGTTTCATACACCCAAACTTTCATAGAAAAATCACCATTAAAAGTAGCATAATACACAGATCCATCGAATGATGCTTCTTTGACAGGATCCCAAGCATTAGAATGCACATAATCAAGAATTTCTTCAGCTGTGTGCTTCCTAACCTTGAAACTGACTTTAGTTTGCTTCCTAAAAATAAAAAACTTATAAAATTCAAACTTGCAGCTTTTAAAACCATGTAACAGATTCCGTTTATGCAATTTTGTCATACCACACTCACTAAGATGACCAAGACACATGTGCCACAACTTTATACTATCATCATGTGACTCGACAGAATGAACTTCACCTACTAATGTACTCTCTAACATTTTATAGATATTTACTACATTCATCTTTCCTTTCATCACAGTCAATGCATTTTTAATAACTCTAATGATTTCCCTGTCCTCATCTTCCTTAGGGATAAAATCATTCTTATGAAGTGCCTAAGGAAATCAAATTCTTTTTCAATTCAGGTACATGTCTAACACCACATAGTGTTCTTACTATAACATCATACATCTTAATTTTAATATCACCAATACCAGCAATATTGCAACATCTATCATCACCTAGATAGACTAAACCAAAATTAGTTGATCTGTATGTAGATAGCCATTCCTTTTTAGGCGTAATATGATAAGAGCATCTTAAATAAGAGTTAAACCATCCACGGACTGAGTAGCCAAAAAAAGTATATCACCATCGCTATAATCAGAATCATTAAGTGCCACATTCACAAACTTTGATGATTCGCCATTCGTCCCATCAGTCTGCTTTTCCACGTTGGACAATCTCTATTTATATGTCCCAACTCCTTTCACTTATAGCAATGAATCGTCTTCTTACCCTTTGATTCTAACGTAATTTTATTTTCCATGGTCTTAATTGCTCTTGACGTACTACCTGTCAACTTGTGAGAAAGTCTCTCTTGCATGCTACTTTTACTGGTGTTGATCCATAGATACAATAATCTCATTGACCTTGATTATTTCTTTTTCGTACGTAAAATTAGTCACCATATGTTAGTAAGGAGGAAATGAATACAACAAGATCATTATCTATCTTCATCCTCAATCTTCACCCCAAGACGTGCTAGATCCATGATTATTTGATTGAAGACATTCATGTGCTGAGTCAAATCATTCCCTTCATGCATCTTCAACCCCTACAATATTTGCTTCAAATATAATTTATTTCATAAAGAATTTCGACATAAACTGCTATTCCAACTTCTTTCAGATTTCTCGTGGAGATGACAGACTCATCATATAATACATGACTTTATCTGCCAAACACAACTGTATGGTTCCTGTTGCTCACTGCTTCAGATCCTCATTATCTTCATCCTTCATGTTTAGATATTTTTTAGAGAGCCTCTTTATAATATAAGTTTTATACTTATATAGTGGCCCCAACATCATATAATGTTTGAGTTGTAAATAAAATGTTATTTTTGTATTACTTCATAAAAAGGCTTTTAAGTTTTTTTATCAGCTGAAAAATTTCATAACATGGATATAATATTGTGGATTTGAAATTGAGATAATGGAAACTCAGGTACATTAGAAAAAAAAAGTGTGTTCAAATCTCTAAGTTTCAAAGATTACATTCTATAGGTGTACCATGAGAATTTGATAAATTTATATAAGCTAACGTGGATGAGTTGAAAAATAAATTTTTTAAAAATGATACTTTCAATCTAAATGTTTTTTAATTTGTATGTAAAAATACATCATAAAGATTAGCATGAGGGGTGAGTTGAACTGATCCAAAGTGACTTATCACAACTGATTAACCACTTGGTAAAAATGAAGGAATAGAGAAGGGTGACATGTTTAAAAGAGTAAAAGTGGAAGTTATGTGGTGGATGCACTAAATAAACGTACAATTCAATCATAATTAGCAATTAAATAACCAACAAGGTGCTGGTCTTGTAGTTTTGGGTGTTGTCTAACAATCTCAAGGTCCTGGGTTCAAGCCCTGTTGGTACCGCATTTACGCTTAGATATGCTAGAGGTGCGCGTGAGCTGGCCCGTAGTGAGTATGATCGTCACTATCAAGGTGGAGGGGGTGTGCGGCCCGTGGGCGCAAAGCTGTTTTTACTCATCAGTTGGAATAATTCCTTAAATTAAAATGATTTGTCATTGTTTGTTTTTAGATTTGAAAATTTAATTTTTGTGTGTGTATATTGATCGATGAAAAAAAATACTATGTTTACATAAGTAATATCAGTAAACTTCCTCAAGATTTGCAAGTTGCGTTGAAGTAAGAGTTTTATAGTATATGAGGTCTTAAAGAAGGCTAATGAACATGTAACACTGGTATCTGGTGTTTCTAACTTTCTTGCAATATGAACATTCTATTATATTTTTCTTTAGTGATCACTCTAAAATCCATCGCCTTATCTTGAAGAATTGTATTATTAGAAAACTTATTTTGTAAGCAATAGAGTAAGACTACCAAAAAAACACTAGTTTTTGGATTAAAATTGAACTTGGCGGCTTCAGTCCATTTTCAGGTCAATTTTGAAAATTGATGTTTTTTGATAAAAATTATATTTAAATAAAGATAAGCCGAAAAGTGGCCGAAAAATAGGACTAAAAATAAGTAAAAAATGTTCACAAGAAAGAGGTTGGAAAATTACCAAAAAAAGTAAAAGTGTAAATAAAAAAAAGACAGCAAAATTCCCAAAATACTTTGACTGGAAACTCCAAAAATGCCAACATTCTAATTCGAAACAATGGGTGTTGAGCGCGATGGATAAGTAGTGCATGCACGATTGGAAAACTGTGTAAGCCCCATGCACGGAGAATGCAGAGGTGTGTGCTTTTCTGTAGCTTACCTTTGACATTTCTACACAAATTAAAATACTAAATCATCTCGCGTTGACTGGTCATCATGCACGGGCTAGATTTTTTTTTAAAAATTAATTTTATTGACGAAAAGGTCTATATGACCTTTTGGCAAATGCATACAAAGTTGATATTGCTCTATGAGCATTAAAATTGGGCTTTCAAGCAAAGTCTAGACCAATTATCTACAACTTTCTTACAAGGGGCTGGGCTGGGGAAGGTAGGACGCATGCAGGCACGAGACAACGACTAGACTGCAGCGCCTCGAACGACCTGACGCGGGGAATACGGGATGCTGTCCAAGAGGCTAGTCACGTCGCACCACTCCCAAAGCGACCTCGAAGGCTGCAGGAAAGGGTGCCCTTGCTGCCTGCTACCCGAGGGATCCGGCAAACGGGGGGTGGCAGAGAAACTGGCTTCCGTCAGTCGAAAACCAGATCTGAAGCTGATTCCAATTGCCTATTAGGGTTTGTTGCGGCTCCACGAGGATGTCTACTTTATGCTGCCAGGGTCCAAACACCTTAGATGTGGCCCCTCTGCACCCAAAAATCATGGCTACCATCTACGGCTCGGCCTGCCCAGTGCTTACTCGGTGGAATCGGCTCGTGGGTAGGCGATCTCAATCTAACTCTAGGATTTGTCCGTTGCTTGAGGCGTAGACGACAGGGCAGGGAGTCGGACACCGTCCAGCTTCCACAGGTTTCAGGCTTCTGATCAGGCGGTAAGGAGGTCCAGCGGGAGAGGATGGGGCTGAGGGATGACCGCGCTCTTATGGAGGGGAAAAACCAGTCTTGATTCCAGCAGAGGCCGAGCGCGCAGCCTCGCTTCGTCGGGGGCTCGAGGGGGTGGCCAGGCTCAACGGGCCGACCGACGACACTAGGGCGCCATGCAATGCACTTGCATTTTCTCTTACGCTTTGTGTTTGCTTGTTTTTACTCGTTTAAGCTCTTTCTTTTGAAAAAAATTATATCAAATTCCTAAATTTATTGTAAATATAATTTTTTTCTAAAATCATTAAAATTAAAAGCCGAACAATCAAGAATCAATTATGTTAAGTATTAAATAAGTTAGAAACTTACAACTTACCAAATATCCCATATTAATCCTTCACCATCCTCGAACCGAAAATAAAATCATCAAAAGTTCCACAACACAGTTAATAATAAAAAAGAGTCTTACTTTAGTTGCATCGTTATTGTATCCTCAATGCTAGTGAATCACCATCAAATTTGTAATTTAACTCACTTGCGAGATATCTAACTAGAAATTTATAACAAATTTAATTTCTCTAACATCAATTCGTTTTAGTTTTTGAATACACACCTACAATCTCATGCGCCACCGTCTTTGAGAATATATAATTATAATTATATGAGAGTATTGTTGTAGAAAAGACTAGATACTATCCATGTAAAACGTTCTCACTTATCATATTTCTAATGTACACATAAGAATATTCAACCCCGGATTCTGCTCCATAGTAAAGGGATAATAACTAGATTATAATAGGTGCAAAGCTCATATTCAGATGAGCTTGATAGCAAAATTTTACACTCAAACAACACAATTCACCCAGATTTTTTACGTAAAGAAGGGCTGAAAAAAGGATTTCCTTGTGTGTTCCGCTAATTTTTTTTTGGCAAAAAATGGTCAGAATGGTGCCAATGATAAATATTACTAGCCAGTTTCCGATCTCTTTTGTCATCATGCACTGGCTAGATTAATGCGAGCTATCTCCATGCAATGCCAATAATAAATATTACTAGCCACTCATGACATTCTTAGATATCTACAATTTTCTGTCACTTTTTCGTCATTAAGTTTTTCCGGCAAATTATGTAAATTCTTAATGTTGGCGAATTCTTGCTAGGCTGTGCTTATTTTTGGCTAACTTTTGGATTACTTTAATTTTTAAAAATATAAAATAATTTACAATATTAATAAATGAAAAATTCGTTCCCTTGTTTGGCTTGTTCACTGCACAAACACAAAATGTTAAGAAAAATTTTGTAATATGAAATATACGTATTTTATAAATATCAATTACTGAAATACCCAAATTAAAAATAAAAATCCTAAAGTAAGATCCACGTGTTCAGAGGGGTTCCCACGGCGTCTGGGCTCTAGGGTGTTGTGGCCCCCTCAAGTAAGAGTCACATTAGTACTTCCACTAGCTGGATCTGATGGACTTGTTGTCCTATTACCTCCTCTCTAGCCGCTCTAGCCTCGGCTCTCGCTGCACTGATCTTGGCGGTGATGCAAGACTTGCAGTTTGGATCCTCAGAACTAGTGTAGAAACTCTGATGCGTGAATGAAGTAACAGAGGACCCTTAGGAATTCATGGTTATCTCCTAGAATAAGAAACCCTACCTGCCAAGATCACACAATGGGTAGACGCTCTTGAACTCTCTAAAAATATCATCCCACACCTTCTCTTTCTTCACTACTCGTGGCAATTCGGTAAATGAGGAGTCCTCCTCTTTCTTTGAGTGGACGAGCACATCGCGATCTGTTTGTACTAGAAAATGAAACCAGTTTGTGTAATAAACAATAAAAATATAATATAAACAATTCTTTTCATCCTTAGTTTGGCATAAAATCAACACAAATCTGAATATGACTTTAATTTTTAAGGTTTAAAACCACTTTGTAAGTATCAAATCCTAAGTTTTGTGTTAAACCAAGTAAAACCTTATTTGAGCCAAGTTCTTCAGATTTGTGACCAACTTTCATACTAAAATTTTAAAAATAACCTAATAACTAAGTTTGTAAATTTGAAATATTTTATTTGAGCTTTAAAAACAGTCAACCCAAATTTAAGCCAACTTTTAGAAATTCACGAACAATTTTGTTGCAAAATTTAAAAAATAGCCCAAGGAATTGGGTAACGGTTACATGTATTTCAAAAATGAAGATATGCGTGCATTTGTCTTTTCGTAGCTAGATGTCAGTACTAGCAGCTAGACAAGGCATGATTAGTACAGGGCAGTGGTGGATCTCAATGAGTACGTATGGCCAGATGATTTAAGAATTGAATAACCCATCATCATGTTACCTGGTAGACTACGGATGCCAGATTCACCGCCAGATTCGTTAAGTCATATTCTGAAGGTTTGTTTATTTAATTTAAAATTTATTTGTATATTTAATTATTAACAATTTTTATTAGATTATAAAACACAAACAATATATATTTTTGATAGGTGGATAAGGTATGTCTCCTTAGCGTACGCGTCGGATATTCGCCAAATGTCATCATAGCGCTAGTGTCATTGGAATAGCCTTGTCTGGAACCATGGTGAACTATGAGATATGTCTTTTTGATGCATGCAAAGGTGTACATATATATATAGTTATGCAAGATGAAGTTGTGCTCCCCGTATCAATTTTTTGTGTTGGGCATATTATGGTGAGTCAAGCATTGAAGACTATTATTGTTTGGCCTAAAAATCTTATCAGTTCTGACTAGTAAGTATTCAAATTAATTTTATTAATATTTAGTTTATTTATTTGTATCAAAATATTCATTTAACTGATTTTGAGATCAATTTATTTTAGGAAATAGAACTACACATGTCACAATGGATAACATCTCAGGTTGGAGATGGACACGCGAAGAGGGGCACAACTCCAGATTTTGAGCGGTTGAGGAGCATTGGCAAGGGAAAAGATCTTATGACTCCATGTTAGTTTTTTTGGGCGCTGAAATATGGGAGAAGACTTTATGGTGGAGTTTTAGAAAGACTCAATTGAGTATCTATTGGACATGATGCCCGCTAACGCACCCATTAGCCTTACATATATTTGGTGACATATTTTTTTGTAATTTTGAAATGCAAGTTTAATATATTGTCATGTTGATCTTGACTACTAATTTTTTATTATTCTTTCGTAGTTGGTTGTGTACTATGATAAAAGACTTGCGCAAGCCTGAACTCAACTTTGGTTTATGAAAATGTATGCTGGAAATGAACTTCACACGATGCGCGAGTTGTTGTCCATCAAAATGAGGATGCAAGGCTACGATAAGGAGATATGCTACTGTTTCCCATATACCAACATCAATAGGTGATAGATTTATTCAAATGTCATTATTTTTTATGGCATGTTTTTTATTTTTATGTAGATTTCAGTGGACCTTGGAAGTTATATTCCCAAAGTTGAAATTTGTGTACCATTTGAACAACACGATTTTGAAACTTTAGGGTGAGCTGTTAAATGTAATGCATATGGTGAATGAGTAAGTGACACCTTCTTAATTTATTAAATGATTTTTATAAAAAAATTCTAAATTTTATACGCATTTAACTTAATCATTTTAACAGCTTGTGTCGTTATTATGAAGTTGATGGCATTAAAGCTTCTGGTTGCAGGAACATCACACAATGGAGAGTGCTAGTGGTGTGTCTGACCTAATTTGTATATTATTTTTATTTCAATTGTCTTCTAATGTTGTATTAAAAATATAAATATATGTATATTTTTTGTAGGTTCCACACCAGTAAAACCAAACAACATTTGGTGGATATTATGTCAAACAATTTATAAACGACATAATATCCCATATGACGTAGTCTCGAAGATATTATATAGCAGATCTTCAAGATATAAGTAGAGTTTTAATTATATAAAATATTATTAAATAATGTGTTACATAGTTTAATATTATTAATAATATTTTATCACTATGTGTAGGTTTTTCTCATTCGGTGATCGACTATACACTGAAATTTGAAATTTAGAAGTTCAAGATGTGGTGGCTCGGACAGTCTCCAACATCACAGTGCTTCCATTGATCCTTGATAAAAATAGAGCTAACAAAATTTCATGAAATATATCTTGTGTATTTTTAAACTTTTAAATACATATAGTTTTTATTATGTTTTAAATTTTATTTTTTATTTATTTTGAATTTTATTTACAATATTACTGTGGATTAGAAATAAATAAGTCATAACTAAATTTGAAATTTAAATGTGTGATATTAGTATAATATTATAATTTCAAATTTTTATATTTATAGAACAAAATTATAAAAGTAAAAAATGGTGTTTATAGGAAACAAACGCCGTATAAACATTTTATATAATAAAAATTGAATACAATATATGTTGCATCTATTTCAGAAGCGCTGCATAAAGTTATTGTTTCAAACGACGTTTGTTGTATAGAGCGTCGTCTAAGATACAAGACTTATACAAAGCTTTTGACCTAAAAACATCGTTTAAGTTAGTCTTTATACGACATTCTTATCAAAAAAATATCATAAATAGTGTGATTTTAGACTTTGATGTAGACTTTAAAATTTATCTTTTGTCTGACTGGCCTCGAAGGAGCTTGCGAAAAATTACATGCTAATTTAGCTCAAATTCAAACTGATTACTCTATCAACCCCATAGACACTGGCTTAAGATGTACGATGATAGACATGTTGCTACCTCGGAGTCAAAATTTAAAAGGTTCCTCCGGAGTCGAAATGTTGTTGTGCGCGAGTTAGCCTCTTTCCTGTAAGAGGAGGTGTTGCTGCTATTGTTGAAGGATTCTAGGAGGCGGACTGCTCCTTCTGAGGATACTGCTCTGCTTAATTGAGGGCTCTAGTCCTCAATATTTCAAATCTTGTAGTTGCACGTGTCTTAGGCCCAATGTTTTTATGTATGTGCCCCGCGCCATTGTGTCCTGGTTGTTTCTTCTATATGTAGCTGCTTCTCGCCCGTTTTTCCCCTTTTGAATAAATGAGTGTTAAAAATTATGCATATGATACACATATCGATCCACTTAATGAAGATGCTAATGCATCTGACTATCATAAATATGCATCTCATGCATATCTTTAATAATTAACATTGCATTACAACGGTTGAAATACGTACCTCCATGCTGATGATCATAATTACAATTATGATAAGTTATCTACCTATCTGATTATAAAAATAAATTAATTCAATATATTCAAACATGAGATTACATACAACTGACAAATTACACTCTCCATCAATTTGATTTTCAATCCTTTCTAGACATAATACGTCAGCCACCGAAAAACAATATTGAATCAAACCTAGAAATAAATCAAAAAATCGATCAAAAATGCAATCACACACAAAAAAGATCGCACAAAAATAATCTACATGAATCGAATATAACCTTAAATCAAAATGAAATATGTGCTCAAAACTAAACCAGCTACAATCTAAATCAATTATGTGATCAGAAGGGAACTTGATTTTAAAAAATAGCTTTTTTCCAGTTATCCGTAACACGTAAAACAACTTTGTTTCACAAAACTTAACAAACAAATTCGTTTAGTGAGAGCGCCCAAAAATTAGAGTCAACTAATGTAGATAAAAGATTATGTGATCAGAAGGGAACTTGATTTTAAAAAATGGTTTTTTCCAGTTATCCGTAACACGTAAAACAATGTTATTTCACAAAATTTAACAAAACAACATCGTTTAGTGAGAGCGCCCAAAAATTAGAGTCAATTAATATAACAAAAGATTCATTATGATTTTAAATAGAAAATTTTTATTAGCTAATTGAGTTTTATTAAGCACAAATACTAATTGAGTAGAGAGATTAGATGTAAACACATTTTTTATTATAAACTACAGCCAATTTTATATCATTAATCAATAATCTTACAATTGATAATCTCATTGCATCTTTATCTTGTATTTAATGAATACAAACAATACTTTTGATTGTAAATCTCTTGTTATATTCCATATATTTTGTTAGAATTAATGGAGTTTTCGTATTGTCAGTACGTAAGTGCATTATATAAATGCACATATATGATTTATTGTGTTTTTAGACTCATTTATGCTTCAAATCCACTCTATTGAAATTGTAGTAAATGACTCATTAAATTCAATATGCAATAAATTGCAGTAACTGTCTCATTAAATTCAATATGCAATAAGTACTTATTTAAGATTTTGTGTGTTTTGGTAGTAGATCCACATTTTGAGTTATGCGTGCTTTTTATTTGTCACTTAATCAACTTTATTTGTTCTTTTTTATTTGTCACTTAATATTTTTTAATATATATTTGATATAAACAACTATCTTAAAATGATCAAACATTAATTACCTTATTATCATAATCAATAAAAAATTATTCATCACTAAAAATAATTTACCAATTTTACTTGTTATACAAAATGTATAAAAAAATAACTTATCTATTAAATATACTCAACCGTTACTATTAATATTTTTTTAATCTATTCAATTTATTCTTAAACAATAATTATATCAGGACGGAGGAAGTAAAATGCATGAAGTGCACGATTTAACCTTAAACGCTTTTGATAATTCATCCAAATAAAATAGGTAAAAAATCATAGGTGGATTTTGCAACCATAAAATAAATAATAAATCATGTGTATACTAGGAATAGATTGTTTAGATAGAGAATCACACGAGTGTATGAGTTGCCAACAAATAAAATATTAAATGTAAATTAGATTTATAATATATTTATCAAGATTAATTTCACCCATTAAAGTATGTGTAATTTGTGAATGTGATAAATTCATAATTTATATTGAATCTGATTTTAATTTGATCCCTTCTCTATTAGCCATAATTCTATTCAACTCAATAAAAAGGAATTGACTTGATATCTAATTTATTACTAATCGAACCTTTTCCAACTTTGAATACGTCTATTAACCTTGTGATATCAGAATGCATGTAGACTAAATGTATAAAGATATGTACAAATCCGATTATTAGTAATAAATCAGTCGGCATACATTATTCTATAATTATAAAGCAATTAGATACATGCAAAGTTGGCGATGACTTAATATATAATAAATCTCAGATAACAATTTATTTCTTTTCAATATTTAAATATAATAAATTCATTATGTTGTCTTAAGAAAGAAAATGCTCATATAGCTAAGAGTATACTTTTTCTAAAATCATGGTTCCCATTTCTTTACATTGGATCATGACTATTGGCTAGACTAAGATTTGAAGATAAATATTAATTTTATTGTTCATATCTATATTTTTCAATTAAGGTATGCTAACTTTATAAATTTCTTATTACCGTATGAACTTTAAAAGAAACTTTTAACATTTTGGACTATGTAAGATTATTTTTGTCACTTAAAGAATGATTCTGAGTACAAAATTTGATATCATCCAATAGTTAAGATTTTTCAGGATTTGCTAATTTTTTTATAAATACTATCATAAAGAGTTGTCACTTCATAAACTTCCATCAAACTTTTCTCTCCTCAACAGCGGAACGTAGAATTCAGGTGTTGGTATTCAGTAAGTCAATAGCCTATTATATTAGGTCAAATGACTAACTGCATATGTTACCCATATAGTAGTTTATAGACTCAATTTCATATTGATTTATGGGAGATCAAAGAGGCAGTATGCAAATGATTCTTGAGGTTAATATCTAATGAATCAATAAACTGTCAGATCATTTTCTGGGTAGTGTTTGTGTGGTTTATGATCTGATAGTTTATTGATTCGATTAGAAATTAATTTCATCTCTTAAAAGTGATAGAATAATATAACTTTGATAGGATTTCTGAAGTTGACACATAAATTAGTAAGCTACCATATCATTTCTAATGTTTTTTTATTTTGTTTACGATCTGATAATCAATTTATTCAGTTAGAAGATAATTTCATTTGTGAAATGAAGGAAAGTTATATTTATAATATTTCTACCCTTGACATCTAATAAATCAATAATCTATACAATTATGTTTAGTTTATAAATATTTGGTTATGGCGTGACAGGTTTTCATCCAATTAGATGTTGATGTTATTTATTTGAAGAAAATAAATTATTTTATGACTCTTAGATAATGTATGAGGTTCAAATTTTATTTATTAATAACTTACAAAATGAGAGTACATTATTGACCATCCAGTTTTATTGTATTATATTATTTATTTATTCATATTTTAGGAATAATATAAAAGCCTCAAGATTCAAGTATTATAACATTCTACCGTGGATGTTTTAATTACTGAAAGGTTTAATATAGCTTTTATATGGCAAAGGATGTTCAAATTAAGGTCCAAATCAGAAACTGGACGATAATCCATACTAAAATTTAGGTATTGCATGAAATTGAAATATATCAGAATGGACCAGACTGATTGATTTAATTCTGGTATTTTATTCCACCACTTTGAGGGATTCTAGTTTCCATTTAGTCTGATTCAAAATAAAAAATTTCAGTCCGGATCAGATTGGACCAGATTAGTCATTTCAATAATTTAATTGTTATACTACTCGCTTCCACACAATAATTGGTATTAGAGTCAAGGTTTTTGTATGCTATGTGGTTGCGCTGAAAGCTGATCTTCCACATCAGAAAAGATCTTTTGTGCTATTGATTTATTTATAATTCACGAAGTGCACAATGAAATGTTTTTGATAATTCATCTTAATAAAAGAGGTAAAACATCATAGGTGGATTGTTACCATAAGTTAAAAAATAAATCATGTGTATACAAGGAATATATTGTTTAGATAGAGAATCACATGAATATATGACTTTTCAACTGTCTAACAGTAAATGCAAAATAGATTTATTATATATTTATCAAGATATATTCCACACGTTAAATTAAGTGTAATTTGTGACTAATAAATTCACAATTTATATTGAATCTAATTTTAACTTCATCCCTTCTCTATTAACCATATTTCTATTCAACTCATTAAAAGGAATTAACTTAATATATGAAATTATTACTAATTGAACCTTTTCCAGCTTTGCATACGTCTATTTACCTTGTGATATTAGAATGCATGTAGATTAAATATATAAAGATGTTGACAAATCCGATAATTAGTAATAAACCAATCTAAATACATTATTCTTCTATACTAAAATAATTAGATACATGCAAAGTTGGCGAGGTCTCAATTTATGATAAATCAGATTACAATTTATTTCTTTCAATATTTAAATATAATTTAAATACATTTTTCACCATGATTGTTATTGAATTGATGATTATCTTGATTTATGTATGCAAAATCAAAAATTTTATACAACTCTAAGTTCCAAATGCATCTTTTGTTCAGGAACCAGTCTCTATCGTAACCTCACTTCCAGATGAAATCTAATCATCAACTAATATAATATATTCTCTGAGTGGCAAATTAAAACTATACACGCTAAACTTTGATTCCTTCAGAAATGTCCCAAGCAACTACAACGACTTTAACTAGAACCCACAAAATGAAGATTGCGACTTTAGGGTGCTCTTTTCTGCAACATTCTGCCAGATAACTTCTTGTAATAGAGGACCACAAAAAATTATACATGCTTGAGGCAGGGAATAAAAAAATATGGATTGAGAAGATAAACTTGTCACGACACCCAGTTGGCAATCAAAAACTGTATAATTAGTGTTGCGCACGAAGCCACCAATATGATCTATAATAACTATAAGAATATTCTTCTAGTTAATGATAGCTATGGAAGAAAATAATTTTCATAATAAACAACCTAAATCGATTTCATTGAGCTTGTCAAGTATAAGAAGAAAAATCCAGCTCACTCCATATTTATACTGAGCTCCTTCTTATAAATCAGTTTCAACTACAAGTACAGCAAACATCATAAGGGTTGGCAGTGTGGCTGCTCGAGAAGCGTCTATTTACACAGGTTATTATTATACATAGTTTCACAGTTTTTCAGTTATAACTATTTATCTTCCAAGTCGAGACAGACAATTTGTCATAGTAAAGAATTGAAATGATAAATTGAACAATGATTTTACAATTTCAAAGTTGATAAATGTAGTTGAAATGAGAAATCCAAGGCTTATGTGGGAAAGAAAATTTTTCTATCTTGTCCTCTATGTGATAGGGAAAAATCATTTAAAGACGGTATTCATACATGCTTTGTTCGTGAGTTTTAAGAAAGTGAGAGAAATGGGAAGAAACAAAAAAAAATTAGAAAAAGTGAGTTGTTTGCGAGTGTAAGAGGAATTTGGGAGGGAATGAGAAACAAATATGAATAATACTAAAATACCCATAAAATTAATTTAAATTATAAGAAATTGAGGGAAAATGAGTTTTTTGTACCTCATTTGTTTCCTTCCCCTTCAAATCCTCCAAATTTGGGAGGAAAGAAAATGGAAGTGTGCATATATAGGTTAATAAGATGAAAAGAATTTTATGGAGTCTTTAACTTTCATTAACTCTCAACATAATGATTCTCGAAATAGCAAGTAATGATTTGATACAATGACATCCGTCAATTATTTAAATGCATCATTCAATCAAGAGATCAAATTCCTTGAAACAACATGTAGTGCTACATATCTTTGACACTTTTATTGATATATGATTAAGTGGTCATCTCACTTTTATTTAGTTAGAACACAACATAAAATGACTTACTCTTTGATTCTGTAGGTCTTTGTCGTAAAAGAGGTTACCAACTAATTCTAAATCTTCAACGGCTTGAACTTTCATATTTGATAAATAGAGTGCAAACAAACAAGTATTTTATTAACATCAGTCTCTATTAAGTCTGAACCAACATCATAACCCCCCATTAACATTCTGCTACCTAATACTTTTTTTGTTTTTCATTTTTTCTTAGATCAAATCATAATCTCCCCATCACCACTTTTATTCATCACTTCTGTGTCCCTTCCTGATGAGTACACCAATCCATACTATCTCCAATCTAAGTTCACTAATCCAAACCCATGTACAGTGGATAGATCAGCTGATATTCATATAAGATTACATCTTACGAGCTTCATTTGAAAACTTTCTTGTAAATGTACAAAGAATGCACAATTAAATTCATTAACTTGCTCAAATGGACATCATCAAGCCATATATATACCTATAAAAGGTACCATCTTTAACCAAAACCTAACCCTCATACTCAATCTTCTCCTTTCTTGCCTCAGTTTCCTCCTTCTTTGACACGATCATTGCTTCACGCCTAACCACCTCCCCACTCTCTCCGCCATCCACTTCAGCCCACAAAAACTCATTAAACTTGAATTCATAAAGGAGCTAGCTTTGCAGTTCTACTTCAGCACAAAACATGAGTAAACTCAAATGTGTGCTCTATCAAGGACAATTGCGTAACATAAAAATTAAGAAAACCTTATCATAGAACTTAATTTATAAATACTAGGTGCTCTCAGTATATGTCTTACCAGATCCAAAGAGATTAAACTAAACTCAAAAGAAGCCTTCCCTCTGTTAGACCTGAACAAGTAAATTTCTCAACATCCTTTGTAATATATTTCATTTGATACATTGGATAAGGATTGAACATTTATCAACTGGCCAATTTTCACTACCGACATAACACAAGATCACCAACTATGAATATGCTAAAAGGAAATAGGTTAAGCTATAAGTGAAAGTTGTTGTCACATTTTGTTAAAAGTAAGAAAAAAAAACATCAATCACACGATAACAAGGTCATACTTTGCCACCAGAAGAGATACGCACCAACATTTTGAAGAATTGTTCCAGACCAATTTATGATGGTCTACAAGAGAAGGACAATAGCATTAATAGAATCAATCCATCAGGGATTTTCACCTCCCAAAAAGGCCACAGTCAATCCTACTATATTTTTTACCGTGTCAAAATAATGGTCCTGAATTCAAGAGATAAGAAGTTATATAATATATACACTTGCACATTTTAAATACATAAGTCTTGGTAGAAAATCCCTTTGTATACGTGCAAACAATATCATTTTCTAAGGTTTTGCAGTAAAGACATAAAGCTGATTTTACCATGGCGGTTTTTCACATAGTGCCACACAACCAAATGAGTTCCACCTTGCTCATTCCATCTGTAGAACTATCTTTAAGCAGTTGTTCAATAGTGAAGATCAGCACCTGAAAGCCTTTAATACAATACAACAGTTGTTAAAATAATGAACATTAATAGATGCTTCGATATAATAGTACAGTACATTTGATAACAAACTAAGGAGGAGTGGAAGATATAGAATAAAGCAAGTATGGAAGATTTGAATTTTTGACATTTTTAGAAAACAATGGATCTTTTACTCTTCTTCTTATCGCTCAATACACCAAAATCGAATGAAACTACAATGTGTGATAACATGCTTGTTTCAGTCCAAGTTAGGCCTTGTTATGATTAGATCATGAGAAATCTGACAGATTATTTATGTTAGTGTACAAAGGAATCAAAAATAAAAGCGAGTTCACCTACCTTCTTCAAATTTGTTATTTTTACGTGTGATAAACGATTGAAATGTTGGTTGGCGTTGCAGCATACCATACGGTTTTCTCCACTTCACATGTAGGGTTTTATAGTTGTTTAATATATATTTTTAATTTATTTTTGATCACTAGTATTATTTATTTTCATGTGGAATGACATTTTTCAGTTATTTTATCTTTTGAACCTTTAAATGGTCATGACTTGATCATGACTGAAATTCGACAAGTTATTTATGTTAGTGTAAGAAGGAAACAACAATAAAAGCCACTTCACCTATCTTCTTCAAATTCATTGTTGTTTATGTGTGATATTTGATTGAAATGTAGGTTTGCTTTGCAGCTTAACATGCAGTTTTCCCCCACCTTCACATGTACGGTTTTATAATTATTTGCGTCAAATAATATTTTTTAATTTATTTATGAACCTTAGAATTTATTTATTTTCATTTTGAATGACTTATTTTAGCTTTTGAACCTTTAAAATTAATGTCAAGATATGCTTGGGCATAATGCAGCATTTTACGAAAAAATTTCAAATTAGTCATACTTGTTTCATGCAATGAAGATTCCATTAATGTTCACTGTTTTACTGAATGACGAGGATGTCACGTTATTCAAAATTGGTGGTTGATTGGGCGGGAAGGCATCATATACTATCTTCTTAGTTTAAAATAACGAACATTAATAGAATATTCGATGTAAAATATTGTACTTTTGATAACAAACTAAGGAGAAGGTAGAAGATATAAATCAAAGAAAGGACGGTAGATTTGAAATTTTTCACATTTTCGGAAAACAATGGATCTTTTGCTCTGCTTCCCATTGCTCAAGACACAAAAATCAAATGAAACTACAATACGTCTGACAAGGCAAGTGACGATTAATAAAAGACCGATACGCATTCTTGCCTCAGTTCAAGTTAGGCCTTATCATGACTTCATCATAAGTAATATTCGACAAGTTAGTTATGTTAAAAGTAAAAAAATGAAAGCGAGTTCATCTACATTTCGGAAATTCGTTGTTGTTTATGTGCGACATCATATTGAAATGTAGGATCACAATGCACTTTACCATGCAGTTTTTGCTACCTTCATGTGTAGGGTTATATAGTTGTTTGGGTAAAATATTTTTTTTAATTTATTCGTGATCCATAAAATTTATTTATTTACATGTTTAATGACACTTTTAAGTTATTTCAACTTTTCAACCTTTAATTTTGATGTCATGATATGATTGGGCTGTAATGTAGCATTTTAGTAAAATGAAATCAAATATGTCATATTTATTTCATACAATGAACATTCTAATAATATTCATTGTTTTACTTTACGATGAAAATATCACATAATGCCAACCTGACCGTTGAATGGGCGGGAGACGCCGCATATTATCTTCGTAGTTTAAAATAGCGAGCATTGATAGAATCTTTGGCGTAAAAGTACGGTACATTTGATAACAAACTAAGGAGGACGTAGAAGATGTGATACACTTGCACATTTTTAATACATAAATCTTGATAGAGAATAACTTTGCTTATGTGCGAACAATATCACTTCCCGAGCTTTCCATACATGCGAATAATATGATCCTAACTCCAATCTCATTTTTTTAATTCAATACATGTATATATTTATATTCTTCATTGAGCTATGCGTAAACCAAAACGCCACAAGCCATGAGATAAAGCACTGAATCTAAAGTCAATGTAGCAATAGCTAGTGAGTCACTCATAACCATCGCATAAATCTGTGCATCAAATAATTTTATGAATTCAAACAAATTCAGAATCAGTAGTAGAATATTTACAGAAGCAGTGAAAACACCTTGAGCGTTAACGAAATCATTTTGGCGTAGTTAGAAATCTTCATGACCCATTCTTGTTCGTGTAAAATTTATGCTTTTGAATCTTGTAGAGTTCGTTGTATCAAATGAATCCACCTCCTCAAATGATATTAGTATCTCAAATTGTCTCATTTAGTATTTTTTTTCTCTTGCTCAACATACGAAGCATTATTCAAATCATATTTTGTAAACACCACAAAACAATATAAGGAAACAAAGTAAACAAATAAGAAGTAAACCAGAGGTAAGATCGTTGTTTCAGGAGAGGTCAATGTGAAAAGGAGACTCGGCATCGGCAAGGCCAGACAAAACCTTGGTTAACAATCTGGAGATGAAGGCAGAGCAGATTGAATTGACTGAGTGGCTACGCGAGAGTGCGCATATTGGCAGCTTGAGACATTTTCGAACCATAAATCTCCCATTAATAGTAGATCGCATCTTAACCAGTAAAGCCATAATACTTATATGTTTCTGTCGAAACCATTACAATATAACTTATATCTACTTTTTTAAATATATTGCACAGGAAATAAAAATACTACAGTGACCTCGAATATAAAAAGAAAATGGAATAAATTCCTATACGTTTTATTCAAAAATAAAAAATCAATATTTATAAATATTTTTCTTCGCTCCTTAAAACACTTGGGAACACACTTCTCGAATCTATTTTCTTCCCTTTCCACCCCTTTCCCGCCTAACAATTATTTGAAAATAATATTTCAAACTGCTAGATCACATTATCCCTCATGTCACAATCCACCAACTTCAAAAAAATGAAAACATGATAAAAAGACAGCCGACAACCCATCAATTTATAAAAAAAAAAGACTTACAACTAGGATAATAATCGGAGACCCTTCATTGTTTTACTTTACGACGAAAATGCCACGTAATGCCAACCTGACTCTGGATTGAGCGGGGTGGCGCCGCGTATTATATTCGTAGTTTAAAATAGCGAACATTGAAAGAATCTTTGGCGTAAAAGTACGGTACATTTGATAACAAACCAAGGAGGAGGTAGAAGATGTAATACACTTGCACATTTTTAATACATAAATCTTGAAAGAAAATAACTTTGCTTATGTCCAAATAATATAACTTCCCGAGCTTTCCACACATGCGAATAATATGATCCTGACTGCAATCTCAGTTTTTCAATTCGATACATGTATACATTTATATTCTTCATTTTAATATGCGTACACCAAAAGGTCACAAGCCATGACATAAAGCACTGAATCCAAAGTCAGTGTAGCAATGGCTAGAGAGTCACTCATAACCATTGCATAAATCTGTGAATCAAATAATTTTATGAATTCAAACAAATTCAGAAAAAGCAGTAGAATACTTACAGAAGTAGTGAAAACACCTTGAGCATTAACGAAATCATTTTGGTATAGTTAGATATCTTCATGACCCATTCTTGTACGGTCAAATTTGCGCTTTTGAATCTTGTAGAGTTTGTTGTATCGAATGAATCCACCTCCTCAAATGATATTAGTAACTAAAATTATCTCATTTAGTATTTTTTTTCTTATGCTCAACATACGAAGCATTATTCAAATCATATTTTATAAACACCACAAAACAAAACAAGGAAACAAAGACAACAAATAGGAAAAGTAAACCAGAGGTAAGATAGTTGATCCAGGAGAGGTCAATGTGAAAAGGAGACTCGGTATCAGCAAGGCCGGACAAAACCTTAGCTAACAATCTGGAGACGAAGGCAGAGCAGATTGAATTGACTGAGTGGCTACGCGAGAGTGCGCATAGTGGTAGCTTGAGACATTTTTGAACCATAAATCTCTCATTAATTGTAAATCGCATCTTAACCCATAAAGCCATAATACTTATATGTTTGTGTCGAAATAATTACAATATAATTTATATCTACTTTTTTAAATATATTGCACAAGAAATAATAATACTACATTGATAGTGAATGTGAAAAGAAAATGGAATAAATTCTTATACGTTTCATTCAAAAATAAAAAATCAATATTTATAAATATTTTTCCCTCCTTAAAACACTTGGGAACACGCTTCTCGAATCCATTTTCTTCCCTTTCCACCCCTTTCCCTCCTAAAAATTATTCAAAAATAATATCTAAAACTACTAGATCACAACATCTGTCATGTCACGATCCATCAACTTCAAAAAATTGAAAGAACGGTAAAACTACAATCGACAACCCATCAATTTATAAAAATAAGAGACTTACATCTGGGATAAGAATCTGAGACCCATCCATCAATGGAGTGCTCCCATTCCTTGTGCTCTAAAGATTCATCTGGTCAAACTTATTTCATACAATGAAGATTTTATTAATATTTATTATTTTACTTAACGACGAAAATGCCACATAATGCCAACTTGAATACTGAATTGGAAGGAAGGCGCGTATTATCTTCGTAGTTATATAAAAAACAAAGATTAATAGAATCTTCAATGAAAAAGTATGGTACATTTGATAACAAACTAAGGAGGATGTAGAAGATATAAAACAAAGCAAATACGGCAAATTTGAAATTTTTGACATTTTCGGAAAACAATGGATCTTTTGCTCGGCTTTCCATAGCTCAATTCACCAAAATGGAATGAAACTACAATGTGTCTGACAAGGCCAGTGATGATTACTAAAGGACAGATACACATGCTAGACTCGGCTCAAGTTAGGCCTTGTCATGACTTGATCATGAATGAAATTCTACAAGTTATTTATGTTAGTGTACAAATGGAAAAAAAAATGAAAGTGAGTTTACCTACCTATATGAAATTTGTTATTATTTATGTGTGACAACAGATTGAAATGTAGGTTCACATTACAGTTTACCATGCAGTTTTTGCTACCTTCACGCGTAGGGTTTTATTGTTGTTTGCACAAAATAATTGTTTTAAATTAACTTTTTATCCAACAAATTTATTTATTTACATGTTTAATTACACTTTTAAGATATTTCAGCTTTTAAACCTTGAATTTTGATGTCATGATATGATTAGGCTTAATGTAGCATTTTACAAAAAAGAAATCAAATCTGTCATATTTATTTCATACAATGAAGATTCTAATAATATTCATTGTTTTACTTTACGACAAAAATGCCACGTAATGCCAACCTGGCTAATGATTGGGCGGGGAGGCGCCGCATATTATCTTCGTAGTTTAAAATAGCGAGCATTGATAGAATCTTTGGCGTAAAAGTACGGTACAATTGATAACAAACTAAGGAGGACGTAGAAGATGTGATACACTTGCACATTTTTAATACATAAATCTTGATAGAGAATAACTTTGTTTATGTGCGAACAATATCACTTCCCGAGCTTTCCATACATGCGAATAATATGATCCTAGCTCCAATCTTAGTTTTTCAATTCAATACATGTATATATTTATATTCTTCATTGAGCTATGCGTAAACCAAAACGCCACAAGCCATGAGATAAAGCATTGAATCTAAAGTCAATGTAGCAATAGCTAGTGAGTCACTCATAACCATCGCATAAATCTGTGCATCAAATAATTTTATGAATTCAAACAAATTCAGAATCAGTAGTAGAATATTTACAGAAGTCGAAAAACACCTTGAGCGTTAACAAAATCATATTGGCATAGTTAGAAATCTTCATGACTCATTCTTGTTCGTGTAAAATTTGCGCTTTTCAATCTTGTAGAGTTCGTTGTTTCGAATGAATCCACCTCCTCAAATGATACTAGTAACTCAAATTGTGTCATTTAGTATTTTTTTTTCTCATGCTCAACATACGAAGCATTATTCAAATCATATTTTGTAAACACCACAAAACAATATAAGGAAACAAAGTAAACAAATAAGAAGTAAACCAGAGGTAACATCGTTGTTTCAGGAGAGGTCAATGTGAAAAGGAGACTCGGCATCGGCAAGGCCGGACAAAACCTTGGTTAACAATGTGGAGACAAAGGCAGAGCAGATTGAATTGACTGAGTGGCTACGCGAGAGTGCGAATAGTGGCAGCTTGAGACATTTTCGAACCATAAATCTCCCATTAATAGTAGATCGCATCTTAACCAGTAAAGCCATAATACTTATATGTTTGTGTCAAACCATTACAATATAACTTATATCTACTTTTTTAAATATATTGCACAAGAAATAAAAATACTACATTGACCTTGAATATAAAAAGAAAATGGAATAAATTCCTATACGTTTCATTCAAAATTAAAAAATCAATATTTATAAATATTTTTCTTCCCTCCTTAAAACACTTGGGAGCACACTTCTCGAATCTATTTTCTTCCTTTTTCACCCCTTTCCCGCCTAAAAATTATTTTAAAATAATATTTAAAACTGCTAGATCACAGCATCCCTCATGTCACGATCCACCAACTTTAAAAAATTGAAAGCACGATAAAATGACAGCCGACAACCCATCAATTTATAAAAAAAAGAGACTTACATCTGGGATAATAATCTGAGACTCTTCATTGTTTTACTTTACGACGTAAAAGCCACGTAATGCCAACCTGGCTGTGGATTGGGCGGGGAGGCGCCGCATATTATCTTCGTAGTTTAAAATAGCGAACATTGAAAGAATCTTTGGCGTAAAAGTACGGTACATTTGATAACAAACCAAGGAGGAGGTAGAAGATATAATACACTTGCACAGTTTTAATACATAAATCTTGAAAGAAAATAACTTTGCTTATGTGCGAATAATATCACTTCCCGAGCTTTCCATACATGCGAACAATATGATCCTGACTGCAATCTCAGTTTTTCAATTCGATACATGTATATATTTATATTCTTCATTTTAATATGCGTACACCAAAAGGTCACAAGCCATGAGATAAAGCACTGAATCCAAAGTCAGTGTAGCAATGGCTAGAGAGTCACTCATAACCATCACATAAATCTGTGAATCAAATAATTTTATGAATTCAAACAAATTCAGAAAAAGCAGTAGAATACTTACAGAAGTAGTGAAAACACCTTGAGCATTAACGAAATCATTTTGGTATAGTTAGATATCTTCATGACCCATTCTTGTACGGTCAAAATTTGCGCTTTTGAATCTTGTAGAGTTCGTTGTATCGAATGAATCCACCTCCTCAAATGATATTAGTAACTCAATTGTCTCATTTAGTATTTTTTTTTCTCTTGCTCAACATACGAATCATTATTCAAATCATATTTTGTAAACACCACAAAACAAGGAAAGAAAGACAACAAATAAGAAAAGTAAACCAGACGTAAGATCGCTGATCCAGGAGAGGTCAATGTGAAAAGGAGACTCGGCATCGGCAAGGCCGGACAAAACCTTGGCTAACAATCTGGAGACGAAGGTAGAGCAGATTGAATTGACTGAGTGGCTATGCGAGAGAGCGCATAGTGGCAGTTTGAGATATTTTTGAACCATAAATCTTCCATTAATAGTAGATTGCATCTTAACCAGTAAAGCCATGATACTTATATGTTTGTGTCGAAACAATTACAATATAACTTATATCTACTTTTTTAAATATATTTCACAAGAAATAAAAATACTAACATTGACCTTGATTGTGAAAAGAAAATGGAATAAATTCTTATACGTTTCAATTAAAATAAAAAATCAATTTTTATAATTATTTTTCTTCCTTCCTTAAAACACTTCGGAACATACTTCTCGAATCTATTTTTTTCCCTTTCAACCCTTTTCCCTCCTAAAAATTATTCGAAAATAATATCTAAAACTGCTAGATCACAGCATCACTCATGTCAAGATCCATCAACTTCAAAAAAAATGGAAGCACGGTAAAATGACAACCGACAACCCATCAATTTATAAAGAAAAAAGACCTACATCTGGGATAATAATCTGCGACTCATCCATCAATGGAGTACTCCCATTTCTTGTGCTCTAAAGATTCATCTCGTCGAACTTATTTCATACAACGAAGATTGTATTAATGTTCATTGTTTTACTTCACCACGAAAAGGCCACATAATCCCAACATGAATGCTGATTGGGCAGGAAGGCGCGACGTATTATCTTCGTAGTTACATAAAAAAACAAAGATTAATAGAATCTTTGATGAAAAAGTATGGTACATTTGATAACACACTAAGGAGGATGTAGAAGATATAAAACAAACAAAGTACGGCAGTTTGAAATTTTTGATATTTTCATAAAATAATGGATCTTTTGCTCTGCTTTCCATAGCTCAATACACCAAAATGGAATGAAACTACAATGTGTCTGACAAGGCGAGTGATAATCACTAAAGGACCGATACACATGCTAGACTCGGCTCAAGTTAGGCCTTGTCATGACTTGATCATGAGTGAAATTCTACAAGTTATTTATGTTAGTGTACAAATGAAAAAAAAAAATGAAAGTGAGTTTACCTACCTTTATGAAATTTGATATTATTTATGTGTGACAACAGATTGAAATGTAGGCTCACATTACAGTTTACCACACATTTTTTCTACCTTCACGTGTAGAGTTTTATAGTTGTTTGCACAAAATAATTTTTTTAAATTCATTTTTTATCCGTAATTTTTTTTTATTTACATGTTTAATTACACTTTTAAGTTATTTCAGCTTTTGAACCTTTAATTTTGATGTCATGATATGATTGGGCGTAATGTAGCATTTTACAAAAAAGAAATCAAATCTGTCATATTTATTTCATACAATGAAGATTCTAATAATATTCATTGTTTTACTTTACAACGAAAATGCCACATAATGCCAACCTGGCTGTTGATTGAGCGGGGAGGCGCCGCGTATTATCTTCGTAGTTTAAAATAGCGAACATTGATAGAATCTTTGGCATAAAACTACGGTACATTTGATAACAAACTAAGGAGGAGGTAGAAGATGTAATACACTTGCACATATTTAATACATAAATCTTGATAGAGAATAACTTTGCTTATGTGCGAATAATATCACTTCGTGAGCTTTCCATACATGCGAATAATATGATCCTGACTACAATCTCAGTTTTTCAATTCGATACATGTATATATTTATATTCTTCATTGAGATATGCGTAAACCAAAATGCCACAAACTATGAGATAAAACATTGAATCTAAAGTCAATGTAGCAATAGCTAGAGATTTACTCATAACCATCGCATAAATCTGTGCATCAAATAATTTTATGAATTCAAACAAATTCAGAATTAATAGTAGAATATTTACAGAAGTAGAAAAAATACCTGGAGCATTTACAAAATCATATTGACATAGTGAAGAAATCTTCGTGACCCATTCTTGTTCTTGTAAAATTTGCTCTTTTGAATCTTATAGAATTCGGTTGTATCGAATGCATCGACCTCCTCTGAAGTGAAGTGGATCATTGTGCACTTCCACTAGGTGGCATCAACTGTGTTTTCAGGCATTCCTGGGGCGTACGTTTTCACTGGTCATGGCTTGACAAGGAACGTGGAAACAGGCTCATCTGAAGAACATGTAGTTAAAGGTGATGTTTTGTTTGCATCAGCTTATTGTGATATTCTACTGACAGCGAAAACAGATTTACAGGGCTGGAGTAAACAGTAACTTCTGCTTACAGTGTTGGTAGCGCAGTGTATATAATTTTACAGCGGCTCATGGAGCTTAG
>NQLW01000041.1:423428-472011 GCA_002312845.1 Kalanchoe fedtschenkoi | reverse complement strand
TCTTATAGAATTCGGTTGTATCGAATGCATCGACCTCCTCTAAAGTGAAGTGGATCATTGTGCACTTCCACTAGGTGGCATCAACTGTGTTTTCAGGCATTCCTGGGGCGTACGTTTTCACTGGTCATGGCTTGACAAGGAACGTGGAAACAGGCTCATCTAAAGAACATGTAGCTGAAGGTGATGTTTTGTTTGCATCAGCTTATTGTGATATTCTACTGACAGCGAAAACAGATTTACAGGGCTGGAGTAAACAGTAACTTCTGCTTACAGTGTTGGTAGCGCAGTGTATATAATTTTACAGCGGCTCATGGAGCTTAGTGCTCATAGTCCAGTATGGGTTCAGTCTTCAGTTATTAGTAAAATGATGTGCACCATTATCCCAATGAGATTGGTGCCAATACAATCCAAACGTTCTAGGGTTTCTCCCCAAGTGCTTATTTCATCCAAATGAGATCAGTGAACGTATAACAACAGAAGCTAAAGGGAGTCAGCGTAATACAAAGTGGTGTTGCTCCCTGACACTACGGTTCTATCTAAGCTGCTTTCTGTAAGAAAGAAATGATCATTTATTATTTGGCCAAGAGATTTGTAACTGCTTTGGAAGAGATCCACTTACGGATCAATCATTCACAAATCAAGAGGGGGTCTTAGCACGAGATCTGTACCTGTTTCAGAAGAGATCCACTTACAGATTGATCCCATGCATGGGAACTGGAGGATCAAATCTATGGTCTTCATAAGCATATTCAGCAACTTAAAAGAGTTGCTCAAGAGATTGGGACAGAAGCAAAATTTCAGAATGAATTTCTTAATCAATTATAAGCGATTGTGAATAAGGCTCAGGTTGGTATGAAGAAAAATATGAGGAGATTCAACATGAGCATTAATCTCGGCACGCGGGATGAACCTAGAGACCCAGAGATTTGTGAAGCTGGATGTGCCGTGGAGTCGAACTATGAGTCCGTTGAGATTCGCAGCGAGAGGTAAGCTGCCGGTTTTATAAAAATATTTTTGTTGTTGTGACTGTTAAGTGAATTTTCATCGTCAGTTTGTAGTTTCCTTGCTTTGAAGTTGTTCTACACAAAAGAATTTTATAACAATATAAGTTTTGAATTCTAATTCAACCCGAGTAATGAGATGATTGGACTCAAAGGCAAAGAGTATGAAGTTATCGGCCAATTTTAGACAAATTTTCTTGCCGAATTTGAATGTGAATATCTTTATATTCTGATACTGGGATTGATTAATTCTTTCTTCAACAAATTCTACATGAAACGTAGGTCCTAAATGTACATGACACATTTTATATTTCCACCCTGTTAGAGAGAAACAATGTTACGAAGTTAAGTATTTGAACCTGTCTGTAAAAAAATTTGCAACTCATACACGCTACTTCTAGGGTATGAAATTTGAGCTTTTGATATCCGAATTAGACGAATCTTGAGTCTAAATTATTTAGCTCAAAACAATCTTTCTGTCGCTATAGAAATCATAACTTAGTTATGTCTTATAGTGAAGTTATTAGCTTTTAGAGTTGGTGATTTTAAAGAGTAAGTTTTGATAAAATTTGGGCTTGTTTGTCGTCCTTTGATAATGTAAATTTGTACGTCACATTGGGGCTTCGTATATGTTTAAGAATTTTTGGATTCGCTTGTAAGAGGTGAGTAAATAATTCTCACGTACTCGGTATTATTCTGTAGTATACTATTATGTTATGTTAGACATGTGATGTTCATACCTATCTGATAAAGTGAACTGATATGTTAAGCATTCATTCAGGATTACAAGAAGCTTTGTTACGCATAAAGATATCGTTTTTCATTATATAAATAATTTAATAATCCGGAATAGTGGTGATGACTACCTAGTTTGATTAAAAAAAAGAAAGTCAAACACCGATCGCGATCTAAATTTTTTTTACGGGTCGTGACATTATGTATGTTGCATCCAACATGTTCAAGATGAGATACCGTTGCATGGATAGAAAATGAAAAATAATGTTATTTCTTTCAACATAGTGGTTCACATTGTTATTCTTAGTATTGAAATCTATAATGTCTTGGTATACAAAGTGCATCTAGTCTAAACAATAATTTTAGGTTTTGTCATTATACATGTTTGTTATGAAGATGGCAATGAAGATGTTGGGCTGCATAAATATGAAATGTGATACTTAATTACAAACATATCTCTGTTATATGTTAGGATTCATAGATAAATTTTTACGAAAGTCTATTTTATTCAGTAACGGGCATGATTCCTAGAGTCATGACTACTGAATGTTAAGCAATTTGTGTTGAACAGTGTGTTCTGGTTTTGTGAACACACTCAGTTATCCAAATGAACAAAAGCCCGCTCCACCACTAGGAGCCTCTCTGTGTTTATTTGTAAAGCCTGTCCGATGGCATGCGCTTCTCTCAGAGGCAAGTTTTGTAGCAGTTAAATGTCCACCTATAACAAATACGACTCAAACTCATTAAAGATATGCTTTAGATTCCAATGACAATCAAAGACAAATGAAGAAACTTACACCAAAGAACTACAAAACGTAATGCTTTTAGAGAGATTTTGTATATATTGATATAAATAATTTGGGCTATCAAATTGAGGTTATTTTAATCGTGACTCAAGTGCATTCAAAAATTAACTTTAATAAAATTGAGAACACCTAAGGTGTAAGCATCAATGCGCTTGACTTGAGAGTGTATAATCACAATATAAGTAAGCTTTTGAAAAATTTCCAGAGGAGCTGATTGACCCACTAGAGAAAATGCATCAAAAATCAACCCAGAACTTAAATTAGCTCCAAAAAATTTAGTCACGTTTGTTGATGTAAAGTAAATTTTCTAAATTCATAAAGGAGTTGACTGTTCAATTCCAAATTATCTTAACATGAAACAAGGGAAAACTTAAATGTTTTCTCTATCAAGAACCATTGTGTAACATAACAAAAATATACAAATTAAGAAAATCTGATGTTAGAACTTGATCTACAATAAATACTATGTACTGTCAGTACATGTCTTGTCAGAAAAATCTAAAGATAGTAAACAAACTCAGAAAGAGCCCTTAGTCCCTCCGTTAGACTCGAACAATTTTAGCTTTCTCAGCATCCTTTGTAATGTATTCCATTTAATATATTGGCTAAGGATTGAGCATTTTTCACCTATCTATTAAATGTGTTCAATCGCTACCATTAATATCTTCTTAATCTACCACCTATATTCAATTGATAAATACAATATTATTATTTATATAAAAAATAATAAAGGTCAAAAGTGGAGTTCATAGGAAACAAAGGCCGTATAAGTAGTTTATATATTAAAAATTAAGTGCAATATATGATGTTACTATTTCAGAAGTGTCGCATAAAGTCATAGTTTTAAATGATATTTTTTTATATAAAGTGTCGTCTATGATGCAAGACTTATACGATCCTCTTGACCTAAAAGCGTAGTATAATGTTAGATTTTCTCTGGCGGTTGGTACTAAAACATTATGTATATGGTGTAATTTTAGACTTAAATTTTGACCTTATAATTTATCCTTTGACTAGTTGGCATCCACTGGAGGAGGCTAGCTCTTTCCTAATCCTCAAGACGCTTCAACTTTTGAAAAAATACATGTTAATTTAGCTCAGATTCAAACCGATCACTCTATCAGCCCATACAGACATTGGCTTAAGAATTACGCTGACAAACATGTTGCTGTCTCGGGTGTTAACATTAAAAAAGTCCCTCTAGGGTCAAAATATTGTTGTTCACGAGTTAGCCTCATTCGCTAGCCTAGAGAGAAACTGAGATCTTATAGTGCGTCATACAAGATTCTTGTCGAAGAAAGTATTGTTGCTATTGCTGGAGGATTCCAGGTGGAGGAATGTCCCTTTCTGAGGGTCCTGCTCTGCTTAATCGAGGGCCCTAGTCCTCAATGTTTCAAATCTCGTAGTTGTACGAGTGTCTTTTAGGCCCCATGTTTATGTGTATTGGTTGTTTGAGCTATGTGGATTCTTTTAGGCCCCATTTATGAAACATTAAATGAAAATTAGATTTATAATATAAGGAATAGATTGTTTAGGTAGAGAAACATTAACGAATATCTTCAATTAGCTAAAAAATCTAGTGAAGATATTTGGTGATGCAAAGTAAATTTTCTGAATTCATAAAGGAGCTGACTTTGCAGAACTACTTCAACATAAAATAAGAAAACTCAAATGTGTGCTCTATCAATGACCATTGCGTAACACAACAAAAATATAGTAATTAAGAAAACCTTATATTAGAACTTGATTTCTAATAAATAATAGGTGTTGTCAGTACATGTCTTATAAAAAACATCCAGAGATAGTAAAACAAACTTAGGAGGCTTTCAAGTCCCTCCTTTAGACTCTAACAAATATAACTTTCTCAGCATCCTTTGTAATATATTTTATGTAATATATTGTCTAAGGATTGAATATTTTTTACTTAGCAATGCTCACTACCGACATAACACAAGATCATCAATTATATTATGTTAAGAGGAAATAGGTATAGCTATAAGTTACAGGCGCTGTTACATTCTGTTAAAAGTAAGAAAAAACATAACATATCACATGATAACGAGGTCATATTTTGCAATTAGAAGAGATACGCACCAACATTTTAAAGGATTATTCCAAAACAATTTGTGATGGTATACACGATAAGGACATTAGCACTAATAGGATCAATCCATCAGGCCATTTCACCTCCCAAATGAGTCGCAATCAATCCTACTACATTTGTTACCATGTCAAAATAATGACCCTGAATTCAAGAGATAAGAAAGTTAAATGATATGTACACTTGCACATTTTAAATACATAAATTTTGATTAAAAAAAGCTTTCAATATGTGCGAATAATATCACTTCCCGAGCTTTCCATATATGCGAATAATATGATTCTGACTGCAACCTCAGTTTCCTAACTGGGTACTTGTATATATCAATATTATTTTTTTAAGATATGCGTAAACCACAATGCCACAGGCCATGAGATCAAGCACTCAATATAAAGTCAATCTAGCAATAGCAAAAGATTCACTCATAACTATCGCATAAATCTATGCATCAAATCATTTTATGAATTTAAACAAATTCAGAATCAGTAGTAGAATATTTACAAAAGTAGTAGAAACACCTTCACCATTAACAAAATCATATTGGCATAGTTTGAGATCTTCATGAGTCATTCTTTTTCTTGTAAAATTTATCTCTTTTGAATTTTGTAGATTTCGATTGTATCGAATGCATCCACCTCCTCAAATGATTTTAGTACTTCAAATTATCTCATGTAGTATTTATTTCTCATGCTCAATATATGAAGCATTATTTAAATCATGTATTGTAAACACCACAAAATAAAATAAGGAAACAAAGACAGAAAATAAGAAAAGTAAACTTGAGGTAAGGTCGTTGATTCTGGAGAGGTCAATATGGAATGGAGACTCGGCATCGGCGAGGCCGGGCAAAACTTTGGTCAACAATCTGGAGACAAAGGCAGAGTAGATTGAATTGACTGAATGGCTGCGCGAGAGTGGCGCATAGTGGCAGCTGGAGACATTTTCAAAAAATAATGAATCTTTAGCTCTGCTTCCTATCTCTCAATACACCAAAATCGAATGAAAAATCTGTGTGTGAGATAAGGCAAGAGTTGATAAATAAAGGACCGATATACATAATTCATTGTGTGATATTAGATCGAAATGTAGGTTCGTGTTGCACCTTACCTTGCTGTTTTTCCCATCTTCACATAGATTGTTTTATAATTGTATATGTAAAATAATATATATTTTTAAATATTCAGTGTTTTTTTTTGTGTTTGAGTAACTTTTATTTTATTATTATAATTATAGTGATTATTATGCAATTAATTTGATAGGATATCTTGTCTAAGAATACCTACAGATATTCTGAATGATGGTTCTGTCTAGGAGATTCAACATTCTAAAGCAGACTGGTATCTCTCTTGTGTTTTTCTTAGGAATTACACACATCTGCACAACAATTGGTATCAGAGCTAAGATTTTTGTATGCTCTATGGTTGTGGTAAAAGCTGATCATCTACATTCGAAAGATTTTTAAGCTATTGAAAAGGCAAAATTCTTGTATGCTTTGTGGTTACGGTAATTGGCTAATTTTTGCATTAAAATAAGAAACTTTTGGTCTCTTGGAGTATTGATTGTTAAAAAGCAATAAATTGATGATTGAAAAGATTGAAAAGAAAGAAGAGTCCACCATACCAGTAGTGCCAACCACTTCAATGGTGTCAACAAGCTCTCTCTCATCTATAATGTCAAGACTGGCGATGACAAATGCAAAGTTCTCGATAGACGTACTCGATGCCTCAAGTTATTTTGGCATGTGACAGGTTCTAGACGTATTGTTTCAACAAGGTCTAGACCTTGCTATTAAAAAGGAGAAATCAAATTATATGGACGAAAGACATTGGAAAACACTAAACAATTAGGTTGTGGTGCATGTCAAAAGAGTTGAAGTATACTTTGCAAAGGAGACTTCGGAAATCTACAATGGATGGGCTTGAAGGAGAATTTTTTTAAGCAAAGTACCAGAACATGTGTATATGAAAAAACTTTTGTTTTGCTTCACATATGTTCCTGGTACAACATTAAATGTGCACATTTCAAATTTCAAGTAATTAATTTTTGATCTGCTTAATTTGGATATGACATTTAAAGATGAAGATTTAACGTTGATGTTATTGGGGTCTCTTCTTGAGGAGTATGAGTTTTGTGAAACAACTCTACTCCATGTGAGAACTGACTTATCACCAAAGGAAGTCTGTATAGCATTATGCAAGTATTAGCTTAGTTGAAAAGGCAAACAGAGTGATAAAGGAACAACAGAAGCTCTGGCGGTAACTAGAGGATGGTCGCATAAGAAGGAAAAAGGTTCAAGGGGGAGATCCAAATCAAAAGGGAGGCAAGAAAGGATGAATGTGCCTTTTGTTGAGAACAAGGATACTGTAAGAAGGATTGTCCAAAGTTGAAGGGCAATGCTCACAAAGGGGAAGTTGTTCCTGATTCCAATATAGCTGAGTGCAATGATCAAGACTCAGACTACTCTTTGATTGTAGCGGCTACAATAAAATAATCAAATGCATGGCTCCTGAATTCAGGTTGCAATCACATTTGACTCCCAATAGAGAATTTTATGAGCTGGAAGATCAAGAAGGAAATGTTGTTCACACAGAAGATAATAATTTTATGAAAACATGAGGGGTTGATATGGTTCAATTAAAGAATCGTGATTGATCAAAGAGGATCCTAACTGATGTTTGCTATGTGCCAACATTAAAGAAAAATCTTATTTCTGTTGGAGTACTGGAAGCAAAGAGATACAAATGGGTAATGGAGAATGGATTGCTAAAGATAACTTCAGTATCACTTGTTATCAAGGAATCCAAAAGAGGAATAACTTATATTACTATGATGGTACTATAATTATTGGAGAAGTAGGAGCAACTTCCAATAATGATCGAGATTTGAACTCATACTAAGTTGTGGGATATAAGGTTAGGACAATTCTCGATTGTAACGATTATTGTGCTATGTATATTAGCAAATCTCGTGTTATATTATATATATATATATCATGTGCATACCATGAATAGATTGTTTAGACAGAGAATCACATGATTATATAAGTTGTCAACAATCTTACATTAAATGCAAATTAGATTTATTATATATTAATCAAGATATATTCCACCGGTTAAATTATCTGTAATTTGTGGCTAGTAAATTCACAAATTTAAATTAAATATGATTTTATCTTGATCCCTTCTATATTAACCATATTTCTTCAACTCATTAAAAAGGAATTAACTTAATATCTGAAATTATTACTAATTAAACCTTTTCCAGCTTTGCATACATCTACTTACCTTGTGATAGTAGAATGCATGTATATTAAATGTATAAAGATGTGGACAAATCCGATAATTAGTAATAAATCAGTCTAAATACATTATTCTTCAAAAATAAAGTAATTAGATACATGCAAAGTTGATGAGGTCTCAATTTATGATAAATCAGATAATACTTAATTTTTTCAATATTTAAATTTAATAAATATAAATACATTTTTCATCATGATTGTTATTGAATTGATGAGTATGTTAGCTTGTGTATGCAAAACCAAAAATGTTATACAACTCTAAGTTCCAAATGCATCTTTGTTTAGGAACCGGTTTCTATCGTAACCTCACTTCAAGATGAAACTAATCATCAACTAATATAATATAGACTCTTAGTAGAAAAATAAAACTATTCTCGCTAAACTTTGATACCTTCAGAAATATCACAAGCAACTACAACGACTTTAACCATAATCCACAAAATGAAGTTGGGGACATTAGGGTGCTCTTTTATGCAATGTTCTGCCAGATGACTTCTAATAATAGAGGACCACAAAAAAACTTAAACATACTTGAGGCAGGGGATAAAAAAAATATGGATTAAGAAGATAAAACTTGTCACGACACCTAGTTTGGCAGCCAAACACTGTATAATCAGCGTTGCGCATGAAGCCACCAATATGATCCATAATAACTATAAGAACATTCTTCTAATTAGTGATAGTTATGGAATAAAATAATTTTCATAATAAACAAGCTAAATTGATTTCATTGAGCTTATTGAGTATAAGAAGAAAAATCCAGCTCACCCAATATTTATATTGAGCTCCTTCTTATAAATTAATTTCAACTACAAGTACAGCAAAAATCATAAGGGTTGGCAGTGTGGCTGCTCGAGAGGCGTCTATATGCATGGGTAATTATTGTACATAGTTATGCAGTTTTTCAGTTATAGCTATTTATCTTCCAAGTTAAGACAAACAATGTGTCATAATAAAGAAATGAAATGATAAATTGAACAATGATTTTATAATTTTCAAGGTAGATATATGTAATTGAAATGAGAAATCCAGGGCCTATGTGGGAAAGAAACAAATCATTTGAAGACGTTATTCATAAATTAAGGCTTTGTTCGTGAGTTTTAAGAAAGAAAGAGAAATGAGAAGAAAAAAGAAAAACGAAAAAAGAATAGAAAAAATGAATTATTCGCGAGAGTAAGAGGAATTTGGGAGGAAATGAGAAAAAAATATGAATAATATTAAAATATCTTTAAAATCAATTTAAATGTATAAGAAATTGAGGGGAAATGGGTCTTTTTACCTCATTTGTTTCCTTCCCCTTCAAATCCTCCCAATTTGGGAGGAAAGAAAGTGGAGGTTAGAATCCCTCCAAATCCCTTCAAACCCCTCCTTAAAATAACTCGAGAACACACTTATCCAATCCATTTTTCTTCTGTTTTCTCTTCTTTCCCTCCTAAAAATGACACAAAAAATACCTAAAACTGCTAGATTACGGCCCCCCTCATGTCACAATCCAGTAACTTTAACAAAAGAAAGAAAAATGACAAGCGATAACCCATCAACTTCAAAAAAAGATGCGACTTACACTGGGGACAACAATATGGGACTCATCCATCAACGAAGTGCTCCCATTCCCTGTGCCTGAAGGATTCATCTTGGCACACTTAATCTCCCCCCTCAAAGCTGTGTGAAAGTTTTACTTACCGTGAGAGTCTGGGAAATAATATCAACAAATAATGTAAGCCCCATACAAGGTTGATAATTAGGTGATACATTTATATCTTAGATAATATCGTTATCACACAACATATTTAGGCCTAATACATGAAACCAATCATATGCTTCGGCCTTAGATAATGACGGGAAACAACCTTATCACACGACATAATTAGACTTAATATTTTGTTTTCTTCTTCCGGTTGCTTTTCATCTTCGGTTATCACTCACTATCTGGTTTCTTCTCCATTGTCGAAAAAATAATCAATCACATCTTTCGAGTTCTAATTCCTAGCTCCATTCGGACTCATTATCGCCATGATAAATCATAAAACAGACTGATGAACTGGGATTCTTCATAGGACTTAAAGTTTTCAAGCTCCCCGACAAAGGTGGTGACGACATTGCTCGTTGCCACATAACTAGGGTTTAGGAACCACACTAGGTTACAGGATTTAGAGAAAGTGAGGATGATTTGGATGAATTTAAACCCTAGTTCGAGCTTCTCTTAGGGGAGTAATTATTTTGACAACACTAAGGGCATCCCCATTGAAACAAAGCAAAAACTATATTTGTGTCATGCTACGTTGGATTTGTGTCATGTCACATTAAATTTGTCATAAACCTTATTCTCATAAATCTTTCACTCACATTGAAACAAACCTTCCAACATGATAAAAAATAAGATTTTTTATCACGTTTTATCCTTCCAAACGTGATTAAAGATTAAAATTTCATTTTCTTATCACGTCTGAATAGCTGAACTTATTTAATCATGTTTCAACATTCCAAACATGATTAAAGATTATTTTTTTATCACATTTGGAAGAATGAAACGTGATTAAAACTTTTTTATGAACCTCTTCGTGTAGATGAAGCTGCTCCATGTCAGAAGATCATAGACCACCTCCCACATCAATATAAATCGCTTCGTAATCTGACATAAAACTCTTCAAGAAGCTTCAATGTGGATGCCCTAAAGGCAGAAATAAAACAGAACGAAAGCAACAACATGAAACGTGACTTTTGTAATTATTTTTCAATTAAATTAAGAAACGAAATTTTTAAAATTGGCAGGATCCAACCCCGACTTACACTATTCGAAATCAGTGTTGTTGACCGAAGTTAAGAGTTTCCACCGACAAACTTCAAATGTACCTTACCAAGTTTTCAAAATTAATTCTATAGTATTAAAAATATATATTTCTTTGATCAAACCGGCTGCCAACAAGTCTCTTATGGCTGGTCGGTTGCTCATCCACATTTTGGATTTATTTTGAAATATTGATTTGTTCTAGGTAACTCTATGCCCAGTCTCAATAAGAAAAGAAGGTGTGCATATATAGGTTAACAAGATGAAATGGATTTTATGGAGTCTTTAACTTTCATTAACACTCAACATAATGATTCTCGAAATGGCAACTAATGATTTGATATAATGACATCCGTCAATCATTTAAATGCATCATTCAATCAAAAGATCAAATTCCTTGAAACAACATGTAGTGCTACAGATGTTTGACACTTCTCTTGTTATATGATTAAGTGGTCATCTCACTTTTATTTAGTTAGAACATAACATAAAATGACTTGCTCTTTGATTCTATAGGTCATTGTCCTAAAAGAGGCTACCAATTAATTCTAAATCTTCCACAGTTTGAACTTTCTTATTTGATAAATAGAGTGCACAAACAAGTATTTTATTAACCTAATTCTCTATTAATTTTGAACCACCTTAACCCCCATTAACATTCTGCTACCTAATAATATTTTTATTTTTCATTATTTCTTAGATCAAATCATATTCTCCCCCAAAACCACTTTTATTCATCACTTATGTGTCATAAAGCCCATAGTGTCAAATCATCTTACATCAAATCTTCCACTAGTTTTATCATGGCGGTTGTTCCCAAAGTGCCACGCAACCAAATGAGTTCAACCTTGCTCATTCCATTTGTAGACCCTTCTTTAAGTAGTTGTTCAATAGTAAAGATCAACACCTGAAAGCCTTTAATATGATATAACAGTTGTTAAAGTAGCGAACATTAATAGATTCTTCGATGTAAAAGTATGGTACATTTAATAATAAATTAATTAAGGAGGAGGCTGGAATTATAGAACAAAGCAACTATGGTAGATTTGAAATTTTGATATTTTCGGAAAACAATGGATCTTTTGCTCTTCTTTCCATCGCTCAATACACCAAAATCAAATGAAACTGCAATGTGTCTAACAAGGTAAGAGACTGTAAATAAAGGAACGATGCACATGCTTGTCTCAATCCAAGTTAGGCCTTTTTATGGCTAGATTATGAGTGAAATTTGGCAGATTATTTATGTTAATGTACACAAAAATCAAAAATGAAAGTGAGTTAACCTACCTTCCTTAAATTCGTTATTGTTTATGTGTGATATTAGATTGAAATAAAGATTCGCGATGCAGCATAGCATGTGGTTTTCCCCGCTTCACATGTAGGGTTTTATAGTTGTTTGCGTAAAATAATATTTTTTTATTTTATTTGTGATCTTTAGAATTCATTTATTGTCATGCTGAATGGCATTTTTGAGTTATTTCAACTTTTGAAACTTTAAATTTGATGTTATGATAGGATTGGGCATAATGCAGTATTTATCAAAAAAAATCAATTTTGTCATACTTGTTTCATACAACAAAGATTGTATGAATGTTCATTGTTTAACTCAATAACAAAGATGCTACGTAATGCCAACTTTGCTGCTTATTGGGAGGGGAGGTGCCACGTATTATCTTCATAGTAAAGTAAAACAACGAACATTAATAGAATCTTCAATGTAAACGTACGGTACATTTGATAACAAACTAAAGAGGAGGTAGAAGATATAAAACAAAGCAAGTATGGTATATTTGAAATTTTTGACATTTTTGGAAGACAATGGATCTTTTGTTCTGCTTCCCATCACTCAATACATCGAATGAAACTACAATGTGTTTGACAAGGCAAGTGACGATTAATAAAGGATCGATACACATGCTTGTCGCAGTCCAAGTAAGGCCTTGTCATGGCTTGATCATGAGTGAAATTTGACATGTTATTTATGTTAAGGTACAAAGGAAACAAAAATGAAAGCGAGTTCGCCTACCTCTTCAAATTCGTTGTTGTTTATGTGTGATATTGGATTGAAATGTAGGTTCGCGTTCCAGCTTACCATGCAGTTTTCTCCACTTTCACATATAGCGTTTTATAATTGTGTGTATGAAACAATATTTTTTTTATTTAATTTTGATCCCAGGATTATATTTATTTTCATGTAGAATGGCAATTTTTGGTTATTTCAGCTTTTGAACATTAAAATTTTATGCCATGATATGATTGTGCATAATGTAGTATTTTGAAAAAATAATTTCAAATCTATCATACTTATTGAAGATTCAATTTATTTTACTTCAGGACGAAGATGCTAAGTAAAGCCAACTTGGATGCGGACTGGGCAGGGAGGTGCTTTATATTATTTTCGTAGTTTAAAACAACAAACATTAATAAAATCTTCGATGTAAAAGTATGATACATTTGATAACAAATTAAGGAGGAGGTAAAAGATATAAAACAAAGCAAGTACGATAGATTTGAAATTTCTGACATTTTTCTGAAAATAATGGACTTTCAGCTTTGTTTCCCATCGCTCAATACACCAAAATTAAATGAAACTGAAATGTGTCTCACAAGGAAATAGATGATAAATAAAGGACCGGTACACATGCTTGTCTTAATCCAAGTTAGGCCTTGTCATGGCTTGATCATGAGTGAAATTTGATAGGTTATTTATGTTAGTGTACAAAGAAAACAAAAATGAAAGCGAGTTCACCTACCTTCGAGGGTCTTAGCCCTCAATGTTCCAAATCTCATAGTTATACGAGTGTCTTACGCCCCGTGTTTGTGTGTATGTGCCTCACGCCATTGTGTCTTGGTTGTTTGAACCCTGTGTAGCTGCTTCTCGCCAGCTTGCCCCCCTTTGAATAAATGAGTTTTAAGAAAACTACGCATATGATGAACATATATATCCACCTAATGAAGATGCTAATGCATATGACGAACATACATATCTCATGCATATCTTTAATGTAGCATTGCAACTGATGAACATGCCTTTATAGTTAATGAGCATAATAACAAATCTAATAAACATAGCTACCTATCTGATTATGAAAATAAATTAGTTGAATATATTCAAACATGAAACTTCACAAACAACTGACAAAATACAGTCTTCGTCAGCTAGATTTTCAATCCTTTCCGGACATAATACATTTAAATCAAACCAAAAAAATAAATAAATCAATCAATCAAAACATGCAATGAAACACAAAAATAACCTATATGAATCAAATACATTCTTAATTTGAAAAGAACAACGTGCTCAAAACTGAACCATCTACAATCAAAATCAATTATGCAATTAAAAGGGAATTTGATTTTTTTTTAAAAAAAACAGTTTTTTCATTTACCCACGACACATAAAACAACGTTTTTTCGTAAAATTTAAAAAATGTCGTTTAGCGAGATGACCCAAAAATTTGCATCAATTAATACAGCCAAAATATTCAATATGATTTTATAGAGAAAATATAGTATTAACTATTTGAGTTTTTTAAAAGCATAAATATTAATTGAATGGAGAGATCAAATGTAAACATATTTTTTATTATAAACTACAACCAATTTTATACCATTAATCACTCTAAATCTAACAATTGTGGATATCGTTGCATCTTTGTCTTATATTTAATGAATACAAATAATAATTAATCACAAATTTGATCGTAATAGTTATTGTGCTTTGTATATTATCAAATCTCATGTTATATTTCATATATATAATAGAATAGGATGGGAGCGTCGCGACGCTCCCGGTCCGGTTCGGTACGGGTCAGGTCGGTTCGGTTCAGTTTGGTTCGGTCTCAGTTGGCTCGGTTTGATTTGAAATCGGTTGGTTTGATTCGGTATGTAATCGATCGGTTCGGTTCGGTTCGGTTTTAAATTTTCAGTTACGGTTTCAAATTTTCGTTTCTAATAATTTGATTCGATTTTTAATTTTTCTCGAACAGAACCGAACCAAACCCGTCGGAACGACGGGTACCAATACTTGTATTTCATATATATCTAGCAAGTTATATATTCTACTCCCTCTGTCATCTTTTACATGTCATTTAACCAAATTTTCTTGTCCATTTTTACTTGTCACTTAACAATTTTCGATGCATATTTAATATCAACAACTACCTTAAAACATCAAACATTAATCACTTCTTTATCATAATTAATAAAAAAATCATTCATCACCAGTAATAATCTATCAATTTTACTTTTTGCACGAATTTTTTTTAAAAAAAATACCAACCAGCTACTCATTAAATTTGTTCAACCGCTAGCATTAACTTCATCTTAATCTATTCAAATTAACCTTAAACGACATGTATTAGAGGACGGAGGGAGTATTCAAATTAATCTGAATTTTTATATTTCCAGTAAGTGCATTATAAAAGTGCACATGTACGATTTATTGTGTTTTGGAGACTCATTAATGCTTGAAATTCACTCTGTTGAAATTGTAGTAAGTGTCTCATTAAATTCCATTCGTAATAAATTGCAGTAAGTGTCTTATTAAATTCAATATGCAATAAGTGCTTATTAAAGATTTGGTGTGCTTTGGGATTAGATTTATAAATTGAGTTATACTACCGAGTTTATTTGTTTCTTTTACTTGTCAATTAATAATTTTCAAGGTATATTTAATATCAACGATTATCTTAAAACGTCAAATATTAATCACTTCACTATCATAATTAATAAAAAAATCATTCATCACTAATAATAATGTACCAATCATGAAATTTAAAAAAAAAACATTAGCCAACTATCTATTAAATTTTCTCAACCCATAATATTAATACTTTCTTAGTCGACTTAATTTAATTTTAAATGACTAATATATCAGGACAGAGTAAATAGAGTGCATGAAGTGCATAATGAAATGCTTTTGATAATTCATCTTAATAAAATAGGTAAAACATCACAGGTGGATTTTGCTACCATAAATCACGTTTATACAAGAAATCCATTGTTTAGATAGAGAATTACATGAGTATATGGGTTGCCAACAATGAAACGTTAAATGCAAATTAGATTTATAATATATTTATCAAGATTAATTCCATCCATTAAATTATGTGTAATTTGTGACTGATAAATTCACAATTCATATTAAATTTGATTTTAATTTTATCGCTTCTCTATTAACCGTAATTCTATTCGACACATAAAAAAGGAACTAACTAATATCTGATTTATTACTAATTAAACCTCTTCCAACTTTGCATACGTCTATTTTAATCTGGTGATAACAGACTGCATGTAGGCTAAATGTATAAGAATATGGACAAATCCAATAGTTAGTAATAAATCAGTCTAAATACATTATTCTATACTAATAAAGTAATTAGATACATGCAAAGCTGGAGATGCCTCAATTTATTAAAAATCAGATAACAATTTATTTCTTTCCAATATATAAATATAATAAATTTAATATTTTGTACTAACAAAGAAAAATGATCAGATAGCTATTAATATACTTTTTCTAAAACCATAGTGCCCATATCTTTACATTCATTGGATCATAACTATTGGCTAGAGTGAGATTTGAAGATAATATTAATTTTATTGTCCATATTCTTTTTATACTTTTCAATTAAGGTATTGAAACTTCATAAATTTCTTATTGCCGTGTGAACTCTAAAACTTTTTTTAACATATTGGGACTATGTGAGATTATTTTTGTCACTTAAAGACTGACTCTGATTACAAACTTTGATATCATCCAGTGGTTGATATTTTTCAAGATTTGCTAATTTTCCTATAAATACTATCATAGAGAAGTAGTCACCTCATAAACATCCATTAAACTCTTCTCTCCTAGGCAGCGGCATGTAGAATTCAGGCGTTGATATTGAGTGAGTCAATAGCCTATCAGATCACGTCAAATGATCAAATATTCTGATAGAATAGTTTATTGGCTCGATTTCATATTGATTTCTAGAGATCAAGTTGACGGTTTTGCATATATGCATATGGAGTGATTCCTGAGTTTAACATCTAATGAATCAATAAGCTACCAGATCATTTTTTGGCCGGTGTATGTCTAATTTATGATCTGATAGTTTATTGATTCGATTAGAAGTTAATTTCATTTGTTGAAAACAAGAAAAGAGGTATCTTTGATAGGATTTGTGAAGCTAACTTCTGGTGAATCAGTAAGCTATCATATTATTTCTACTGTTTTTTTTTGTTTACGATCAAATAGTAAATTGATTCTATTGGAAGTTAATTTCATTTGTTAAATGAAGGGAAATTAGTTTTGATAATATTTCTAGCATTGACATCTAATAAATCAATAATTCACAAAATTATGTTTCATTTTATAACCATTTGGTTATGGTAGGACAGGTTATATCCATCCGATATATGTTCATCTTATTTGTTTGAAGAAAATAAATTATTTTATGACTCTGATATAATGTATAGGATCAGATTTTATTGATCAATAACTTACAAAATGATAGTAAATTATTGACCATCCACTTTTATTGTATTGTATTATTTATTTAATCATATTTTCTTAATATTATAGGAGTCCAAGATTCAAGTACTATAACATTCTACCGAGGATGTTTTAACTACTGAAAGACTTTGAATAGCCTTAATATGTGAAAGGGTGTTCAAATTAGGGTCTAAACTAAAAATTGGACGAGAATCTTTGTTCAAATTTAGGTGCATACATGAACTTTGAACATATTAGAACGGATCGGACTGATTGATTCAAGTCCAGTATTTCGTTCCAGCATTTTGAGGGATTCTGGTCTCCATTTAGTCTGGTTCATAATAAAAAATTTCAGTCTGAATCAGAATGGACCAGATTAGTCATCTTTTAATAAAATTTAAGGTTTATAATTATAATTTGTTGATAAATACTTACGGTCCAAAGCGAAATGGACCGATCTAGACCGATTTAGTTCACTATCTCAAAAAAAATTTAAACTATTCTGATCCAGTTGAAACCTAGAATTTCCAGTTTGATTTAGTCTAAACTTATACAAATCTGGTCTGGTCTTTGATCTACTGAGTCAATAGATTATGATTTTGGTCTGTTTCAGATTTGGACCAACGAATAACCATATATGGCCTAAACTCCTTAATTTTTCACATGATTTTTTTACACATGTACCCGACCATCTAAGGGATTCGAAGCCGAGCTCCTTCATGGGGAATTATGTTTGTTTATCATATGGTTTGATTATTGATTTTTTATTTATTACAAGCCAAAACTATGAATAAAATGCATTAATAAATACAGAATTGTTCATATAATGTAACACTGTTCTCTTTATGTTAAAATATCAATATAAATTTGAACATCAATTCGAAAATTCCAGAGAATCACTTTGAGAAATGATCCAATCAATACACATGTACATTAAGCTTTCAAAATAGAGTTATCAGATACAATGTTTTGTTATTTTAGCTTAAATCCTATATTAGAGGGATGCGAGCATGTGTTTCCCTTAAACTCATATAAAAGGAGCATCCTTCGCTCATATCAAACTGCAACAATTTTTCGTTACAATCATTCAGTAAACTAAAGAATTCTCTTTCTCTCTCTTTGCAATATTTCTTGAGGGAAATATAAGTGTGTGATGGTGTTTAAGAAAGTAGGCTATATAGCTTAATCTCGTAAATGTTGAGTGTTTTGTTCTTTGTTGTTTGAGTACATTTTATTTTAGTTATATAATTATAGTGGTTATTGTGCTATTAATTGCATTTAATATCTTTTCGAGGAATACCTAGGAGTATTTTAAAGGACGGTTCTTTCTAGGAGATTGGATATTTCAAAGCAGACCGGTGTGTCTCTCCATTTTTTTAGGAATCACTCATTCCAAATTAGCAGTTCAATAATATGATTGTTATACTACACACTCCACACAATAACTGGTATCAAAGCCAAAGTTATCGTACACTCTGTGGTTGCGGAAAAATTTGATCCTCCACATCAGAAAAGATCTTTTGGCTATTAAAACGCTAAAAAAAATTATGTTCTGTGGTTGTGGAAATTGGCTAATCTTCCGCATTAGAGGAAGAATTTTTGGAGTATTGGAGTTTTGATCGTTAAAAGCTACTAAGTTGATGGCCGAAAAGACTGAAAAGAAGAAAGGTCCACCATACTAGTAGCGCTAGCCACTTCAGTGGTGTTAACAAGCTCTCTCTCGTCAATAATGTCGAGAATTCTGATGACAAATGTAAAGTTTTCGGTGGTGGTATTCAATGACTCAGGTCATTTTGGCATGTGCCAGGTAGAGGTTCTAAACATATTATTCCAACTAGGTCTAGACCTCAGTATCGAAAAGGAGAAACCAAATGACATGGACGAAAGAGATTGGACAATGCTAAATGAATTGGCTTGCGGTACAATTTGATCATGTTTGCCAAAGGAGTTGAAGTACACATTTGAAAGAGACTTCAGCAAATGCATTACGAATGGGCTTGAAGGAGTTTTTAAAGAAAAGTATGCAGAACAAGTTGTATATGAAGAAACTTTGTTTTGCTTCACATATGTTCCTGGTACCACACTAAATGTGCACATTATAAACTTCAACTAATTAATTTCTGATCTCCTTAATTTGGATGTGACATTTGAAGAGGAATATTTTACGCTGATGTGATTGGAGTTCTTCTTGAGGAGTATGAGTTTCTTGAAACAACTTTACTCTACGGGAAAATTGACTGGTTTCTAAAGGAGGTCTGTGCAGCATTATACAACTAGGAGCTTAGGCGAGAAGGCAAACTGAGTGATAAAGGAATAACAGAAGCTCTGGTGGTGAATTTGGAATCGTCACAGAAGAATGACAAAGGTTTAAGGGGGAGATCTAAATTAAAAGGGATGCCAGACAAGGACGGATGTGTCTTTTGTCGAGAAAAATTATATTAGAAGAAGGATTGTCCGAAGTTAGTGGGAAATGCTAACAAAGGGAAAGTTGTTCATGATTCTAATGTAGTTGTGCAATGATCAAGACTCGGACTACTCTTTGGTTGTAGCAACCACAACAAAATAGTTCAATTCGTGGCTTCGGGATTCAAGTTGCAGTCAACATGTGACTCCCAATAGAGAATTATTTTTTGAGATGTATAAGCAAGAAGGAGATGTTGTTCACATAGCAAATGATAATTCTATGTAAGCATGTGGGAGTGGGTTGGTACAGTTCGATTGCAGAATTGTTACGGATCAGAGAGTATCCTAAATGATGTCCGTTATGTGCCAAAATTAAAGAAAAACCTTATTTCTATGGGAGTATTGGAGGTGATGGGATACAAGTGGCTAGTAGAGAATTGGGTTCTGAAGATAATTTTAGGATCACTCGTTATCAGGAAAGGAGTTTGGAAGAGGAATAACTTATATTAACACAGTTATTGGTAGGAGTAGCTTCCAGTGATGATCAGAATTTGAACTCATATAAGTTGTGACATATGATGTTGGGACTTCCTAGTGAAAAGTCTTTAAAGAAATTGGCGGACCAAGGACTTCTGAAGGGAGTCAAGACTTGTAAACTAGAGTTTTGTGAGCATTGTGTGATTAGGAAGTAGAAGAGGGTCAAATTTGGCACAACAGGTCTATAATACTAAAGATATCTTGGACTATGTGCACATTGATGTGTGGGTACCTTCCAAGATAGTGCCGTTGGAAGGCAAACACTATTTTTTGACCGTCATTGATAACTTCTCATGAAGACTATGGGTGTATGCTATGAAGTTAACAGACAAAGCGCTGAATTTCTTCACAAATTGGAAGAAGATAGTGGAGACTCAAATGGAAAAGAAGATCAAATGCCTTCGATCAGAAAATGATGGAGAGTACAAAAGCGATCCATTCAAGAAACTTTGTTCTAGAGAAGGCATTAGTCGACACTTCACAATCTGAGAAATACCACAATAGAATGGGGTGGCATAGCGTATGAATCGAATATTGGTAGACAAAGTTTGGTGTATTTTGTCCAATATTGGTTTGGGCAAATAATTTTTGGCTGATGCATATGCGTGTCATCTCATCAATAATCCACCATCAAATCTCATTGGAGGGAAGATGTCACTAGAGAAATGGTCTGAAAAATCCGCTACTGGTTATGATTTCTTGCGTATATTTGTCTCTGCTGTCTACTTTCATTTAAAGGAATCAAAGCTCAATCCGAGGGTGAAAAAAGCGCTCTTCATGGGGATCATCTCAGAGTCAAAGGCTATCGCTTTTGGTGTCTTGAAATCAAAAAACTAATCGTTAGCAGAGAAGTAACATTTGATGAATCTACCATGTTGATAAAAGTTCACGTGTAACTAAAGGAGAGTACTCTAAACTAGGCGAAGTTTGAACTATGCATTGTCATACCAGTATGTGAGAAGACTCATGTGGCAGAGAGGAGTTTATTAAAGAAGAGGTTGTAACTGAAGAAGCTCAACAACAACTTGAGTTAATTGTAACTAGAAGGCAAAAATGCACAACGAGAATGCCGGCTCATTATGTTATTACAGAAACAGAAGCATCTGTAGTAGAAATCCATGAAGTTCTTGCCACCTATCAAGAAGCTGTCCAGAGCTTAGAATGGGTAAAATAGAGAATTGTCATAAAAAATGAAGCCCATTAATAAGAATAAGACATGAATTTATCTAGTTTACCGAAGGGAAAGAAGATGATTTGATGCAAACGGGGTCTATGCGAGAAGGAATAATTTCCAAACAACTTTGATGTCCGCTACAAAGCCAGACTGATGGCTAAAGGCTTCGTTCAGAAGGAGAGAGCATACTTTAATGAAGTATTTTCTCCACTCGTAAAGCATTCCTCCATTAGAATATTGTTGGCTTTGGTAGCAGTGTTGAATAGTGAGCTAGTTTAAATGTATGTGAAAATGATATTTTTACTTGGGAACTTGAAAGAGGAGATCTACATGACTCAACCGGAAAGATTCAAAGTTTATAGTAATTAAAATTTGATTTTTAATCTTGAGAAATCGTTGTATGGTCTAAAACAGTCACCAATGTAGTGGTACAAGCGATTCGACATGTTCGTGATGGGACAAAAGTACACAAGAATCAAATAGGATAATTGTGTGTATTTTTACAAGCTGCAAGACGGGTCCTATACATATCTTCTTATGTATGTTGATAATACGTTGATTTCTTCAAAGGACCAAAGTGAGATTGAAACATTGAAATTTCATTTGAGTGAGGAGTTCGAGATGAAGAACTTGGGAGAAGCCAAGAAGAATCTTGGCACAGAGATAAGTAGAGATACGAAAACGGGGAGGTTTGTTTAACTCAGAAGGATTATCTGAGCAAGATGTTACAGAGGTTTGGCATGAATGAACAAATCAAACCTATTAGTGCACCACTTATTTTTCATTTCAAATTCAGTGCAGTTTCATTTCTAGTTGATGATGCAGAGCTAGAGTACATGAAGAAAGTATCATATGCTTGTGTAGTTGGTAGTTTAATGTATGCAATGGTGTGAACGAGACTCGACATTTCACACGTTATAGGAGTAGCAAGCAAGTACATGCACAATCCAAGTAAGGATCATTGGCTAGTTGTGAAATGGATTCGGTGATATATTATGGGCAATGTAGATATTGGATTGGTGTTTCAGTGGGAAAAGAATGATAGTTAGAATGTAGTTGGATGTTGTGATCTCAACTAAACTAGAGATAATGATACAGGACAATCAACTACATGGTATGTGTTTCTGATTGCAAAGGCGCCAATGAGTTAAAGGTCCGCCTTGCAGTTGATCGTTGCTTTGTCTACAATAAAGACAGAGTATATGTCAGTCACAAAGGCTGTTAAGGAAGTTGTTGGCTTTATGAATTACTCGATGAGTTGAGAACCAGAGGTCAATTAAAGTGCATTGTGATAGTTAGAGTGCCACCCATTTGGAAAAGAGCCAAGTTTATCATGCAAGGACGAAGGATATTGACGTCAAATATCATTTTATCAGACATATTTTAGAAGGTTGTTTAATACTATTTCAAAAGATTCAAATCAAAGAGAATCATGTTGATATGATGACAAAAGTTGTGCCAGCTATCAAGTTTGAATATTGTCTAAACTTGATAAGAGTTGTGAATATTTTGTAAGCTAGCGCCTGAAGACACCATAAAAAGATTGAATTGGGGGAGAAAGTATGAAAATTAGGATGTTGGATTTCGCTAAGGTGGAGACCCACATCGGAGGGATGTGAGCATGTGCTCCCCTCAAACTCATATAAAAGGAACACCCCTCTCCCAAGTCCCATATGAAAATTCATCAATCCTTAGTTATAACTATTTAATAAACTAAATGATTCTTTTTCTCCCTCTTATTAATATGTCTTGAGTAAAATATAAATGTGTTGTGGTGTCCGAGGACGTAGGCTATTTGGCTGAACCTCGTAAATATTGATTGTTTTGTTTTTTATTTTTTAAGTAGCTTTTATTTTTGTAGTATAATTATAGTAGTTATTGTGCACTTAATTGCATACGATATCCTGTCTAGACATACTATGAGATATGTCGAAGGGTGGTTCTGTCTAGGAGATTGAATATTCTGAACCAGTCCAGTGTGTCTCTCCAATTTTTCCTAGGAATCACTCGTTGCAATTAGCGGTTCAATAAGTTACTTTATTAAACTACACGCTTCCGCACAACAATTAGTACAGTACTGTTAAGACAGTAGCAATCTGGTATCTTCTAAAAATAAATCATCCATGTCCCGGAGAATAAAAATTAATGTTTCCTCCGTAGGAATGAGTAGTGCTACATCCCACATCGGCTAGGTGGGAGATCCCTAGCTTCCTTATGAGGGGCTAAGACTCCTTACTTAGTGTCGAGGCCTTTTGGGTGCAGGCAGCACACCAACGCAAAGCCCACCGCCGCACGGGGCGAGAGAGTGTGGGACAATATCGACAGTAAGGGGTCGGGGCTGTTACAATGGTATCAGAGCCGACCACCTAGTCCGACAGAGTCCCCTGCCAGATCGCCGAATGAGGCACGTCGCCGAGGACGGCTGCCCTGTAAGGGGGGTGGAATGTTACATCCCACATCGGCTGGGTGGGAGATCCCTAGCTTCCTTATGAGGGGCTAAGACTCCTTACTTAGTGTCGAGGCCTTTTGGGTGCAGGCAGCACACCAACGCAAAACCCACCGCCGCACGGGGCGAGAGAGTGTGGGACAATATCGACAGTAAGGGGTCGGGGCTGTTACAAGTAGCTAGTGAGACAATGGTAGAATTCATGATGATATCAGAAATGATTCTACAGGTGTTGTGTTTCTTCTTAAAACGATTAATTTGAATTCAAATCAAACCTGCGTTATTTGAGTATTAAAACTCATCATATTGTAGATCACTAGAAGTGGCATGAGTCTGAGAATTTGAAGAGCACCGGATCACACAACTAATGCTCTGTTTGGTTCAGAAAAAATTAGAAGAAAAGAAAAAGAAGAAAAAAAATTAGAAGTGGAAAATTATCTGGAATCTGTTATAGCTTCTAATATTTCATCAAATTTTTATTCCTCTGACTAACTCTCAATTAAATAAAACTTTTTTTCCATTTTTCTCAAATTTTCTTTTTCCACAAATTCTCTTTAAACCAAACACAGCCTAACGGCTTAAAGATATCTAGAAAATAATTAACTAAGATCTGAATGGCTTAACTTGCTCGAGCTTGGTGTCATCCCCTCCGCGTGAAACACGTAGAGATTATGAGTTTTTTTTATAAAAAAATCGAACGTTCTTCATAAATTTTATTAAAAAAATAAGTAAAAAATTGTCTGATTCATAGTAGTACAAAAAGATGACTCATATGACTTAAAACAGAAAAAATAAATATTGAAAAGATGAAAATATAAATGTGGAAAAATATCCATGAACGTGTGTTTTGATAACAATGCACTTAAGTGTCGCTTATATAGCAAATCTGATTTCGAATCTAAAAAGTTTACTTACACAAATTTTATGTATATCATGTTGGTTTTGAGTTATATGGATCTTAAATCATAACAGTAATGTTGAATAGATTTAACAATCTAAATTTGTCCACCGTTTATATATTAAAAGAAGTTTATACTTAATAATAAAGACATCACTTATAATATGAGATAAAAAGCTCATTTTGCATTGAAGCCATTGTACAAAACGTTAAGAAATATCCTCAGATAATTTAACCCCAGAAAATATGGATGAACTGTTTACAAGGATAGTGGAGATTTTTGGAAATGATTTTCTGCAAATTTTACTTGGGTAAACACAAAAGGCGCCAAACAACGCATAGTAATCGTCTTCATAAAATTGTCAAAATTGCCATATGCGTAGAATTATTGTAAAGGAATGCCGAGATGAAAAATACTGGACTTCAAATGGAAGTTTCTATATCTCAACAAGCTTACCACAATTACAGACCATACCTCCCCATTTTTTCATCTTCTGAAAAAACATAACTTTCTGCACTTGGTAGCTTAAAGAGACAGCAGGTAATCAGGAATATTAATCAAAATGGGAGATGCACTGGCATACAGTACAGAAACAAAAATGCAAAGGTTTAACTCAGTAATAATTTATGTTGAGCCAATACATATCTAGTTTGTTCTAGGAGTCGCCCACTCGACACGGAGAATGAGATTGTCATACCCATAGCCATTAAGCTTGTTGATAGCTCTCTCAGCATCTTCCTTGTTGACAAAGTTCACAAACCCAAAGCCTCTGCTGACACCGGTCTTCTGATCAATTGCCACATACACACGACTAACTGCACCGAATGTGCGGAACAGCTCAAGCAAGTCCGGCTCCCTGGTGTCCTCAGAGAGATTCGTCACCCTGACTGAGTTCTCATCATTCCTGCGCCGCATTTCTACCCCAGGTCTCTCTGCACCAGCTCTCATGCTTGGCGGGACATAAGAACCCTTCCCGCCAGCAGCCCCAGCAGAAGCTTCGGATCCAGTAGGCTTATCGACGAATGTTTCAACGGGTGCTGCAAGATCCTTGTACGGGCACTTGGATGTCCAGTGATCACCCTTCTTGCCACAGGTCCTGCAAACCATGAGAACCGCACCACCTTTTGCCATCTGTGCAAGTGAATCTCCAGAACCCTTGTTCTCCTCTGCCTTGCTACCTAAAGAAATAGTCATTTATGTGATTAAAATTTTTGTTGGTCAACCCCTCACGTAATTGATAAATTACAAACAAAACCACTTCTTGCCCAACATTCCTGATACTGGGCAAGCCACGATACAAGTCTAATGAGCATAACTGAACAAGCCATTATCATCATGCAATTGATTAAGACACTAAACCAGTAAATACAAGGATTGTTCAACTGGACTCCAAAGATACAAATCCTATTACAAAATGAGCATCCAAAGATAAAACTGCCTTCTACCAATTGACTTTCTACTGGCGAACGGAAGATCATGTGCCATGTTGTTCTGATGACATAACAACAACGTTATGTGACTTTCTACTGGCAAACTGAAGATAATGTACAGGGTTGTTGTGATCACATAACAGAAATGTTTTATTTTTATCATCAGATTGATCAGAATCACATGAGATTATCTAATATGCAATTCACCCACAAAAATTAATCAAGTGCAGAGACACAAAGCCATATCCATATTCAGAATCATGTAATTACAGATTCAATCAAACTACTCAATCCCCAATATTCCACAAATCTCCTTATCAAGTTATCTGAATACAATAAGACAGGAACAATAAATAAAGAGATGAAAAAGCACACCTGGAGCTCTGGGCCTCTCGAGCAAAATCTCCTCAGTGGAAACCATAGTGAGCCTGGCGCCAACATCTTCATGAACCGCGTCGCCGAATTTGGCCCACGATCGCCTCTCGACCGCGCGCTTGCTCAGCCGAGCCTTGGCCAGCTTCCGGACGCGCGTGGTGGTTGTAATCTTAACCTTGTTACCCTCGTCGTCGAATTTGTACTCAATGACCTTCTTGATCCCGTTCTCGTCGGGCCCGATGACCTGACGGGGAGGGAGCAGGAAGTCGAGATCTTCGCCGTCGTCCTCTTCGAGCTCGCCCCATCGGAGTTTGTTGGTGGCCAGTCCGTTCGACGCCATGGCTGAGATTTCAGATGTGTGTCTGCACGACGCGGAAGAGGTGTAACCTTCTAGGGTTTGCAAGAGGAAGCTGGGCTCTCTTAGAAATGAGCCGGCGACGGCCCGTTTGGGTGCTTTAATTGGGCTCATGAAAACTAGTAAGATTCATGAAAATTAAAAGTCGGCTTTTTTATTTTTTTAAGTTGTCGTTCTTCCTTCATTTGTTTATTTTATTTTTTAAATTTTTTTTATTTTATCATAGTTCTAGAAAAATACAATTTTAAATTATGGTGTTAACATGTGGAAGCCCTTGATATGCGAGAAAATCAAATTGCAGTGTGTAGTTTCAGATTCTTAAATCACAGTTTAACCGTAATTCACAGTTATAATTTTATATGAACTTTGATTTTGTAAGATAATCAAATTGTTGTTTACTATTAACTTGATATGTGGAAGTCATCTTGTTAGGAAATATGCAACAAAAATAAATCACAATTCACAAAATCACAATTTTTTTAAAAGATCAAACCATAATTTCAGATTATAGTTCTATAAAGGAACGCAGTTGAAAACTATGTTGTGCTTAAGAATTGGGATGCTTCTTGATCAATGAAACACACTATTATAATACATGAACAAACGAAATTTATTTACAGATCTTAAATCTTGTTCCTGCTCCTTCACTTCTACTTCCTTTTTCTCTATTGATAATTTTAGTAATCCACCTAAATCGTACCGGTCATTCTTCAATTTATTTGTCTTTCATTGTTTGAGCGCATCCTCATGGAAAGTTTCCGATATAAAATTTTATGGGTTGTTTGAACGATGTTGTGTATTTTTTATATGGATTGGGATAAAATTTAAATTAAAGTGTTAAACAACCATTTCGAAATTGATAATTATAAATATAGTTGTTGATGTGATACTTGTTTTGTAGGATAGGCATATTCGTGTATATGCATATTCTTACTTTCGAATACTAAATCCACAGAACATCCAAATTATGCACCAGTATATGTGATTGGTGTAGTTTTTCGATTTGGCAATTTGATGACTGAGGATATCTTTTCTGGCTCAATAAGAAGGTGAAAGTGAGGTGTAATGTGGTGAGTTGCACTTGAGTCAATAATCTAAGTATAGTCACTACCAATAGCTGAGTAACACTGATTCATACCTGATATGGTAGTTTTTATGTGAACATCTAAATTGGTTGGATTGTTCTTTGATTCCAGCATCTTGAATAAATTTTGCATTTGATCTTGTGTGAATTGATATACTTTACTGCTTTGTGTTCCTGAGGATGAATCAGTAACAACATGATCCTTAGTGACTATGACAGCATTTGTATGAACTGATCCTTCTTGAGCAAATTTCTTTCTATTTGCTATTTGTTGAGGTGTTGGAGGTTTGTAAAACTTATGTCCCTCCGGAAATCCAATCAACTTATAACACTGGAACCTGGTATGTCCTATCTTCATGCAATATGCTCACTCAACTATAGTGTTTTTCTGCACTTCATCAGCATACTTTGCTTGCTTAAGATTGTTGGAGGATGTATGACCTGGCTTAGCATTCAATGCTGTTGCTTCTGAACTTATTATTGCAGCTAAGTTCCTTTGATTTTCTTCTTGGATCACCATAGCATACACCTCCTCCACATTAGGAAAGGGCTTCATCATCATGATATTGCTTCTAATTGCCAAATATTGTGGATGTAAACCCATAAGAAACAGCATTACACAATCTTCCTCTTTTGGTCATCAATATGTTTTCTGCATGATGCTCCACAATCACATTTACTTGTATTTTTCATATTTTTGAGTGCATCTCTGATTTCTTTTTGCTTAGCAAAATATTCAGAGACAGTCATAACTCTTTGTTTCAAGTAATTCAAATCATTCTTCAACTGGAATTTCCTTATTGCATTTTTCTCACTGAACCTGTCAATTAAAGTCTCCCCCAATTCCTTTGGTTCAGTCATGTAGAGAACAGTTTTGCTAATTTCATCCGACAAGGAGTTGTTGATCCAAGAAACTACAGTTTCTTTGCAGCAATTATAGTCACACCGCAAAACGGATTCAACATCAGGCATCTCAACGGTGCCATAGATGAATCCAAGTTTATTCCTAGTGAACAAAGCTACCATAACTCCTCTTTTCCACTGGTAGAAATTGTGAATGCCTAAAAGTGTCACTATAGTGATCTTCATTTCTGAGACATTCACAGTTTGTTTTGAAACTCTAGCACTCGAAACTGATTCAACAAACTCCTCTTCCACAATATCAGGTAAATCAACCATTTTCAAGCAACAGATACCACAAATTTCTTCAATCAACAAACGAATTCACACCTTACACAGTTACCGAAGCAACAAGCATCTTCAAGAAATGAAGTAAGATCACAAGATTTATTCAAGGTCTCTGACTGAAATTTGAAGGCAGCTTTACCAGATTTCAGCTGAATTGAACTTCAAAGAAGAATTTTGATCACAACGAGCGTGGTTCTTGCTCTGATACCATGACAGCTGTGTAAATAAAACTTCCTCTCTCATTCAATTATTGTGGAATCGATTAATCTGATTACAGAGGAAGAAGCAGGATATTTATACCCTCAGCTCGACAGAGCAACTGAGGGAGATGAAGGAAACGGCACCGTTTGTACACGGTGCAGAGACAACAGAAAGAAATAACTCAAACAACAGCGTTTTGACAAGGCGCAAAAGAATCCTCCTTTCGTGAAACAGTGCGTCCTGATTGCTACTCCCCTGCATCCTCTTCTGTCCATCTGATGCAGGTCGACACCGCTGGCTGAGAGGTTTGGATAAATTGAACAATGAAATGAGGGTAAATACGTTATTTTCACCTTCTTATTCTCCTCCCCTCCCTCTCCCTCTCCCTCCAAATCTGCATAAATTAGGAAGAAAAAAATAAGTTTCAATCCTCTCAAATCCTTCCAAATCTCTCTTTAAAAAATTCTGAAACAACTTTACTTGGTTAATTTCCTTTAATTTCTTTTCTCTTCACCAGTAAAATCAACTCAAGAACGCTACCTAAAAAACATGATGCCTTCCATCCACTTTCCCTAAAGTGAGTTCGTGTCAACACGTCACTCAGTTTCAATTCACAGCAACGAATAAAGTTAATAATGCATTCCCATGACATGTACGGCTGTTTGATTTTTCGTGACTTAAACCAAACCCAAACCCAAACCAAGCAATCAATTCATATTTACGGCACCATCAGCAAGGAGAGCATAGTTTAACATTTTGGCATATTCTCCACCGACAGTTTTGAAGCAGCATGTGATTGTATAGACCCAAAGGCTGGCCTTGTCGGCCCCTAATTAATACCAAAATCGTTTTCATGATTCTATATTTCCATTTGCACCAGGCCCCATCTTTTGATAACACTTCTCAGCCAAATCCAAATCTAATCCGAGCTCGCAATTCATATATAAATCATAGGGAAAATTTTCAAAAATGGGTTCTGTACTATCACTACTTATTTAATTGCGGGCAAAGCTATCACGATTTTCAAAAAGGATACGATGAAAAAAATAGACTGATTTTTTAAAACTGTTACACTCCTAAACTAATATTATCACAACAAATAGATTGGTGTTCGAAAATTACATTATTTGGTTATCAAAATAAATAATATCATTTTGCATACATAAACAAAATGACGTCTTTTCATATTCAATCATTCGTAATCCTTAACAAATTTAATAAGATCTATTTTATATAAGAAATCAAACAAATTGATCTTAAGCATCATTCAAAATCAGTCCAATTTTAATAGTTCTGACCATAATTGAACAATTGGTGATAATTCAGAACACTATTACCAAATCAAAATGGTCTGAGAAGTTAGTTCAAGATTCAGTATCTACTTAACAACCCACCAATCTGAACCAAGTCTATTCAATTATGCACGATAATGAAGTCAAATCTCTCTGGTCGATTGTCATCATTTTTCATATATTTTTATAAAAATAAATTAATTTATTGAAAGATGATTGATACAACAAGGCGCTGATGTAAACATTTAAAAATGCCTTGCAAAAACCATGTGCGACTGATTCATATAGTTGCTGTCCAAATGTTGAATTATTTGTTTTGGGTTTCGCACTGATCAAAAAATGAAGAAGAAATGGGCATGGCCAGTCAATTATTTTTTCAGTCCCACAAGTCCCTCTCAGTGACAAAGATGTAGCATAACCCTCTGGTGTGATGTGCCAGCTTGCTTTCTATTTCTTTATTTTATCTATTTATTATATGTTTTAAATAAAAACATTTTGATATCGAAAATTTATTTATAGATTGTAATCTTAAACAGTCAAGTAAATTGGTGTAAGGATAGTTGGAGACATGTTAATCAATCAATGAGGTGTCGTCATAAAAAATTAATAATATAAATTACACCAAAATCATCATGTTTTGGTGAAAACTATTCATATTTTGATGAAAATCATTCCGATTTTGATTTGCTGTAAACTAGTATGACATTACCGGATATAAATTTTTATTTATTTTATATATTTGTAGTTAATTAAATATTAAAAATTTATTTTAAGAAACTATTGTCTTGTTTTTATTAAATAATAAATAACAAAATTAGTTTAAGCAAGAAATATTAAAAGACATGACAAAGAAAATAACTATATTTGACACCTAAATTCCAATTTAGACTCCAAAAAATATATTTGGATCGAGTGATGATGTAATGAAAAAATATGAAAAATGGGAATTTTAAATAGTTAATTCTCATCTTCATATACAATTATTCTTATTACTGCAACCTATCAGAATTTCTACGCATCCCAATATTGCACATAATAAAATTTCGAAGAAGCAAAAAAAAATAATCAAAAAAATTATTTAGTTGTGAAAAGAAATCAACAATTAATTTTTATTTTTATTTTAGATGTTTAAAAAATGACTTCAGTTTTGAAAAGAATCTGTAAATAAAAAATGATCTGAATATATAAACTAGAAAAAGAAAACAAAAATACATGGAGTGCGAGTGGGATATTCATCGGGTCATTCAAAGCTTTTTCTGTTTTGCTATAAAATCCAAGCTGTGAAAATCACAGCAAGGCGAAGATTCCTGCGAGACATTGTCCTGCACATTTGATCGCAGCCTTCGCGTCGCCGGCGAACTCCTCGGCGTCAACTCAATTTCAATCCTCCGTCCGTTTTTTTTCTTCCGGCACTGATTTCCGGTAATTAGTTTGGTTTCCGGATTTGTATTTTCTCGTTGATGATCTGCAGCTCTCATTTGCCGTCACCCGGCGTGGTTTGATCAGTGATCACTGTCATGGTTTGAAGATTTACCGCATGTTAGATCTGTCGTGTTATCCGACAATGTGGTTGAGTTGAGATTGGCGTCTGCTATTGCTTTGGTTGATTTGGAGATTATTTAGACTTGATATTGAGTTGGGAGATGTAAAATTTACAGAAACTGATTTGGTTGGTAGGGTTTTGATAGCTTGATCCGGTATCTTCTGAATGGGTTCGGTCCTTTCCTTTTAATACAGCCTTGTTGTTTTGGCTTTGCTTGTTGGGCAATTATTCTTAACTTCAAGTTAGGTTGGTGCAATAGCTTTTGTGATCATAGATCAGGAAAACAAGATTATTAAGAAGGAACAGGAAATTTAAACGCAACTAATGACTGAAGGATTTTGCTTTGGTGTACTGCTTGCATTCTAATGTCTGTCGGCCGGATTATGAAACAAGGACAACTGACCGAATGTCTCTATGCATACCACTATACCAGCAGGGAGGGATTCGTTGATGTGTGAATTTGCCGAAATAAAGAAAAAATGGCTGAAGTTTCAATTATGTTTTGCTGTTGTCTGTATCTTTATATTTTGTTAAATTTTATGCATATAGGTGTCGTATAGAGATTTGGTTTTTTATAAAGTGATTTTCGATGATCACTTGGCCGGAGTCTAGTTTCCGAAAGCTGTGTCTTACATAGATCTTCTGTTTAGGACCAAATATTTTATCTGCTCTCGGAAATTTAACATTCAACTTTTACATCAGAAGTTACTCATCACTGAGCATAAAACATGATTCATTACATTTTCATTTCAATAAGGACATAGCTTATAGCAGTGCGCTTTTTTCAGCTGTTGCCTAGGAAGTTTCTTAAGGTTCTTAGCATAAGACAGAACAGTTGGAGCAGAACTACGTATTCCTTGCCATATACTGGATCACCCTGATCTCAAAAAATCAACTTCCCACAGCAAAACACTGAAGAGTGTGCTACAGCTGGATTTTGTTTCCTTATACTATAAAACTCAGCTGGTTACTCCTATCGTGTTGCATTTTCAGTGAGCTGATTGTGCATGCTTGATTTCATAGCAGACACCTAGTCATAGTATCCCTTCCTCCCCATGCATTTGTTGTATTCGTCCAACGCTTGAAGCAACACCTGTCTTTTCATTCACTGGTCTCGTTTTCTTGTTGGATATAAGAATTCATCCACTGCACGCCAGCACTAGTTACAAGTTACAACTATATTTCTATTTGACATTACTATATAAATTAGCGGAGTGAGGCTACCTTGCAAGCTTGCACAGTTTGGCTCTAACATTTGCATTCTGCAGGGGGGAAATATCAAAATGAAGGCTCTTATTCTCGTTGGAGGTTTTGGTACCAGATTGAGGCCATTGACACTCAGTGTTCCCAAGCCATTAGTAGAATTTGCCAACAAGCCCATGATCCTCCACCAGGTATTACAATTTGTGCATGATTTGAGCTCAGGATTCATGATGATTATCTTTAGTAGTTTTTTTATACTGTGAATCTGAACTGACATTAGAAACTCCCACATATCTCACCTCTCATATTTCCTTGCAACCTTTAATATTTCCCTTCTTAATGTTGTTAATGTTTCAATTCACCAGATTGAGGCTCTTAAGGCGATTGGGGTGACTGAAGTTGTTTTAGCTATTAACTATCAACCTGAGGTGAGATCTTTCGGCCGTATTTGTTACTTTGTCTTCAAACACAATATACAGTGATTTCGCTAACATCCGGTCTCTCCTTGCAGGTCATGCTTAATTTCTTGAAGGAGTTTGAGGCGAAGGTTGGGATCACAATCACATGTTCTCAAGAAACCGAGCCTCTTGGGACTGCAGGTCCCCTGGCGCTCGCTAGAGATAAATTGGTAGATGGTTCCGGTAGCCCATTTTTTGTGCTCAACAGTGATGTTATCAGTGACTATCCACTCAAAGAAATGATTGATTTCCATAAAAGTCACGGGGGCGAGGCATCCATTATGGTAACCAAGGTATTTTCAAGAACACTGCTCGTCAAGGCAATTTTTGGTATTTGATAGACGATTATATGAAACTGTATCCTCACTTATTAGGTGGATGAGCCATCAAAGTATGGTGTTGTGGTAATGGAAGAATCGACTGGGATGGTTGAGAGATTTGTGGAGAAACCCAAGCTTTTTGTTGGTAACAAGATCAATGCAGGAATTTACCTTTTAAGCCCATCTGTCCTTGACCGAATTGAACTGAGACCCACCTCAATCGAGAAGGAGATATTCCCAAAGATCGCGTCGGAACAGAAGTTGTTTGCGATGGTCTTACCTGGGTTCTGGATGGACATAGGACAGCCAAGAGATTACATAACCGGTCTAAGGCTATACCTGGACTCATTGAGGAAGCAGTCGTCACCTAAGTTAGCCTCCGGCCCGAACATTGTTGGAAATGTTCTGGTCCACGAGACAGCAAAAGTTGGAGAAGGGTGTCTTATAGGCCCTGATGTTGCAATCGGTCCTGGCTGCGTAGTTGAGTCAGGAGTCAGACTTTCACGGTGCACCGTCATGCGTGGAGTTCGCATCAAGAAACATGCTTGCGTATCGGGAAGTATCATAGGATGGCACTCCACAGTCGGGCAGTGGGCTCGTGTGGAGAACATGACGATCCTGGGAGAAGATGTTCATGTTTGTGATGAAGTGTACAGCAACGGCGGTGTGGTTCTACCCCACAAGGAGATCAAATCAAGCATTTTGAAGCCAGAAATAGTCATGTAAGATAACTAAATCATACCTTGTTGTACCACGTCGTGGGCTCAGGCGGTTTCTCAGTTGCTTTTATCACCCTGTAAAATACAAGCCTTGCAAATTAGTGAGGCATGATTGTGTGCTGAAGTGCCAGTTTGCTTACAAGTGTCGGATCAAAACATCCGGTGTGCGTCTTGTCTTGTGTATAGAATAAATAAATTTATAATTTAAAGCTGCTTTAGTGAACATGCTTGGTTCTTTGAATCATTGCAAATGTTTTTTTTTTAGGTAATATTTTTTTCTTAATTTTTTTGAATTAAATTAATTTTTTGAATAATCATTGCAAATGTATTGGTTGTGGTGTCCGCTACGCAGTAATTCTTCTGTCCGGTTAAGTACTGCCGGATGAGTTCAGAGCTAATGGATATCATGCCAGCTTGAGTTTCTGGATGAGGCAGAAGAAAGACACTGGATGTGGATAAACTCTGACTTGAATAGGTAGCTCGGCGTAATAAAGCATCTCACAACACGACACAGTCACATATTTTGCATTCTCATTTTAACAAATTTAAAAATAAATTTATTTTATATTGCGTTATCCATATCATCCCACCATTCTCAAAAAAATACATTCTCATAAATTTATAATATATTGAAAAAAAAATTTGTAATTCTATTAGTGGGATTCACGTATCATACTATATTTTTTTTTCAACTTTTTCATATTATATTATTTATCAATTTTTTTAATTTGATAAGAATTTAAATTATTTTACAAGTATTTGTTTATATTATTTTTTAATAATAATTTGATTTAAATATTTAAAGATAATAAAAAATGATGCTTTTGAATTTAAAACGTCACGGAAAGCCCCAACCAAAGCAGAGCGTTCAGAATTTTTCAAAAAATCTGTGTTTAAATAAAATTACAGAATTATCACTTGATATGCATGAGATATAATTGTCAATTGAATGAATGCAAGTAGCTCAACTTAAGTGTTGATTTTGTTGATAAAGTCAGTAAATACATGTTTTCACTACTTGATGAAAAAAAATTTACATTTTTGGATGATAGAAGCAAAGTAGATTCAAACACATATCATCGATGAACTTCATTATCAAGATTTCCTCAATCGAGCCAAATATCAGATCCATCTAATCATGTTAGCTCTGAATAGTTGATGCACCTATTATTTTTTATTATATAGTCATTAATATATAAGTATTGGTTTGAAACATCACACAAGATGTTAAGAGATATTCTGGAATTTAAATAACAAAATAAGTATGAGTGTTCCATTTGAGGAAAAGTTTTGATGTTAGGAGGTGATTTTCAACAAATTTTACTGTTATTTCCAAAAGGCACCAGATAAGGTATCGAATTCGTCACTATTAACTCTTCTTATTTGTGAAACCAATGCAAGTTAATGATGTTATAGAAAAAATATAAGACTTCAAAAAAAATTCCGACATCAAATCTTCTATTTAAAAAAATCAAATTGGATACTGAAAATAGGAGATGGAGAGTTGGACAAACCAAATGACGGTGAAGCTAATATGTAGCTGTCAAATGATTTTATTAACTAGTTAATGGTTGATCTTTTTTCATCAACAGTGACATTACTTTTCCGAACTACTTGAAAAAATGCACCATGCAAATTGCTTTAAAGAGAGAGTCATTCTTTATCCGGTGTTGATCTTATGGATAAGGTCAATTAACATGCGCTTTCATTACTTTCTGTTGAGGAAAAAATTTATTTGAGTTCGAAAGGCATATGCAAAGCAGAGACAAACACATATAGCATTGATGATCTTCATTCTTAGGATTTCTTCAATAAGATCAAATGATCTCATCTACATACTCATATGTTATCTCTCAAAATCAGTGCACCAATTTGTTTCTTAGAATTACTAATCAGGCCCCTAGATTATGCAATGAAATATATTTGATAGTGGCTCAGTTAGAAAGCATGTCAGTCAAGCAACAATTATCTCTCGAGGTAAAACTAGGAAAAATGTAGTAATTCAGCACATCGATCTTTCAAATTAATTTCAAACTTCCATTCAAGTTTCAAAGAGACAAAATCCCATAATCCTCTCTTTCATAATGATAATAAACAAGAGATATAGTCGATCTCTTTTTAATATTGGGTTATATTACCAAAACTAGCTCGTCAATCACAGTCAATTTTAGATTACTATATCAATAGTCAAAAGTATAATGAGATTGAAAATTATTTTATGAGATCGTGATATACAATTATCTAATACTACACAAAATATAGTATATAAAGATTCAAAAATTTGAAATAGTAAGAATTTTATTTAGTTTTAATTTTCACAATATGATACCGATATTCATATTTCCCTTCATATAAAAATAAGTCCGTACATGCAATCTTTCTAGTAGAAACATAAAGTAAAATATAGAAATAATTATGCAAGATAGACAAATTAAGAAAAACATGAGAATCCATAAAACATAAACAAAATATGAATAGATATAAACCTTAACCAAGCATGGAGATAACACATAACCGTGTTTATGCAAGTTAGAAACACTAGTCTAAACATGACATAAAACGGGTTATGATAAAATTATTGAAACATTAAGTGAAATTATGGAAATAATTCAAGTTAGACATAAGTAGATTTTCTATTAACTAAGGTTTAGCAAACCTAATAAATACTCATATGTTTTAGAAAATTATTTTAAATAAAAAATAGACTCAATGCTCTCTCTTTTCTTCTTCTAGTGTTGAAATTCCTTTGAGATTTTGTAATACACTCGTACCACCGATCATCACTGCCCTAGTGGTTACCATAAATGGTCATGCCTGCCACCCCATTTGATGAAGCTGAAGTAGTAGGAGAAACAACCAATTGCGATTTGTCAGGTTTTATTGAACAACCTGCAAGCAAAGTTCTTGAACATTCACTCAGCACTATGTATAGAGTACAATATTATCACACTAGAAACTGAGTATCTGTTTCTTCCAACGAGGATGGATGTGGATTATTGACGAAGGAGTGTGGAGGAGCATTATGAGATAATGAGGATGAGTATGGATCAACGCAAGATAAAAGAGGTAAGAGTGATGTTGACGGATGAATTTGATAGCGTGGCAGAGCTGGGGATGAAGCAGGTGGTGTGAGAGTTTAACCTCTCCGACTTTGACCTTTATTTTCACGAGCACATTGCCAAATTTATCCAACTACTTGCGCACCAAGAAATTACCTTCCAGCTTCTGATGAAGCAGATTATATATGGCCGTTTTGGAAATATGATGCTGACAAATTCGCCGATCGAGGAAGTGTGGCGTGGGTGACGTTTTAGGGAAGCATGGATTTAGCGTACCTATTGAAAAAGGTGATGAAGTTCGAATGCCGAGCGAGATGGGGCAGTTGATGGTATTGTTCGAGGTACTAATTGGATCAGAAAGTGTTTGATGTGAAGCACAAGATGACACAATTTGAAGGATTGTGTGGCAGTCTGAAGAGGGTGGCAAAGATAGTAAAGGTGGAGAGGGAGTTTGGAGAGAGTCATATGGCCAGGTCGGAAAGCTTTCTGATTGGGTATTTAAGAGGTGGTGGAGGTGTATTTTGATAAAGATTGGATTTTTAGATTTAGTGGACAGTTGCATTATTTGGTGTAGTGAGGATGTGAATACTTGATAGTTTGATTTGATAAAGAAGCAAATATTAATGAACCGAACTCAGCAAAATATATGCACTTATACACTTAAAACGTGATATCAAGTTATAAACAATTATTCCTACTCTACGTCATCAAATTCTTATGCTAATTTTATGAATTTTATATATCTATCATCCAAATTAGGTTATGAGCCTAGATGAAAGGTATATGCAGTCGTGCAACTGTGATAGGAAGTTTAGTCTAGATATGCAGGTCCTAGCCTAATCTAGTTTATGAAAACTTATATTCATTTACCACTCAACAAATTGGTTTTAGCCCCAACCTTCAATATTAGACCAGCAGTAGAATAATTGTAAGGTAACATAGGTTGTAAGACTATGCTATTAAATAACATTCATGTGATGAAGCTTAGTAAACACATCAAAATATAATTTATTAAGAATAATTATCTCACAACACTACATTGCAAGCATTACATCTAAACTACACAAAGGAACTAGCTATTAAAGACCATGGAAAAGGATATAATCAGATATAAATGTAGTGTTACAAACTGACTCTGCTCTAACCAAGAACACACTTCCTTAATGTTCTCCATGTTGGAATCTGGCTAAAAGCTCAAGTTGAATTGCACACACTAAGTCACACTTAAGGCTTACTTGGAAAAGAGAGTGAAGACCTCTTTTTATAGCTCTATGTATATTAAATCCAAAAGTTCTCAATTCCTCTCTCCTTGGAAGGTCTTGACACTTTTTTTCAAGTATTTCTAATCTATATCTTTAAGAAATCTTGGTATATCTCGGACTTGTAAGCTTATTAAAACAGGATTTTTAATTTGAGTCTGATAAGGAAATATATCTACCACTAACTTTGTCTGTCCATCTGGTCGAAATCCGCTGAGATTTTTGTTTCAACTCTTTTTAGAAAGTTATAGCTTATTGTCTCCTCTTTTCATAGCTTTTTAACTCATCAAATCAGATTTCAAATATGAAAATTATGTCCCTTGAAAGATAGCCTAGTTATGTTGACTCAAATTCGGAAACATTATGAACTGTGCGCAATAAATGCATTACTGCTCGCTCGGCATGTGCACGCGACTCATGCGTTCAACAAATGGTATCTTCTGTCATTCGATCTGAAGTTATATGTTCTTTTTTCTAAAACTCTCTTTTTGACATGTTTTTATACTAAGATCTAAAATAAGCCTGTAATAAAAATACTAACTAAAATAATTAAATATTACTCTAGAACGATCGAGAATTAGGTGAGTTAAGTATATAATGGAACGAATAATTTGGCTTGTCAATAGACATGACATGCGACCACTTCAGCCTAAAACTCCTTAGGCGTTTTCTTTATTTTGAGCATACTTTGAGCCATGCTGAGGATAGTTTGATTCCTTCTTTTCAATACTCCATTTTAATGAAAGGATTATGGCATCGTGAGTGGGCGTCGAAGTTAATGATCTTCACAAAACTTTTAAAACTCATTGAATGTGAACTCTCCTTTATTATATGATCTCAAAATTTTTATTTCAAGACCGCTTTCTATACTCACAAGAGCTTTAAACTTCTTGAACATGATAAATACTCTTGATTTCTCTTTCAGAAAGTATACCAATATTTTCCTTCAATAGTCATTTATAAATAAGAGAAAGTGGTTATTCTTTTCAATTGATGGGTCTGTAGACGTTGGTAACGGATTTGTGGCTCTTAAGCCTGACTCTTTTAGAAAATTTCCCCATAATTATTTCTCAAATAGGCATCCTTCACATAGTTAGTTGGAGTTGTGGATGTGTGGAAGACCTCTCACCTCTCCTTCTTCGACAAGAGCGAGTTTCAAAGTTGAGATGCTCAAAACATAGATGTCATAGCCAAGATGATTCTCCATATCAAGCTTTGAGACACTTTGTCACGTCATTTTATATGTATAGTAAGAAAATCCAATTTCTTGACACAAGAACCTTCACTTGACCGTCACTTAGAAAGAAGTTATTCTCTTTCATGTGGATATCATACAGTTTCTCCAACAGTTGGCCGATGCTAACAATGTAAGCCTTCATGTATGGGACATAGTAGACATTTGAGATGAATTGATTATCAAAATTCTTTAAGTGTAAAAGATTTTTACCTCTTCCTTTCATTGAAATCTTCAATTCATCTCCAAATTATATGTTTCCGTCAATGACAACATCCATCTCCACAAATAGTCTCTTATCTCTACAAATATATGGCTTATTTTTTTAAAAAAGAAAAAAATTACGCATCCAACCACCAATAAAATTTGAACTGGAGACCACAAAAATGGCAGACTGTCATCTAACCACTCGGCCACCCACTGGTGGCCTTATATGGCTTCTTGTGTTGGTGTCAAGGTATCACTTATTACTTCACCCATCATCTTTGTTCTTGCAGGTTAGCAATACAATTTCTTCCCCTCCATCTTTATTTTCCACGAAATGTACTCTCTCTTTAACTTTTTTCTTAGGTCTACATTTTGATGCAAACTGACCAATTTTTTTTGGCAATTATGACACTAAATGTTATACTTATCGTACCTTGATCATGAGCTTCCTTGATCCCGCCTATTATTAAATCCATCTCTTCAATCTCCACTATTAAAAGTACATCTTCCTTTTTAATTGTGGTTAAATCCACATGTTCCTTCAATTTGATGTTCATATCCACATCCTTGACCGCATTTTTGTTCTCTTTGACCTTTTCCATTGCTTAAATTTTCTTCTTCAAGTTGAATTATAGTAATTTCTTCAAAGCCTCCTTCTTTTTCTGTTCTACTTCTTCTTCTTCTCATTGTACGCTTGTAGTGATCCCATCAGTTGTTCAGTCGTAATGACTTCTAGATCTTTAGTCTCTTCTATGGTGGTAGATATATACTCAAACTTTAAGCTTGAAGTATGACAAATTTTTATCTACTACTTTCACTTATTTTATTTCTTCCCCATCTATTTTTAATTGATTGACAATGTTCAGAACTATTGAAAATAATCAGAATTTTATCTCATCTCTTCCATGCACTAAAACTCATATTGACAAGTGAGAGTTTTTTTTAAAAAAATATTAAATGTAAATTACAAAGTACACATCTGACCACCAGGGGGATTCGAACTTTGCTTGTTGGGTTGTCAAGATTCAATCCTTACTCTCTTTACCACCAGCCGGTGAGAGTTTGAAGTCGAATATTTCTTACTTGTTTGAGTCCCTTATTACAAACTTGAAGTTTCTTCCATACTTTTTTGGTCGTCTTCGCGTATGATACATTCTCAAAAATTTCTTCAACCTCCGCTTACAAAATAAGAAAGAGAGCTTTGTTGTCCCTCATTCTTAACTTGTTCAGCGCCTCACTTTGAGCTTGCATTCGAGCGTCTCCTTCATGTTCAACAAAGTCATCATCTTTAATGTCAGACACATTTTGGATCTCATTAGAACCTTCATCTTGATGCTCAAATGGTCGTAGTTAGACTTATTTAGGACTGGAACTTTAAAATGGATGATTCCTCCACTGGCTATTTTTTTAAAAGGAACTTGTGCCTCTGATACCACTTTGTTAAACTAGATACTTAAATTTGGAAGAGAGAACTTGAAGTGAACTTTAGAATAGAGACATATATTTGAGAATGACATGGTTTACAAGTAACAACAAGCCTTCTATTTATACTACTCATGAGAGAGGTCTAGCATTTTTTCAACCTCCAACTACCATCTATCCAACTACTTATTCTAGAACTTTATAGTCTAATATTAACCTACTACAAGCCAAATACTCACCTAATTAGTAATCCAATAAATCAAGGTCCAAATAAAATTTATATTTTAAACGTCTACTTTATCTACTTTTTGAGTGCCCACATCAATTATTTGATGATCCTCATAAAAAAAATTATCACCAAATTTAAATGAATAGCTTACTAGTTGAGTAGAGATCATTAATATCATATTAATATAAAATAGAGCATCATAAGTGTCGAACATCACAAAATTGGACCGTGAGATTGAGAGAAATACATGGTGATTCAATAATGAGGAAAGGACATCTCTAAGATGGAAAACAAGTTTGGTCATACTAAATTTGATGGACTACCTTCAAATATTTTACAGGAGACTGTCTTTGACAAACGATCCTTGCTAGATGATTGTGATATACTAACAATTTTCAGGTTTTAGGTTCAAGTCCTAATGGTACCATATGAATAAGGATATGTTGGAGGTGCGCATAAATTGGATCGCAATGAGTTTTGCTCCACTATTAAGATGGAGCGGGTGTGGCCCTTGGGCACTAAAAAACTGAGTTCTCTTACCATAAAATTGAAGGGAGCAACTATACATTATCATTTGACAACAAAATTTCAGAGATGCAACTATGACAATTAGTAAAGAAAGTAAGAGAACATGATGAATGAATTGCTAAAATCGTCAAGAGGTGGACATTGAGAGGGAATACAGATGACACTTTAGGCTTTATTCTCAAATTTGGAGAGGATTGAAGAGAAAGGATTTGAAATGATATGAGAGGAAAGTAAAATAAATGAGTTGAGAAATAAAAATGGCCATTATGGAGTCATGGAGGGATTTGGAGAGAAAATAGAAAAAAGAAAATGAGAAAGTGTGTTTCTTAGTGGGAGAGAATATAAAGGAAAGTAAAATTTAATATCTATTTACTTTGATACATTTCTAATATATACTAAATATGTAATATAAACGATAAAAAAATAATTCGATCTCAAATCTTTCCTAAGTCTTCCAAATAGGATGGAAATGAGGGGTTTGAAGCGATTTTGAAGAATTTAATCCTTCCAAATCCTTCTTTAAAGCCTCTGAAACAACTACTTTCTTTCAAAATACCTCCAAATCATATCATGCTTTTAGCACTATAAAGAGAGAATGACTTCTACAAGTAAATAAGTCCGAAGTTTATCCAAAAATACTTATGCGCTCAAAACTCATAGATATCAGTAATCTTAACATTTGTCGAACACTCGTCTTTCAAATTTTTAAGTTTTTTTATTGGTTCTCCATTACAAGGATCCAAAGATTTTCTTTTTGTAGTCATATGCCATTAGATTTCAGCATATAAAAATTCATACTATTCAAAATAAATTTTTTATTCTTTGTTTTCAAGACATCATTCTTGCTCAATTAGAAGTCACATCCTTAGTAACTTACTCTTATTTTATCAATCCAGATTTGCTACAACAGTCTCGGCGCACTTATTTTTTGAATTCTTTCTTTTCTAATTTACACAATGAAATGACATTAAGAAAATAACTAGTGTGATGTATAATGATAAGTTAAAAACACATATGAAACCATTAAATTACATTTGCCAATAGAAATTGTGTAGTCATATTTTTAGAGTGTGTTACCATGCTTAAAACACTATTAAAGATTGTCTAAGACATTAGGATTGCTAAAGTGTACATTTTGAGATGTCTTTAGTAGTTGTCAAGCTCCTTAAACTTCCTCCAACTATACATCACGTCAAGTAACTATTAAAAAAATGTGTTATGTAGTAAAGTTTAATGTTGAGGGACACTTGTTGTTAAGCAAGTGATTACATAAGATGGATTTATAGATATGCAACACTTAAGTGAATTCAGTGCAAATAATTCTTCTAAAAAATTGCGTTAAGATGAACTATATATACGGAACCTAGGAACATATAAGATAACATTTAATTAATTAAAGAGCATATTATTCTAATTGTCTATTGTTTCATACATGCAAATACAATGAAAGTAATGAAACAAAATGTCCAATGTTTATTCAACTAGTCTCGTCATTTTACTGATAATGATATTATTTAATTTGATGATAAAATAATGTAGTTGTAGCGCTTATGTATAATTACTAAAGTGATAATAATTTATGAGTGCACCTGTAAATTTTATTTTATAAAATCAGTATAATATTTTTTTAGTATGCTATTTTTGACAATTCAAATATGATGGTTGTACTTGAATAAGCGGCAATAGCTGATAACCATTATAAATTTTTACTGTACTCTTTACTCTCTCCATCTTTAATTAGAATTCGTTTAAGGTTAATTTCAGTAGATTAAGAAGATATTAATGGTAGTGGTTGAACAAATTTAATAGGTAGATAATTATTTTTTAAAATTTCACGCAAAAAGTAAAATTATTAGATTATTACTGGTGAATAAAAAAAGTAGTTAATGTTTGACACTTAAAGTAGTAATTGATATTAAATACTCCATCTGTCCTTTTTACATGTCATTTAACTGAATTATTTATCTACTTTTTACTTGTCACTTAACAATCTTCAATGCGTATTTAATATCAGTAACCTTAAAACATCAAACATTAATCAATTCATTATCATAATCAATAAAAAATCAATTCCTCACTAGTACGTAATCATATACCAATTTTACTTTCTGCTCGATTTTTTAAAAAAAATATTAATCGCATACTTATTAAGTTTATTTAACCGCTTACTCAAATTAACCTTAAACGATATGTATTAAAAAACAGAGGGAGTATATATTAAATACTGTTAACTGACAAGTAAAAGTAACGGTCGATACCTGAATTATTGATAATTTATTACAATTTTTTATAAATTGAAACGAGCAATATTGATTCGGTTCGAAAATTCAGAAAATCGATCCGACCGAACCATTCGATAGTCTGTAAATTAACTGGAAAAGTGAAAATATGAAAAACTCGTACCTTCCGGAAATCGGAAGCAGCAGCGTCCGTAGCCCACTGAAGCGAATCCCAGCGGCGCTGAAACAGTTAGGAGCGGAGGGAGAGTTCGCACCAGATTTCAAGAAATCCGAATAGGCGCGGGAGGAGGAGGAGGAGGATGAGCGTTTGGAACTACGTCGTCACGGCTCACAAGCCGACCAGTGTCACTCACTCTTGTGTCGGCAATTTCACCGGTCCACAAGAGCTTAATCTCATCATAGCGTAAGATTTTTCTAACCTCCTTTTTTTATGCAAGTTACCGCAAATTGGTTCTACTTTCTAGGGTTTATTTTCATGAGTTTGTTGATTTAGCTATTAATATATATACATTTTTTTTTTATTTTAAGGGTTTTTCAGTTCAGGGTCGACAACTTTTTCAGCGATTGTGGTTAATATCTGTATATTTTCATATTTTGTATTGAATGTCTAGATGGTGTGTATTATCAGGAAATGCACCCGTATCGAGATTCATCTGCTTACTCCTCAAGGTTTACAGGTATGCTGATTATGGTTCGCCCCTTTGAGTTATATGGAACACTGACCGAAAGTGTATTTAGTTTACTCTACAAGTTACTTCCGTGAAACAAAGAGAAAAGGATGCAACTCCTTTCGGAAAATTCCACTTCCCATCCATCAAAATAAGTTGATTTTCTTTTTCATTTCAGGCCATGTTGGATGTGCCAATATATGGAAGAATTGCAACACTTGAGCTCTTTCGTCCTCGAGTGAGTATTCCTTAAGATGTTTTCATGACTTTTATAGTCTATTGTGCAACATATATTTGATTTCACCTGTCTGTCTTTTATGCCTTCAGGGTGAAACACAGGACTTTCTGTTCATTGCTACTGAAAGATACAAATTCTGTGTTCTTCAGTGGGATGCTGAGTCATCAGAAGTCGTAACTAGGTATAAAAACGATTGGATTCGCTGCAAATACTGTTTACCTCCCTAAAATGCTGTTGCTGACTTTTTTCATCTGTATTTTTGCATCTTTTTCCATTAGAGCAATGGGTGATGTCTCAGACCGTATTGGTCGTCCTACAGATAATGGTCAGGTACACATAAGTTATAGGCTCTAGCCATAACTTTTACATTATGATATGCTATATTTCATTCATGCAAGTCTAATGGTATTCTCTTTTCATGATATTCCATGTTATTTAAATGTGGCTAAACATGTTTGTACTCATTTAAGTGTTTCAAAATCTGCAGATTGGCATTATTGATCCTGATTGCAGATTGATAGGACTTCATTTGTATGATGGGCTATTCAAGGTACAAGTTGGGGATGCAATTTTCTTTTTTCTGTTTCTTAATGCCACTGCTACTTCTACATTATTTTCTAATTGTGTTGTTTTATCAGGTTATTCCATTTGACAATAAAGGTCAGCTCAAGGAAGCTTTTAATATAAGGTACTGTAGTTTTTTAAACTTTGGAAAACATTTTCTGAAGAGTTTACGCCTTTTAAAGGATTCTTTCTTTGGAAAATATACATGGTTGTTCCAATGACTTTCTCTGGGTTGTAATTTAGTTGTGTGACATTGTTACTTATATGTTCTACCCTGCTAGATAAGGTTTCATAATTCAAACACAATTGGGTTGTACATTATCGTGGCATTCACATTCTTCCCTCTTTTAAAGGCTTGAAGAGCTTCAAGTGTTAGATGTGAAGTTTCTCTTTGGTTGCTTGAAGCCCACTATTGTTGTTCTTTACCAGGTATCTTACATTTATTTTTATGTAATGGATGTGCTATTATACACATTGTTTAATATGATTACATCAGGCTTCATATATTTAATTGAGCTACTGTTGTCTATAGTTGAGTCCGTATAATGAATCATGTAACTGAGAATTTATCTTCATGTATGCGCGTATTACATTAATTTTCATTAGTGTGTTATATGTGGCCGTTTGGGTTGCTCCTTTTTTTCAGGATAACAAGGATGCTCGTCATGTCAAAACGTACGAGGTAAATCTAAAGGACAAGGATTTTGTGGAAGGGCCATGGTCCCAAAACAATCTTGACAATGGGGCTGAAATGCTTATTCCAGTACCCACACCTCTCGGTGGGGTTCTCATTATTGGCGAAGAAACAATAGTTTACTGCAGTGGTTCTACTTTCAAAGCGATCCCCATCAGGCCTGTATGTGCTAGAACTGGCATTGTGAAATTTCCGTCTAGTTTTGTTGAGTTACTTCCAGCTATAGTTGGGATAGCCTACAACTGTCATCCGTGTTTTCTCTTTTTGTTGATCAGTCCATCACAAAAGCATATGGAAGGGTTGATACAGATGGATCTAGATATTTGCTTGGTGATCATAATGGGCTTCTTCATCTTTTGGTTGTCACCCATGACAAAGACAAGTAAGTGACTTTAGGGAACAATAGGAAACAATTCAAATCGACTGAAAAATACAGTTATTTATTTCTATGATTTAGCATGCTAGGATCGTGCTATTAGGGCATCCCCATTAGTAACCTAAAAGTAGGTCTATGTCATGCCACATGAAATTGTGTCATGACACATCATCATCCTCATAAATTTTCTTTCCATAAATTCTCCCCCCACATCAAATGGACCTTTCTTAAAATTTTGTATGTGGCACCTATATGTAGCATTACACTCGTACATTTTTATATTTAAGCACATGTACCATTTTATTACTCATTTTAGTCTACTATGCGCCCCCCCATCTACACCCATGATGCGGACCACACCGGCGATGCTGTCAGTTGACAGAGTTCCATATAACAACCCTCCCCATCAGTATGAACCCATTTTTCTCCGACTTGTTATGATATGGAACCCAACTTAATGTTTTGATGGGGATGCCCTTAGCTCATTGTGATGTCAGGTGTAACTTAATCTGTTTCTTTTCCTTTTCCCTTCTATTATAGGGTTACTGGACTCAAACTTGAGCTGCTAGGTGAAACTTCTATACCATCAACGATATCATATCTAGACAATGGTTATGTCTATGTGGGCTCTAGTTATGGTGATTCTCAGGTTTGCACAACTTCTGAGTGTTGGCGATTTTTTTCGAAGATATTTTGATAATTGTCAAGTACCTTGCTTGATTTGTCGTTGAACGCTTATGGAACTAAATTTGTAATTTTTGGTTCTTTTTGTAAGGTTTTGTATCATAGGTCTGAATTTCTTCTTCTTTTTCCTGACAAACTCACAATTTTCTTGCCTTACAGCTTATAAAGCTAAATTTGCATCCTGACGCTAAGGGTTCTTTCGTGGAAGTGTTAGAGAGGTTTGTCAATTTAGGACCAATTGTTGACTTCTGCGTGGTAGACCTTGAGAGGCAAGGACAATGTCAGGTTGTAACATGCTCTGGGGCTTTTAAGGACGGTTCACTTCGCGTTGTTCGGAATGGTAT
>NQLW01000041.1:360892-423363 GCA_002312845.1 Kalanchoe fedtschenkoi | reverse complement strand
TTTTGGTTGTAAGCTTCATCAGTGAAACACGGGTCCTCGCAATGAACATGGATGACGAGTTAGAAGAAACTGAGATTGATGGATTTTGTTCGGAAGTACAAACGTTATTTTGTCAGAATGCTGTGCATGATCAGCTTGTGCAAGTGAGTTTTCCAACTTTTGGACTTGCCATTAGAATGAGAAGCTGAGATGTAGACGTACACTAGTCTAATACATAGAAGTGTTTATTTTCTTTATGATAATGTTCTGCGTATTCCACCCTATTCATTGTACTTTTGTATTCTAAATTCTATAATATACAGGTTACTGCAAGTTCAGTGAGATTGGTTAGTTCAGTAACAAGAGAGTTGCGAAACGAATGGCTTGCCCCATCGGGGTACTCAATAAATGTTGCCACAGCGAATGCCACCCAGGTTAGTTTTTAACTTATTAACGTGGTTTGTTCCTGAAGCAGACAGTACTACGTTATACCTCATGCATCTCTTCATGAACTATGCAAGTTAAAGTTATGCTGGGTGGGCATACCTTAAAATCATGCATTTCTAAATTGTGCGAGATGTTTTCCGCAGAATCTTGACATTAGTTATATGTTGTGCTCTGTACCCTGTCTTCCATACATTAAGGCATCTAATAAGCTGGATTGTTGACTCTTTTTGTTTGCAGTACTTTCTTTTATTTAATAACTTTTGCTGCCACACATGTTGCTTCCATTGGTTCCATCAATTTTTTTAGGTCCAGTGGCACATTCTTATTCAAGCAACCTGCTAATGTTACCTTCAATTTGGCAGGTCCTAGTTGCTACTGGTGGCGGCCACCTAGTTTATTTAGAGATTAAAGATGGAATATTAAATGAAGTGAAACATGCACAATTAGAACATGACATTGCATGCCTGGACATAAATCCGATTGGTGAAGATCATAACACTAGTCAAATTGCTGCTGTTGGGATGTGGACTGATATAAGTGTGAGAATATATTCTCTTCCTGATCTGAATCTCATAACAAAGGAGACGTTGGGAGGCGAGATAATCCCTCGTTCGGTTCTTCTGTGCACTTTTGAGGGGGTATGCTTCAGTTTATTTTTGTTCTTTTCTATACATAGGAGCTGTCACTGATTATTTATTTACTCACAAATGATTTATCGACTATCACCCACTTGTGCCATTGTCGTATTTATATTGATTCCCATGATACATTGAACTTTAGTTCTCACGTTCATTTTCTCACATTCATTTCTTCTTTCAGATATCCTATTTGCTATGTGCCCTAGGAGATGGTCATCTCTTGAACTTCTTTTTGGACACAAATACTGGTGAATTAACAAACAGAAAGAAAGTCTCTCTGGGTACTCAGCCCATAACGCTTAGAACATTCTCATCCAAGAGTGCCACCCACGTGTTTGCTGCATCTGATAGGCCAACTGTTATCTACAGCAGCAATAAGAAACTTTTGTACAGTAACGTTAATTTGAAAGAAGTCAGTCACATGTGCCCTTTCAATTCAGCAGCCTTCCCAGACAGGTTCAGTTCTTTAATGTTTATACTGTGTTTTTATCTACATTGTCATTCAGTATGTAAATTTATTTAGGAAAGTTGTTCTGGATATGGTTTCGGGTTGTCCAACATTCTCTCTCGTTTTGAACTGAGCTTGTGATCTTTCATTTTGCTTTTTATAAACAGCCTTGCTATTGCAAAAGAAGGGGAATTGACAATCGGAACGATCGATGACATCCAGAAACTTCACATTCGCTCCATTCCACTTGGAGAGCACGCACGACGGATTTGTCATCAGGAGCAGTCACAAACTTTTGCAATAATCTCTTTGAAGTATAACCAGTCAAGTGCAGAAGAATCTGAAATGCATTTCGTCCGCCTGTTGGATGACCAAACCTTTGACATCGTATCGAGTCACTCTCTTGACACATTTGAGTTTGCTTGTTCTATTCTTAGTTGCACATTTGCGGACGATAATAATGCCTATTATTGTGTTGGGACTGCATATGTTTTGCCCGAGGAAAATGAACCCACCAAGGTAAGAAACTACTTGCTCGAAATTCTTATTATTGAATTATTGAAAGCATTTTGCAACAGTACAAATAATTTCATGTGAGCTGTGGGAATTGTTTCTCCATTGCTATTTTTGCTTGAACAATATGAAAAAATGGCCTCACATTCTGTGCATGTAAAGTTTGCTGCTGTTATGATGCTCTTTTCTCCATGCTTTCATGACAACTTTGTTGATTTTCCTCATGTGCTAAACTTTGCAGGGTCGAATCTTGGTATTTATAGTTGAAGATGGGAAGTTACAGCTTATTTCTGAAAAAGAAACCAAAGGTGCTGTCTACTCGCTGAATGCGTTCAATGGTAAGCTGCTTGCTGGCATCAATCAAAAGATTCAGTTGTACAAATGGACGCTTAGGGATGATGATACTCGTGAGTTGCAATCTGAATGCGGGCATCACGGGCACATTCTCGCTCTCTATGTAAAGACTCGGGGTGATTTCATTGTTGTGGGTGACTTGATGAAGTCAATCTCTCTGCTGATATATAAGGTATGCTTTCTACAAGCTAACATATAAAAGTTAAAGGATGATTTTAGAGGCACTTTACTATCATTGGTGCAAACCTTTGGTTTAAGATTTTACCCTGTTGAGACTGAGCATGAATCTGTATTTTTTATTCAGCACGAGGAAGGAGCTATAGCAGAGCGAGCCCGCGACTACAATGCGAATTGGATGACAGCAATTGAGATTCTTGATGATGAGATTTATCTTGGTGCAGAAAACAATTATAACCTAATAACCGTGAAGAAGAACAGTGAAGGTGCAACGGATGAGGAGCGAGGACGTCTAGATGTAGTTGGAGAATATCACCTTGGAGAATTTATTAACCGATTTTGCCATGGATCTCTAGTCATGCGACTCCCTGATTCTGAAGTTGGCCAAATACCTACGGTGATCTTCGGCACAGTTAATGGCGTGATTGGAGTTGTTGCGTCACTTCCCCACGATCAGTATATATTCCTTGAGAAGCTCCAATCAAACTTGAGGAAGGTTATAAGAGGTGTAGGAGGCTTAAGCCATGAGCAATGGAGGTCATTTAACAACGATAAGAAGACAGCAGATGCTAGAGGCTTCTTGGATGGAGATCTGATCGAGTCTTTTCTCGATCTGAGCCGAAGTCGGATGGATGAGATCTCCAAGTCCATGGATGTTTCTGTTGAGGAGCTCTCCAAGAGAATTGAGGAGCTGACTAGATTACACTGAGAACCATACCCAGTTGAGCTTCGTGGCACCTTTACTTTTCAAGCTCTACTCTAGTTTTGGCTTCTCTTTCAGGACTCGTTTTGCTTGTGATGAGTGAAAGTTGACTTGCACCTGCTATGATAAATCTGTACCTTGTATCTGTAGTATCTCACCTGCTATGATAAATCTGTACATTGAGACACGAGTCAAATACCAACAGCTAGATCAATGGAGACAGCATGTCCAGAGAACCCAATCTGCGGCAAATATTCTGCTGCAATTACAAATGGAGATGACTCCTTCCCCGTGGCGCCGGAAGGACATGCACCCAACTGGCGCCGGAAAATCAAATGATCCGGTGTCCTCAGATTCGATCTTTCATGCGAAAGCACAGATCAGAACTAGCCAGGGCGCTATCTGTACAGTACAGCCACACTGAAACAAATTCTTTAGAGGAAGTGTACGGACAGAGACGAATTCAAAGACACTAACGTAAGAACTGAGTTAATACAAAGTGAAAAACATTGCAAGATAGCTGAACAACACGGATAGAAGTAGGCTGCTGCATAACAAGCGAAGATGCATGTTTGTACTTCTGGCAGACACGTGCCTGTGTTTGTTCACAACGTACTTCTGTACAGCAGTATGTGGATCCGACAGGACAAAAATAAAACTCAAAAACCGGCTATTATGCTAACTCACACGACAGGTTAAGAATAGATCTCTCAAGAAGAGGCCATAAGCCAAAACATTACATTAGAGGATATAGCAAGGTAGAACCATGAAATGAAAGCCATTGCTATTGCTATTTGAAAACCCTCACAGTTGAGAGTTTTTTGTGCTTGGCATAATTGTGTATCCTTCGCATACAAAACAACCACCCCGGCCGAGGAGCATGCTGCTGCTAATGATAGTATTGATGTAACCTGTAAAAAATGACTGTCAGAACACCAACTGTAAAGGATTATGAAGACCGTGTCCAACAAGTAGAGAATAAATCTGACTGAAACTTATAAATTATAATCCATCAGATATTATAAAACATTTGAAAATTCGGTCACTTTCAATATACATTAGCTTAGTAAGCCTTGACCAAGTGTTAGTAACTAAGAACAGCTCCTCTGTGCTAGTGTGGCTTACGGACAAGGAAGCAAATGTGATATTAGGCTACGCAGAGTTTTTACTGTTAGAGACATTATCAAAAAGGCTTTCATCATCAACAAATTTGGAGATGAAATTAAGTTTTCCTTAGATTACAAGACATTTCTTCATGATTATAACAAAACCAGAGCTGGATCCAACAACATGGGAAGTCTTTTTATTGAACTGGCCTCAAAAGTTGACATGTTAATGATTTGGCCAAGTTTTTAAGTATCATCATTTGGTTCATTACATCATGATAAAGATGGGCCCTATTCCTTTAATCAAATGCAAACAACGTGTCATCATATCGAAGTTTGTTTGTATTTCTTCCCTATTTTCTCTACCTGTTATTCCACTCCATTGTGTGGACTCCATTACGACAACACTGAGGAGAAGAAATTAAGGTATAGGAAAGCCGGGTTGACTCACATACTACACATCAGGGGTTATCTAGCACTAACCGTAAATCAGACATAACATCACAAAAATTATCACAAATCTACAAGTCATACATGCTCAACTCTGTAATGAGAAATAGAGTCTGAGAGAAAATTCTAACCCAATCGCCGACAGCAAACAAGCTGACCAATAGATGATTCTGCAAGTCTTTCTTTATCCTCAAAGCATGCATGTCAAGACAAGCAAGTGCAAAGCTCCACAGAAATTGTATCCCCATGGACGCAATAAGATAGCTGAATGCAAAGGACGTTAAGTACGAATTTTAGAACCAAAAACCAATCGCACGACTAAAAAGAGAAGCATACATTACATCAGACAACGAATGACTCACACATGGACATTACTCCTAAGCAACTGCCTAATGAGACCGGTACATGTCAAACGTAAGCTCGGAGCAAGAAACTTCTTCGCATGCCTCGTTTCTACTAATAGATCAGAATCCAGACCCCAAGCTAACATGATACGACATGAATAGAGTCTCAAGTTCTTACAACTATTTATGAATTTGGAATTTCTATTTGTGGCATCTGCATCAGCATAAATAGAAACTAGGAACTCTCATGGCATTGATGCCCAATTCCTCATTTTTGGAAATCGACATATTAACTTGTAGTTGCTCCCACACATGATTATTGCATCACAAGAAACCCCAAATCTAGTAAATCAAAACTCCAACATAGATTTTCTCAAATTACATAATCTCCACATTATTTTCAGAACCCAACTGGCTGGAAATGAAATCCAAGTAGATGACATGAGCATAAATAGAAACAGAATTGGAACTGCGTAAGGAATCCCGAGAATAAAAGATTACCAGAAAGCAGTGGAAGTTGAAAAGCCGGAAGAAGAAACCATTATGCCGATTGACGAAGCTGCAAACAGACACTGGAAAACCCTCATCACCAACCCGCTCACCCTCCCGGGACCCCCAAACAAATTCTTCATCCCCAATCCAAAAGCTGGGCTCGATTGATTAACTATTCAAAGACCCACATGGAGAATGAATGGATCACAAAACTCCCACAGCTTCCAGCTGACACCCTAGAGCTTGCGATACATGGCTACGCGCAGCTGAGTTTGAAATCTCGGAAACTGGCGATAAAAATCGGATCTTTTGGGTATGAAAGATTGACTCGGAGGGGGGAATAGTCAGTAGCAAATTTGGGTTTGAGAAATCTGGTAAAGTGGGTTGAAAGAAGCAGTTCAAGGGAATGGATGACGAAATCAAAAATTCAACAAAAAAAAGAAAATTTGAGGAGGTGGAAAAGGAGAGGCCATTTTAGTGGCTGCTGCTGTGCTCATCCCCCTCACCTTAAACAGTGAGTAAACGATGTCGTTAGAGCAGGACAAGCGACAAGGACACCCTGCTGTGTTTCTGATCTCACCATTACGGCCTTTTTCATACGTTTGATGTTAACTTTTGTTTTAATAAAAGAAAACTAAGGAAAAAAAATATTAAAAGTGCCCCCCTTTTTTATGAATTAGTATAATTGTCATATAAAATGTAAAAAATAAATTAACTAATTTTTAGAATAAAATGTATTGTTGTCAACTAATATTACCATAGGAACTAAAATTGTGTAACAGAACTGTGTTTTTTGAATAATATAATTTTGTTCATGTAGATAAAACTAAGTACTTTCTTAACCTAAATCTTGAACGAATTTTACACCATCAATTACATTTAATAAAGGGGAAAGAAATCCTCCTTGAAAAATTTGCAGCATTTCACATGAAATTACTTTCTATATCCTCACTTATTCTTCTCTTCTAAGTTTATCAACCCGAACAAAATTACATTCTCGTTTCTTTTTCTCATTATCAATTCGTCTATTTGTCTTGTCTTTGTATCTCTTCAGTCCTCTTAACGACAAGACCACAAAAGAATCGACAGTGGGAGCCATAGGGAAGCACTTGTTTGAGAAAGAGCAAGATAAGATGGCCTTCTTGCGGAGCTAACAGATATGTCAAAAACAAAAGCTTGTCATCACCGAATACGTTAATAATCTTGCAATCACTTAGCTCCAATAACCTTCAACTTTGCTCCAATATACTCTTCAAAGGGATCTCGAAGAAGAGTTCAAAAGGCTTTCCTGAACTCTTCAAACTCATGTAAACAATAACCTTCCACTTTGCTCCAATATACTAAACACTATGCTAATGCCTACATCAGCAGGCAAGTTTGAGAAACCGGAGCCCAATCTCATTCGAGACATGCTTGCCTATGATATCCCGGAACTGTTGAACAATTTCAGGAATCCATTTGACTAAATGCGTCAGAAAACAACAAGCTCAAGATCCACCTCGCATCCTCAGCCATAGTATGCTTATATCCAATGTCAAATCCTGTGTTAAATTTCATTTCTCCCATGCTCTGGTTATGAATGAAAAAAATAAATCATTTTCCTCAAAAATACATCAGTTTGTTTGTCTTCTGTAAATGATTTCACCCGTTCGATTTTGTATAAAATATGTCTTCCATATATGGTTTCACAGTAGCTAATCCATATTATTTGACATGATAACCAAATGTACAAAAAGTATTCAGTATACTAACTCCTAAAAATAAGTACATATTTTGACAAAGAAAGGTGTTTGGAGACTTACTAAGCGCTAAACTGTCAAATACTTACATTTGATGTTCAAAAACACATTTGATGTTTTAAGGTTATATAAGTGAAATCTTCTTAGGTAAACTGAACAAAATCACCATAGCACAGGCTTGGCAATTTTTAGAGCCAGCTTAACAACCAAGACCAAGCTAACCGGTTCCCGTCGATACAGCTTAAAAGACAGTCCAAACTATTTCCTGATTCATAGTGTTATCTTCGATTTGCTCCGATTTGCTCATGTCCATAGATGAAGCTCCTAACTCTCGTAAAAACTACGCAGTCGCAGATGAGTGTAAAAGTTTGGAATCTCCACATGCTCCACTGTAACTACATTTCTTTTCTAGACTTTTGCTCATCCTCTCGTCCCTGTGATGCTACTCACATATGGAAGTTTTAGTTGAAGTGCGAAAAACATTTAACGAAATTTTTAAGTGAGCTGTCATAGATCAAAAGGAGAATCGCAGATGAAAAGAACGGGAAGAGAGGAAGAGGAGTGAAAGTATTAAACGGTGTCGTTTTGTCCGTCAAGATACATAAGTTATATTGCAAGGGGAGAAAGGAATGATAGATGGTTAAGATCCATTAGAGAACACTTATGGACAATGCTTTGGAAAGTCTCTCTTGCGGTCTTGACCACCTAGTTTTTCAGTTTTGTTATGATGTTGGGAAAAACAAATAATACAACTAGACCTTAATAGCCACCGATGATGGTGGCAGAGTAGTCAGGTGAAGCCTGTCATCTTTGTGGTTTCCGATTTAAATCTCATTGGTGATTGAGTGTGTGAATTTAAAAAAAAAATGCTAAACCTTAATATCCATGACGACGAAAATAAAACACACCTTAAGCAAGCATGCCATGAAACTATCAACAAAAATAGCTACGGGCAACCCCATTTAGGAAGGTCAGAATATAAAATGAGGAAGTTGATGTATGTTTCTGACATTTATTGACATACAAAAAAAAATAAGATAATTAATTATTATATTTCTTCCTCTAAGTATAAATTTGATATCTATATATATAACAGAATAGGATTTCTGTCGTGACGCTCCCGAACCGGTCGGTCCGGTTCGGTTCGATCCCGGTTGGTTCGGTTTCAAATTTTAAAAAATCATTCGGTTTACAGTTTCATATTTTAAAAAGGGATGACTAATAATTTGGTTCAATTTTAATTTTTCTCGAACCGAACCGTCGGGACGACGGGTGCCTTTTAATCGTTCAGTTTACAGTTTCATATTTTAAAAAAGGGTAACTAATAATTTGGTTCGATTTTTAATTTTTTTTGAACCAAACCGTCGGAACGACGGGTGCCTTTACTTGTTTATGATAAAATAATAGGAAAACGGAAATGCAGTGTCACTGCGGATATAATAACATCTAAACGTCGTCGTTTATCATTTAGTCTTTTTCTCTCCTGTGTTTCAATTTCCTTCGTTCTTTCTAGATTCACTGTCAAACTCTTCTCTTCCCCCTTGTGGCCAATCCATCTCCGATTGTCTCTCTGTCCGCCTTCCAATTTTATTTATTCCTCAACAGGCCATCGTTTGCGGTAGGGGTGTCAATGAGTTCAGTCCAGACCCATATCTGTGAGTAAATTTTGAATCCATACCCAGATCTATTATTTGGATCTATTAGACCTAAATAAATTTTCTACAACTATACTATCAAATAAAATAAATAAATCAGATTATGAAAATAATAAATTATGAAAAATATATGTTTATATTCAAATTTATTTTAAAATGAAATTAATTTTTTTAAAATAATTACAATTTTTTATTTTTTTAAAAAATAATTTTTTTAAAAAAATTGAAACTAATTTTTTTATTTTATAAAATTTATTTTATAGAATTTATTTTCTATTTTTAAAAATATTTTTATTTATTATAAAAATTTATTTTATTTCAGATTTGAATAAATTAATTATTAAAGAGAATCAAAAAAACTTCATTATAAGGAATGGGTACAAGACTCGAATGAGTCCAAGTAGATCCTAACGGATCCACAGACTCAAATGGGTAGAAGTCTCAAATTGAGTCCTTCTAATTCCGCCTCTTCCGCGTTGACGAATTTTGCTGCAGTAAGCCTGAAGTCAAATACATGGATCTGGAGCAGTCACCTGCAACCAGGTGTGGCTGGAGCGAGTGAGTTGAGACGGTTCTAAATTTATAAGGAAGGAACACCATGGCTGAAATTTAAAATCACAGCTGGGACTAGGGGGCCTTTGTTCACTCTGTTTGCCCTCCAATGGGGAGTGAAAAGGCAGTTCTTGGCAATTAACAATGATGTTAAGTTTGCTGGCTATTAAATAGTTCACATATGTATTTCAGGACACACGAATTCAAAAACAATTAGAATCTCTTTGATGCTAAATGGTGAGTTTAAGAAAAAAATGTTAGTTTCTGATTTTGGCTGGTGCTGATTTTGGAATTTCAAGCTGGTACCCAATCAAAGAAATGCAAATACAGTTTGAGGGAATGAACTAGTTGCAAGGCTGGTGTTTTGTATGCTATTTGTTCTTGTTTTTCTCAGCTAGAGTGAATCTTCGAATTACTTTTTTTCTATTGTTACTGGTTTTCTTTTTGTTGTTCTTTTTAAGTTGTAGAATGTTGATCTTGTTTTGGTTTTAGTCTTTCTTATTTGTTCTGCTCCGGCTGTAGGGCCACACCTGGGCTGTGTTTGGTTTGAGCAAAGTTAGACGGAAAGGAAACTATGAGGATAAATGAATTCATCATAAAATCCATTTTATTTTCATCTTTTTTTTGGAAATTTTTATAGAAAGTGCTAAAACATTCTTTATGTTAAACAAATTTTCCTTCTAATTTTTCATTTAGTTTTCCATTTACAATTACCAAACAAAGAATTCCTTCGAATTTTCCTTTTCCTCAAATTTTCCCAAAACCAAACACAGCCTTAGAGATTGTCTTGATTTTTTCTTTGTAGCAAGAGGCTGTGTGCCATCCTCCTTGAGTTTTTTGGGGTATGTCCCGCGTAGTTGTACCTTCACTTCTGAAAAAATAGATAAGTTGCCCTTCTTTGAAAAAATCGTATTTGACATATAGGATCATGTTTGATACAATTCTATTTGATACAACTCTACAATAAATGGAAAAAAGAAACGATCCGTAAGAGTATTTAGTATGTCTGTATCAAGTATGCTGACTACCGAAAAACTATTGTTCCTAATATCTTGTCGCTGTCCAAGGTCTTGTGTTGATGCTTTGCTATAGTTTTAACCTGTACGAGAACCTGTTTTACACCAATTTTTAATGTAACCTTTTTCACAGCAGTTGCAAGTGCAAATGCTTGATCAATCAGGTCGAATTTCACACATCGGATAATCTTGGCCATCTCCGAGGAACCTGAAAATAACAAAGTATCTGTGACAAGGTTAGAATTGTTTGTGAAATTATTCGCTCTGACAAAAATACAAGCCTGATATGAAAAACCAGTTAATAAATCACACATCACTATTATCAATAATATGCTGGGAATTCAAGCAACCTCTATGCAGGTTGTGACCATTAGTATCCCCCACATAGCATAACAATCGACCTTTCAGCAAATTTTACCAATTATCAAGGCACAAACACACATGATTTCCTTACAATTAAAATCATCAATGCAAAAATACAACACCAAAGTTCTGCAAAATTAACGCTCATCCTACACACCAATTTTTACAACCATTTCACTATCACCCTTCACCGTCGCATTCATCACCAATATGACAACAAAAAATTTCCAACGAATTATCATTCGCCAAATAAAGTCTAGAATGAAAACATACAGCCATGTAATCTGCCAACTCCGCAATATAGCAATGCTTTAACCATTGCCAAATCAGATAGAAACTTTTCAATACTCGACAACTACAAACCAAACAATGCCTTAGCCCCTATATTGACAAAGATGAAAAGAAGGTTGGAATTTTAAGTAGGAACAAAACTATCCATAATTGCTTATAAATAGAGACATTTGCAGCGTGAAACCCTGGAATCAACTAATGAATGACACTTGACAACATGTGAATCCCGTAAGTTCATAATCATGTTTCCAAGTTCACAATTTCATCTTGAAGCTGATCAACACTCCAACAAACACCTACACATAATAACATCCCCACAAATTAAAAACCTCAAAACAAGCCCTAACACCCCAATAGTAAATCCTGTCATAATCTTCCACTCAAATCCAATTCCGAAAACAACCCAGTTGTATATCCAGTAAACACTCCAACAAGACAGACAGCATCTGGTGCTCATTATGAGACTACGCCATTACTCCGGTAAAAATTAAAAATTCAATCTTTATCAAACTCCCAGCTCCAACTTACTTACCCAATCATCTGAAATTGACAATCATCAAACAGCTACAGGATCAGACGCAATTTTCTTTGAAGCCGAGATGATAAATAAGGAAATGTTTTCCTTAAAATCAGAGATGGATCTGCTGGGGCAAGGAAAAGTGGAGAGTTCCAAGGTGAAATTGGAAAGGAAAACACGGAAGAGAAAGAAACACATGATAAACGACAGCGTGCAGGTGCTACTGTATACTACAATTTATATACAGTGAAAATGTATATCCGTTTTCCCCTAAAATAATTATCACATGATAACTGTATTTTCAAAAATAATAGAAAAATATTATGATATCTGACAAATTAATTATCACGCTTGAAAGTTAGAAGCGTGAACTGAATAATGTCAAAAAATAAAAGGTAATGGTTTGTTTAATATTAGTGAGGTGTTCTATCGGAAATGGCCTATAAGAAAAACCTACCTTTCTTGCAATCCACTGTACTCCAGCGAAGAATGCTGCATCTTTGCTCCGTTCAAGTATTCCACCCTTGCCGCTCAAACTCAAGGCCAAAAGAAAGCTTGCTCTGACCTTGTCAATCCATTTAATCTTGACTTTGATCATGTTTGAGCTGAATCCTCCATTTCTTCACACCTCCTGATTTCTTGCTCTCCAAACTTCATCAAAAATGGAATTTCATATGACACTAGCTAGCTGCTTCTGGGCAGGATTAGTCTTCTATTTTTCTTTTTTTTTTTGTTACCTTGTCGACATTGTTTGTCTCTCTAATTTCGACCCAACGGTAAAAATTATTTGAACCCTCATTTTGGCAACTTTGTTTTGCTTGATAAGCACATCCAAGATTTGGATTTCTGGTCTTGGGAAGGACCAATACCCTTTGGTAGGACTCATGAAACTAAATTATAAGTGAAACAAGCAATGAAACTGAGAAGGCAGCTCATACAGGTTTCTTCCATTGAAGGTCAAAAAAAATATTACAATTTTTGATGTGTATGTTGTTCGTCTAAACCTCTAAGAAGTATGTCCTACACTTACAGGAAAGAAATATATATATATATATATATATATATATCAACACAATCCTGCCCCTGTCAAAGATGCAGATGAACAACGCAAGACTCAACTGGACGACGTACCCTTTTAAGATATGTCTCTGAAATGTTGGTGGGTAAGATGTTGAGACCCCGCAATGGGGGCAGCTCTCTCCCAGAACCAATTTTTACAAGAGATGGCAGTCTTATGTGGAACAGCAACCTCGCTGGCTTGAACCACCAGACAAGTTGCCAACATTGATGGTAGTTCCCTGAGGAAGCCCCGGCGTGGCTCCGGCCTCCTGGGCTGCCAGTGCCTTCTTACTAATTACATGGTAAATATCCAACAAAATGGTCTGGAAGGCATTTTCCACGTTGGTTGCTTCAAGTGCTGAAGTCTCCAGGAAAGACAGATTTTCTCTTTCAGCCAGATGCTGCGAGTCATCTTTATTAACTGATCTCAGATGGCTGAGATCGGATTTGTTTCCAGCTAGCATGATGACGATGTTAGAGTCCGCATGGTCACGGAGCTCCCGGAGCCATCGTTGAACGTTGTCAAAGGTTTGCCTCTTAGTTATGTCGTAGACCAGTAGTGCACCTACGGCTCCCCTGTAGTACGCACTTGTGATTGCTCTGTATCTCTCTTGCCCAGCTGTGTCCCATATTTGGGCTTTAACTGTCTTTCCTTCCACCTGAAACACAAAGTTATATAAATTTGTTCAGCAATCATATCCGTCCCCAACAAACACAAACCTGACATTATAAACCATTCAATCCGATCCTTTGTTTATGAAATTCCACAAACGCAATTGATAAACAACTATAAAAACCATTTGGGTTTTCTCATAGAAACGGAACCTGATGTCGAATCTGTCAGTTGACATGTTCAGCCAGCCAAAAAGATAATACTAGAAAACTAGAATGGAAAATATAAAATAAAATGACAAGTGCAGTTTAAGAAGGTGATTCATCTCCAGAACACAAGTCAAACAAAGCGATTTGAGATCCACAGCAAACTATCAACGAGATGGGAAAAGAGTACCCTGCTAGATAAGGGATGTGAGATTATTAACCTGCAGGGTTTTGGTAGCAAATTCGACGCCAATGGTAGATTTGGATTCCAAGCAAAACTCATTGCGAGTAAACCGCGACAAAATGTTAGATTTGCCGACACCCGAATCTCCGATCAACACAATTTTGAACAGATAATCATACTCTTGATCAACTTTATACGCCATTGGCGAACCCTCCTCTTATTCCCCTCCTCCAAAACCACCAAATCTCACACCAAGCTGTTGCAAATTACCCTTAAAAACACACACGCAGTAAATTCATCGAACACATGGTATGCAATCTCTGGCAAGCAGAACAAAGCCCCTAGTGGCCGAATGGGTAAGGTTCTGATTGATCAGTTACGGTTGAAAGTATGATATTTTTTGTTGTCCGACTTACGGATTGGTGGCGCTGATGTGGAGAGAGAGGATGAGGTGAAGGAGCGGTGCGGAGGAGGTAAACAGGGAGAGAGAAAGAGAGAGATAGTTTAAGCTGAAAATGGACGACTGAGAAGAAATTGGGGGGGGGGAAAGAAAGAGAGCGCTTCAAACGCGGCTATCAAGTGAGAAAGAGTCCCAGACATCAAATGACGAGTGAGAGTAGGATGGTGGTCAATTGACAAGGTTGATCCGTCTGTATTTGTAAAGCATTGGTTTCAAAACTCATGCAGGTGGCGATTTGTATATATTTTTTGTGTGTTTATCTCATGTACCGTTAAAAAAATATATATGACGACGTGAGTATAAAAATATATTCAATCTTGAGACCGATTTTCAGTCTTTTTTAAGGGATAAAAAATGAAATAACTTAAAATAAATGCAATCATTTTAAATCATATTTGAATTATGGAATTAGTACAAGAAAAGAAATCTTAGAAAATAAGAAATCAGTTGTTTTTTTTAAAAAATTGATCCTTTCACAATTTTTGTTTTCCCGACTAGCCCTCCGTTAAATTAGTTTTCTAAAATGATCTAGCTGAAGCCAACCGCGGTTTTAAATCGTGTATGAAGGCTGAAAAGGCTTGCCGCTGACTATGAAGCCCAACCACGTATTTGGACTAAGTCCAACCATGGTTTCAAACGGCGGTTTGATTTAATCTCAGCTGTCGTTTGAAACCGTGGCTGGATTAGTCCAGACACGGTTTGAAACGACGGTTCTACCTGGCCAAGCCTTTGAACTTTTGTTTCAATTCCAGCCGCCGTATGAAACATCAGTTGGAACTAAAGAAGAAAGCATGCCTCCCGAGAACTTAAATAGAACGACGTCGTTCCAGTTGAACCGCCGTTTCAAACGGTGGTTCAACTAGATCTAAAATCGAATGTGTTTCTTTCTCTCCTCTTCATTCTTCCTCTCATCTTCATTCTCCCTCTCATCTTCTCCTATGTTGTATGTTTTCTCTCCGGCAGCCGCAGCAGCACGAATCTGTCCGAGACCTTGCCGCCACTGGTGCTTCATTCCAGATCTAGTGTCGTGAGTGAAGAGTACCCAAGAACGAGAGGCTAATTGAGACACACAAAGATAAACAAGTGTTTAAGGTTGATGTGTTAGAGTACAATTTGTTATATTATTATTTGATTGATGTTTTAGTTTGTTTATTTATGCTTTGGTCATGCTTATTTTGAGCTTTACTGTGGACATTACATTCTTTAATTAGTTATTAGGTAGGGTTAGAGTGTTAAGGTATATTTATAGGTTATGATTTTATATGTGTTTGTCAAATTTTCTAATTATATGTGGTGGTGTTTTTTGACTTAATTATTAGTCATGTCGGACAACAATTCTTCCTTTGATGGTACCTTGATGGGAACTTTAGTGACTCTTGATAATCCAGTTTTAGATGATTATGATAGTAAAGAGTTAGAATTGTTAAATGGGGATAGTGACGAAGATGTAGCGGAGGTGTTAGCTAGTAGACTATTAGTGAAGATGACGATGATGGAACTAAAGATCGTTACCAAAATGTGCGCAAAACCAGTGGTCATTTTGAGACCGTACAATCGTCAAACCTAATAGTAGATGCTTTTAGTGATCTCAGGCCGGAATATTTAGATTATCCAGCCTTAAGCGACACGTCTAATTGGGTAGCAGATGATGACACACATTTGTTATATGGGAGTGAAGACAATGATGCCTTTCACAAGGGACAAATCTTTGTTACTAAACAAGAAGCGATACATGCTTGTCAAGTGTATTCTTTGCAATATCGGGTGGAATATAAAGTGATTAAGTCGAATCCGAATTTGTTTAACCTGAAGTGTCGGAGGGAAGGAGAGCCGGATGTGGATTACAAATAACATCTCAGAGTTGTTTAGAAAAAGAATGGAATGATGTTCATTGTCAGTCGGTACGAAGGACCACATACATGTGACTCTGATGTGATCCCTAATGATAACATCCACCTGAACAAAAATTTCATTGGCTGGGAACTGAAAGAGTTTATTCAGAAAAATTTACGTATTTTCCCCAACTTATATTGTGAAATATTTGAAGAAGACATATGTGAACGAAATATCATATTTGAAGGCTTGGCAAGAGCAGCAGAAGGTGATGGAAAACTTGTTCGACGATTGTGAGCAATCATTGGCAGTTTTGCCCATGTACATGAAAACACTTCAACAAACTAATCCTGGAACAGTGGTGTACTGGTGCAAAACGGCTAAGTATGAAGAGACTGTGTATGTTGACCATGTGTTTTGGGCATTTGCACCGTCAATTCAAGCTTTCCAACATTGTCGGCCCATTTTATTGATGGATGGCACCCATCTATATGAAAAGTGGAAGGGCGCGATGCTAATTGATGTTGGTATTGACGCACAAAATCAGATTGTTCCAATTGCATATGCTTTAGTGGAGAGTGAGAATATAAATAGTTGGGGGTGGTTTATGAGTTGTATTCGCATGAGAGTTACAGACAGGGACCCCATGGATGTGCCTGAGCCTCACCGTCCGAGACGTAGTGGAAAGGCACCAGAGATTGATTTGTTAACTACCATGGATCACTCAGGTCCTTTGGACGCTACACTCTTGATTGAGAAGGAGACTCATAGGTCCACACGCGTTTAGGCAAGGAAATGACTATCACACTGCGGGATATGAGTCCTATTACAGGATTGCTGGTAGATAGGCATGCTGTCACGGAGAGCAAGCAGGCTCCGATTACATAGAGGATTGTATTCAGTTGCTTGAGATGGACCTGGAGCGAGGATGGTCTCCCGGTGTGGTATGATTCACTTGATTTGGAAGACACATGCGGACACCCCTAGAGGATGCCGACGACGCCATTGGAGCAGTATGCACGAGTCTACATTCTATGCATACTCGCATCATCTTTACTTGCCAACACGTCCGGTAATGATTTCAGTCTTATTTATCTCCACCTTCTACGTGACATGTCTGTAGCGCTTTGTACAACTGGAGAGAAGCGGTGTTGGGATGGCTTTACAGACAGTTATTCTCTGCTCGTGTCGGAGAACACAAGTAGCTCGGTGGTGCGGCATTTCTACTATAGCTATGGGCCTGAGAGATGATTCCTATTGGCCGTCCGAGCGAGACCACCATGCCTCTCCCGGTTATGGATGAGCTTCAGGAGGGTGATCACATGATGCTCCTATCTATCGCATACGGGTATGTTGTCACAAATTTAGTATGTTAACTATTACTTTCAAACTTGTTTTACATGCTATATAGTACATACCCGATGGGGAGGCGCACGCGCGTATAGACAGACACCTCGGTAGGTGCTGATTTTCTACTGAGATCAGCTAGACCGACAGACTTCGGCTGAGTTGTGTTCGAATCCATACACACCTGAGTGACTATAGGGCCTGAGTCTGTACTGTTCATATGGGAGACACATATGGGGTTCTAAGGTCCCACTTGTGTGTTTCACGATTGTGGAGTGACACTATCTGAGCCATGTTATGCGCAGTTCGGCTAGCAGCCTCGGAAACCAGATAGACTGCGCCTGGGCCACACAGAGCTTCATGCAGTTTTCCGTAAAAAAGGGAAATAGACTAGACCATGGAGCACGCCGCATCGATCGCATTGTGGGATTCGCTCAGGAGTTCATCATTCAGGGCGTTGAGGAGTATGATAGGACAGCTCTCAGGGAGTACACCGACTAGTATGAGACGATCACACGACGCATCACCCAGCCACCCATTTTCTAGATTCCCACTTATCAGCCATCTACACCTGAGCACACTGTGATGGGGAGTGACATTATAATCAGTAATCAAGTTACTTGCATACATTAGAATTATATTAGCAATCTTACTTTTTACATAAATGTGTAGGTGAAATCATTGTTGAGGAGCTGTAAGGCAGCAACGGAAGTTTTCATGAGCGACCCGAGTTGGCATGTGAAGAGGATCATGCACGATCTTTTTCGCACATGACGTAGTGATTTGGAGAGCGGTAACAAAGCTGCTAGGCTCAAGATCGATCCTAAAGTTATTTGACTCCCTTCAGGTACTATATGAATTTGAATTCCAACAAATTTTCAACACTTGGATATTGTTTTTGACACTCTTTTTACATATTTCAGATTTGCCAGTACAGTCATCTATCGTTCAGACAAACACATATTCAGATGAAGATGAGGATCATCGAATAGGAGTGGGGTCATGTCAGGTGACGTAGCTGACACATGATCAGGGTGAGGATGCAGATAAGCATGTGTCTCAACAGTCAAAACGTCCGAAGATTGCAATGTCTCATTGGACACCACACGAGAAATCACCTCCTTGACATAGGAAGTGATTAGATTCCACAAACGCTACTTAAATGTTTCTTTGAAAAGAAATCCATACAATTCTATTAATGTGTAAAACCATTCACATATGCCACTTAACTGTTTCTTTGAAAGCAAATATATATGCTTATAACATTTTATTCCAAGTTCTCTTACATTATTTTATTCAAACCAAGAAGTGATAAAAATTGATAATAAATCAAAAAATCTAAATGTTCATGCAAAATTCGAAAGCAAAATTGTAGACATTATTTAGTTCCAACCATCGTTTCATACGGCGGCTGGAATTGAAAAAAAATTCAGAGGCTTGGCCAGGTCGAACCGTCGTTGCAAACCGTGTCTGACTAAGTCTAGTCGCAGTTTCAAACGGTGGCTGAGATTAAATCAAACCAGTGTTTGAAACCGCGGGTGGACTTAGTCTAAAAACGGTTTGCAATGGCGGTTCAGCCACGTGTACGCTGACTAGGCTGCACAGTTAGCGGCAAGCCCAGTCAGCCTCCAAACATGGTTTGAAACCGCGGGTGGAATAAAAGGAGGCCCGATTTGAAACCGCGGTTGGCTTCAACTAGGCCATTTTAAAAAACTAATTTAACGGCAGGCTAGTCGGAAAAACAAAACTTGCGAAAAGATAAATTTAAAAAAAACCAAAATCAGCAAGGTTAAAAATAATTTATTCAAATCTCAGGAACGTTTTAGTGTAATTTAATAATCTAAAAATGTAAAACTTATTTTTAAAGAATAAAACTCAAAAGGGGCCCTGAATCGTCACCACTTACCTAATTGCGGTTAGAACTACCACGGTTTTCGAAAAGGGGTGCGATGAAAAAAAATTAGACTGATTTTCTAAAATAAAATTTACCATTATATTTCTGAATTAATATTATTATAAGACTTAGATTTGTGTGTGAAAATTACGTCATTTAGTTATCAGGATACATTATATCGTTTTGCGCACATAAAGAAAATGACTTTTTGTGATAACCAAATGACGTAATTTTCACCACAAATCTACGTCTTATAATAATACTAGTTTTGGAATGTAATAAAGAATTTTATTTTAGAAAATTAGTCTATTTTTTTATCACACATTTTTTAGAAATCATGATAATTCTGACCACAAATGGGTAAGCGGTGATTGTTCAGGACCCTTTTGAATTTTTCCCCTATTTTTAATGAGTGATATTGAACTACAAGTAACATTTAACACTAATTTAAATATATTAAGGTATCATATTATAGTTACAAGAGTAAAAATTTATCTAATAATTTAAATGGTGTTATAATTATAATTGTGGAGATATTTGCATCATCAGTTAATTAAGTTAATATAATAAATTAGAAATTAATTTGAGTGGATTGGGTAACACTGTTTAGCTCTGCCACATGATAGATAATTAAAATAATAATATGGTTAGAAAAATATTTTATGCGGCTAAGCAATATAGATGTGTTTTACATCCAAATAGCTAAAAATAACATTATGGGTTATTATCGTGATCTGAAAAATGAGGATCGCTATCAACGTTTGATTTATATTATTTTTTACTTTTAGTCAAATCAACTTTGACAAAGGATATGAACATTTATAATTGAATAAACCATAAATTTTAAATATCAACTAAATAAATTTCGACATCTATAATTGAAGCCACACAAAAATCAGTTTATTGTTGCTCGAGATGTCATCTTTGATGAAACATCATCATGGAAATAGAGAGGCAATGCACCCTTGGAAGACCCAATTTTTTTAGAGTTTGTCGATGTTGCACAAACCTCATTAAAGTACTACGTCTCAACATGTTCCATCAAACTCAACTAGTTCTCAAGAAGTTGAATTGATGTATCCTAAAAGTCCTATTTCTGAAAACTAACTAAGAAAATATCATCATTCATAGATATTTTCTAATAGGGAAAGACTTTGTGGCCAGCCTTGCTTTATATATATATGTAATTATGTATGTATGTATTAGATGGAGTAGTGCTATGAAGATAGTATTCATACATTTAATTTCTTTGTTTCTAGTTGTGGAAATACTTCATATAACATCATGTTGAATCTTGTTGAATGTTAATTTGCTAAGTTAATACATGGTGTTGTGTTCCACAAAGATGCTAACTTATCACTATTGGATGTTTTTGGGTTCCTTGTACTTGTTGTTTTATGCCTGTTTGAGTTTGTATTTCGCCATTAAAATCTATAAACAATATTTTGAGTTGTGAAGACTACATTTTTTCAGTAGAATCATATAACTCGTTGTTCAGTTTTGAATTGTGCATATTATCTTAACATTTTGAACTGTCCGGTTTTTATTTTGACAGAGGAATCATGTAGCTTGCTATCCAGTTTTAAATTGTGTTGTTTAGCAATGGTTTGTATTTTGCCAGTGGAAGCATGTAGCTTATACTCATGACTTATTTCTATGTGTCACAGATTTGGGGAACATCACACATTTGAACATCATCATAAGTTGGGGACATGAAGATCACAATGTTACTCATCTTTTCAAGAGATTTTGAAGAATTGTTTTGAATCAATATTAATAGAATGTTAAGCAATATCTATATTCAATCAGTTTATACTACTGTTCTTATTTGGTTTTATATATACTGTATGAGTAGAGAATACATAGTTAATTATCAAATCAAAAATAGGTTTAATTTCATTTAGAGGTTATTACTACTTGTTCAATTTCGGTCTAAACCGGTCCTTAGTCTGAGAAAAAAGTGAATTTCGGTTCCGATCCAAACCGGTTCCGGTCTAGTTCTGGACCGGTGTACACCCTTACAAACCATCAGAAATACTCTCGCCATTGTTTTTTAAACCTAGTTACATATTTTTTAACTTGATGTGAAATCTAGTTTTTAAATGACGAGCTAGAAGAAAAAGTATATGTCTCAGAACATGAATGGTATATTCAACAAGGTTGAACATACATGGTATAATACCTTAAAACGCACTTTGTAGATTAAAACAAGCCCTCGAGCTTTGAGTAGAAAAATTGATCTATAATTTAAAATGATTGGTTTTGAAAGAATCCCAAGTGAGCCTTCTTTTTACATGAAGAGGGATTGTACTATTTTTTTTTGCTTATAAGAGAAAACAGTAAATAGCACACAGGTTTTAATTAGGTTCGACAGTGTGTCTATGTCATCGGGAGCAAAAGAGCGGCTGTGTATTATTCAGAGTGTCGAGTCGTACCCTATTGGGTTTCAATTACATGGTATTTATAATAGTAACCCTAGATACAGATTTACTAAATTACCCCTATACCATATCGTGGGGCTTTGGCCCCGCAACCCCAAACCCACTTAATCCTAGCTCTCAATTATTAGTCTTATTGCCACCATTCACTGAGATTCAATCATATGTCACTTTCTGCTCCACTCTGACATAAGCTTTTTATCAGTGTATGAGCTCTACCCAACAAATCTCCACCTTAGTGAATATTCTGCTTCTTATGAGATAAAATCTTGAGGTATCTCACACCTCAAAGTGGCCTGAGATTCCTACATTTTTAGCCGTTGTAAATATTCAACAAGTCCAAACAATCCTTGAACTTGTCTGTAGTATCCTGCTCCTTCCCCTCGGGAAGCAAAGCTAGCTCCCATATATCATTTTTATTCAAAGACTTCATCTCTTTTACCATTAGAGTCATCCATTTATCTTTCTCTGGACTAGTAATAGATCTCTAAATGGTAACCGAATCTTCACTACTAATGTGAAGTGCACATGAGATCATATCTTCAAAACTGAATCTTTCTGGAGGCTTAACTTTGGTGCATCTTCCTCTGTCTCTAACTAGATTGTAGTTATGCAGACCATCTGTACTCGAGGTATCAGGTACTGAATTAGAACTATCAACTTTTTCTGTTGATGTAGGGGTCTGTCCCAAATCCAACTACACCTTCTCTTCATTCTTTTGCAACAAAGACTGCTCATCAAAGACTGCATCTCTGCTGATCACCACCTTTTTTGCTACCGAATCCCAAAATTTGTATCTCTTGACACCCCTCTTATATTCGAGAAAGATGTATTTCTTGAATTTTGCATCAAACTTTGTTCTCTCATCACCAGATACATGCACATAAGTAGGACAACAAAAAATCCGTAAGTGATAAGAAATAACTAGATTACCTGTCCATACCTCCTATGCAGCTTTCCTCCCATTGATGCTCGGGTGATCTATTGATGATGTAGCATGCCATATTCACAACCTCTGCCCAAAAGCTTTTAGAAATTATGTATTCAATCTCAAACATCTCGTCCTTTCAGTCAAAGTCATGTTCAATCTTTCTTAAATACTATTATGTTGTGGTTTCTTGCGCACTGTGAAGTGTCCTTAAATCCCATTCTCTTCACAGAATTTTAAGAATTGTGAATCTGTATACTCCGTGCCATTATCTGACCTTAAACATTTGATCTTTCTCCCCGTCTGATTCTCCATCTCAGCTCTCCACAACATGAACTTGTCAAAGACTTCAGATTTCTGTTTCAAGAAATAAACCCAAACTTTCATAGGAAAATCATCAATAAACCATGCAACAGATTCTTACAAGGCCCCATACATCAGAATGCACATAATCAAGAATCACTTTAGTTGTGTGTTTTCTAGTCTTGAAATTGACTTTAGTGTGCTTTGCAAGAACACAAAATTTCAGGTTACAACTTCTAAAACCATGCAACAGATTCTTTTTATGTAATTCAGTCATATCTCGCTCACTAAGATGACTAAGATGCATATGTCACAGCTTTGTACTATTATCATGTGACTCAACAAAATGAACTCCGCCTACAACTGTACTCCCTAATAATTTATAGATATTTTTCACAGTCATCTTTCCTTTCATCATAGTCAACACACCTTTGACAACTTTAATGTTTCCATATCCTCAACTACCTTAAGAATAAAATCATTCTTATGCAGAGTGCTAAAAAAATCAGATTCTTTTTCATAGGGGTACATGTCTAACATCACACAGTGTTCTCACTATCTCATCATGCATTCTAATTCTGACCTCACCAATATCAGCAATATTGCAACATCTATCATCACCTAGATAGACATAACCAGAATTAACTTATCTATATGTGGAAAATCATTCCCTGTTGGGCATGATATGATAAGAGGATCCCTAATAAGGAATCCAAGTATCCACAAGCTAAGTAGTTGAAACCGAAAACATACTATCATCAGTGCAATCGAATGATTATGCGTCACATTCACGGACTTTGATGATTCGCTATTCTTCTATCAGTCTGCTTCTTCCACGTTGGTCAGTCCCTCTTCATATATCACAGCTCCTTACACTTGTAGCAAAGAATCATCTTTTTATCCTTTGATTTTGATATTGAGTTTCATTTTTCAGAACCATCATTCTCAAACTTCGTCCCACGGTCCTGACTACTCTTGAAGTATAAATTGTCAGCTTGTGAAGAATTCTCCCATGCATTTTATTTTCGCTATTGTTGAACCAATAAGGCTGCAATAATCTCCTTAACTTTGATAGTTTTTTTTCGTACGTCAGAGTGGTCACCATATGTTTGTAAGAAAGAGGCGACGAACATATTAAGATCATTGCTCTGTCTTCATCCTCAATTTTCACCTCAAGTTGGGCGAGATCCATTATGACTTGAGTGAAGTCATTCACGTACTGAACTAAATCACTTTCTTTCTACATCTTCAGCAAGTACACCCTCTGTTTCATATACAGTTTATTTGTAAGAGTTTTTGACATAAATCAGGACTCCAACTTCATCCAGATTTTTTTTGGACATGACAGACTCAACACGTGGTACATAATCTCATCCGCCAAATACAGTTGTATCATTCCTACTGTCCCTTGTTGCATGTCCTCCCAATCCATCTCTTTCATCAATTTAGACTTTGCAGGTTTCAAAGCCTTCAGAATCTCTTGTTGCGCTAATAGATCATTCACCCCTGTCTGTCATAATCCAAAATTACCGTGACCATTGAACTTGTCAACTTCAAATTCAGCACTCAACATAGTTATCTCAACTTTGCTCTGATACTACTTGTTGAGAGTTCCGGCCAATTAACAAGAGAAAAATAATAAAGAACACACAAGATTTAACTAGGTTCGGCAGTGTGCCTAAGTCATGGGAGCAAAAAAGTGATTGTGTATTATTGAGAGTGTCATGTCGCACCCTGTTAGGCTATATTTACATGATATTTATATAAATAACTCTATATAGAAATTTACTAAATTACTGCGATAGCATACCGCTGGGCTTTGGCCCCACAACTCCAAACCCATTTAATCATAGACTGCAATTATTAGTCTTGTTGCCACCATACACTGAATTTCAACCCTATGTCGCTTCTTGTTCAACTCTGACATAAGCCCTTTATCAGTACATGAGTTATACCCAACAATGATGGAGTGTGAATGACACACTTAGGCTTGATGAAATATTTTCTTAGGATACAACTTTGATAAGAGAAGCATACAAAGATAACTTGTTGAAAAGATTTCATTTGGAGAAGTGTAAGTCAACAACAACACCAATGACTTTCAACGAAAAACTAGAGCTACAAGACATAAAGACAGATGCAACCTTGTACAAAAGTTAAGTTAGTTTCCTAATTTATGTGATCAAGACAAAGTTATACATAATACACTCCCTAAGTGTGGTATCATGTTATATGGCTGGGCCAGCCCGAACTTCAACATGGTTTCCAAAAATAAAAATTCAGTAGAATTTTATAGTTCACCTAGAGAAAATGTGCTGAAACTTTTTTGATGAAAAAATATAAAATAAATTAAATCAAATTAAAGAGTATTTTTAAATATTTTTATTTACAATTTTCAATTCTACCCAAATATGGGGAAAATCATGAAAATCATTTTCTTTTTTCAACATTTTTTTTCAAAATCAAACATAGGCGAAGTTTATTTTTCCTTTTTGGCTTCTTTTTTCTGTCAACCCATGTTCTGATCTTGATGTGTCTCATAAGAAAAAAATATATATTTTTTATAATTTATTATAAGATCTTCTCAAGATTAGACTTATTTATTGATACAGACGCCTATCATATGCTTTAATTTTGTGAAAACTATGAGAAAATAAAGTCTATAATATCATTTTTTGAAAATTTGCAGAGTTACTAGTGTCACGATCCGAAAAATGTGGATTGCGATGACGTTTAACTTATCTTTTGATTTTTAGTCAAACAAGCATTAACGAAAAAAATTCAAAGTCAAATGTTCAACATACTAATAATATTCAAATTCAAATTATTCAAAGTCAACTCAAGATCCTACCCAAATACATCGGAGCGACTATTAACAAAATAAAGAAGTAAATAAGAATAAAAGAAGTAAATAACTGATGACTTCTCTGGATAATATGACCGAACACTGGATGACACCGTACCAAAAAGCTCGCCCGTTGCTATCCGAACACCATCACTACTGATCTGAAAAGGAAATTTAAATAATGGGGATGAGTCAAAAGACTATGTGAGTAAAACACTCGCTACCTATTTGGCGAACCGAATGGATAATTTCTTTTATTTTTAATTGATATTTTATTAATCACATGCGGCTCGTATATTTGTTGTGTACGTAAGGATTATTCAATATTTTATTTTGAACATGCATCTCTTATATCACATCAAAATGACATATGTTAATGCAAGTGTGTATACGTGATTCACATACATGAACTGCGATGGAAAGTCCTTTTTGATTACGTAGTCGTCACTATCGATCCGGATCATAAATTCAATCATATAACAGAAAGTCGCAGAAATAATGCAGCATATATGCACATAAATGAATGTTCAATATAACAGTTTCATTTTGTCATGTGGATATATATCATGTACGTATTACACCCAATATACTTTATTAATAATCATATATTTAATTTTGTACTAAAAGAAATACGTAGGAATTATTTACTCACCTCTTTGAGTGAATCCAACAATCTCTCAAGAAACTCAAATAATAGTAAAGCTCCATTATAACATACAGTTTTACATTTTATAAGGACAACAAACAAGACTAAAATCTTATTGCTAACTCCTTACAACACTGATTTAATAGTCCAAATTTGGAAGCTAATAATTTCATAACCCGACACAACTAGCTTACGATTTTTATACCATAGAAATTTTGTTTCGAGCTAAATAATTTAGACACAAGAATCGCTTAATTTAGATATCGTAAGGTCAAGTTTCTGACCCTCGAAGTTGGATGCTTGAGCTATCTAATTCTAACAGGCAGGTTCAGACTCCTAACTTCGAAACATTATTTCTCCCTAACCATGTGGAATTATAGAACATATCATATATCTCTAGAAACTATGTTTCATCTAGAACATGTTTAAAGAAGAATTACTCAATTATGACATCAGAATAGGAAGATATCTTCATCCAAAGTCAGTAGGTAAAGCTGCCTAAAACAAACAGACAGATTCCTACTCCTACCTTTCAACTCAATTATCTCATTACTCCTTTTGAACTAGAATTTGAAATTTATATGGTTAGAAAGCTCTTTTCGTGTAGCACAACTTAGAATCAAGATCAATTGTAATCCGATAACAGAAATTAAATTTACAAGCACGACAAAACTATCCAATAAAACTATTTTTTTCTGCATAAGCTTAATTACCTCATTAGGCTGCCGATCTCAGCATCTTGGGACCAAATAAATACAATAGTCTCTCCTCTCTTGCCTGTTTTGAATACCTGAAATCTTTCCCAAGGTTCAGCTCCTTAGGTCTAAGGCAAATTTGCCATCAAAGTACTCTTGGAGGACTGCAGACCCTCTCTGCAGCCACCTTACTCACAGACTCAACAAATACACACCCTTTCAGTTGGTTGGTCGTTTGTTCCTTACCTTCACCTCTTTGTTGGTTTGGGCAAAACATCCAAAACGTAACTTTCATCCACCCGTATTGAAGATCTTATATCTCGTAGAATGTGGATCTTGTTAAGACTTGCAGGCTGTGTGCACTGCTGAGCTGTGGTAGCTGCTCGAATTATTGCTGCGGAGGCATCTTTGGCTGATCCTGATTGCAGCCTTGTTGAAAGAAATTAAGGATGTAGAAATCGACTCCGAGTGAAACCCTAAGGTATTGTTTCCGAGTCTAATTTTGGAGAGAAAGGGATGGAGATGAGACTAAAAACCTGTTTCTGAGATTTTTTTAAGGAGGGATTTGGGAGAAGTAGGAGGGATTTGGAGGTGTTAAAACCTCCTTTTTTTTCTCACCCGATTTGGGTGGATTTGGGAGGAAAGGGAGGGTTTTGGGGTATAAAGACTATTTTACCCTTCATGTTGATTTTTATCAAGGTTATATAAGTAATTTTAGTTATTTTTTACTCTTATCCTTCCAAATCCCTCCTAAACTCAGAAACACCTATTTCTCTTTGCACCTCGAAATCCATTCTTTTCTTTTCCTTTATTTTCTTTCCAAATACTTTCTTTTTCATTCCCTTCAAACTCGGAACAAATCCTAAGTGAGCGAGAACAACAATTTCGATCCAAGCGCCGTTCTTCTTCTTCTTCTTTTCTTTTCTTTTTTAATAAGTCCAGCCCAATATTCCTTACCTATTAGGAAAAACATAATTTTATTTATTTTTATTTATTATTTTTATTTCTATTTTTTAAAAAATATTACAACTAATCAATTTATAATTTTTTTTTAAAAAAGTGAATTTCAAATGTAAATGCAATTATTAAGTTTGTCAATTTAAATGCCCAAGGTTGCTAATTAAACTCTTGCCAGATAGACATCCCAAATTAACATTTTGAATTATGATCACACTTGATTAATTTGTTATGGTAACAGTTTGGATATATTTTGGAATTGGTGATCGATCTTGATTGATGGATTTCTTATACAACCAAGTCCAATGAGAAGCAAATGGTTTTGAGCATTTTTCTATTTTATGAAAGAAATGTAGCCTAATGACAACTGGTGATACAACTAATAAAACTAAAAGCAAGAATTTATTACATGGATTAAGCCATTATTTTCATGCATCTCCAATAAAATTCATCATGCTTCCAATAAAAACGATATTTATTACACCATGATCTCAAATAAAAATGTTAACAATAAAAAATATATTTATTATATGATAGAGGTGAGGCGGTTGTTTTCACATTTTTCTAGTAAAATTTATCCGTAGTAAAACTCGTGATCTCTAATAATATTGCTCCTATTAAATAATATATTTATTATATAAGCGACTTATTCTCTTCTCGCTCCTCAAGTTGAATCAACTCATTTTAATAATATATTCTCTCCGTTCTCTTTTACTTTGTTGCTTTCCTTTCATAGATTTGAGTTTGACTTATCATTTTGTATGTGAAATTTTATAATAAACATTATGATGATAATTCTACTTCGACAATATATTTTTATCATAATTTTATAATATTTATATTTTGAATTATTTGATTTCAAAAATTAATACATGGTATTTTAAGCAGCAAGTAAAAAAGGACAGAGGGGAGGGAGCACTAAATAAGTCATAAGTATCTGTTTGAGTGAGAGTTTAATAAAACGCACCGTAATGTCTATTTATTTTTTATTTATTAAAACATAAACATTGTCGCAAAATATAAAATCCTCTTAGATGCCTAATGCAACTTGAATTCTAGGAGAAATTTTTATGATCGTGACACACAAATACGGTGTTCACATGACACATTAAAAAGAATTTAATAGTAATAATAAATTGTTAAATGTTACTTTAATTTTTATAATGTCACATCATGACTCCTCATCGATGATGAATATAGTTCATGTAGTGAATTGTATCAACTAAAAATTTCTGAAAATCCAAAAATATTGTGGAACTCAATATTTCATAATGCACATTACTATTATTATTATTATTACTATTTATTATGGATAGTAAGAAGTTCAACTTGGTCTAGTGATTTTGGGGTTGTCTAACCACCCGTATTTACATTTAGATACGCTGAAGGTCCGAAGTGAGTACGGACATCACTATGTGTGCCCTCGTCATCAAAAAAAAAAAAAAAAAAAACTCAACTTGGCTTTGTATTTCAATCCAAATGCTTTCCTATATTCGATCCTACATAAATTAAACAACATACACTAGACCAATGGCGCTCCTGACCCGATGCACGCCGTCATCCCAAACCACAGCAGCTGACGCAACGGTGGTGCTAAACCCCCCGCTGACTGTCACACTGTAAGATTTCGACTCCCCGGCAGAGCTGAAATTCAAAACGTCCGGTGTTACCTGCACAATCAGTCCCGGGGGCGCAGTCACGGTAGCCTTGTAAGTCGATGTCGGTGCTCCAACGTTAGTCACTGTCCTGCGGTACGAGGTTGGTGATATATTTGTTCGGTTGGAAGTACCCAGGGCGAAGGAAGGATAGTTCAAGTCGTGCGCGCTCCCGGTTGAGACACTCGGGCATGTGCTGTTGTCCCCCGTCACTGCCCGCAGCCTTTCCGTTGTGTAGTTTTGTGTGCACAGAAAGTTAACGTAGTCTGCCGGTCCTGCGTCGTAAACTAGACCTGGATCGATGGCTTCGACAGGATTGATGTGTCCGGATCCGTAGGCGAACTCAGCCTGAGCACTACTGACCGCGCTCATGGGAACCGCTACAATGATAAAACAGTTAGTATCTGATGAACTAAGATGGAGAAATTTTCTAGTAGTGTTTCGGTACCGGTGGTCATCATAGCAGACTTGATGGCGGCAGGAGACCAGGTAGGGTGGAAGGATTTGACATAGGCGGCGACCGCCGATGCATGGGGGCAAGCCATGGATGTTCCGGAGATGATATTGTAGGTGACCAACCTGTTATCTCCTTCTACTCTTGTGAACGGGGCAGCTCCTGACCATGCAGCCAAAATGTCAACCCCTGGAGCGCTTATATCCGGCTGCAGTGTACAATCATTCAGCAATCAACAATCAGTAAATAAATAAAGCTTGATGCTGATAAGTAAGGCCAGGTCTCGGATAAGTCGTACCTTGAGGATATCAAGAGTAATAGGGCTGGGACCCCTTGATGAGAAAGAGGCAACATATGGAGCCAGAGTATCATTTGCCTGGCCGCTTTTGAAGACCGTTGCTGTCGGACTGATCCAAATATCAAATGTCAAGATGTGCGTCAGATCCCGAATAGTATCGCGCAAGCGAAGTCTCAGTCAGCTTACCCGGTGGCCGCTGTCAAGTAGCTGTAAACGCCCTGCAGGCTCGTTACATTAAGAAAAGACGCAGGCAGCGGGACTGAATAGGCGACGTCGCCCTCACCACCATCGTACAGCATAGCTCCGGCTGCGCCAGCTGAAAATGGCCCTGCCCCAGTGATCCAAGAATCGCAGAGAACAATTTTACCACTCACCAACGTCGCATTCAGTGAACCGGTCGAGCAATGCCTGGCCAAGAATTGAGTAATAAATGTATCAGACAGCTCCACACAGATCACACCCAAGTTTACTTATAAAATTGTCACCTAGAAGTGTTTCCATCAAAACCTCCGGTCGAGTTTGGAGCGTTGCCGCCGTAGATTAGAGGATACTGCCTATTTCCGATATCGAATGTGTTCAACGAAACACCCTGCAACAAGCATTGATTAAACTTGTGTGAAACGAAGGCTAATGCGGTAGAAGATGGTTCGATACCTGATAAATTTTGTTGTTCCCTAGTTGAACATTTGTGAAAAACTTCCTGTCGATGGTGCTGGCAGCCACGCCAAGCGACCAGGGCGCTACATTCGTGGTGGTGTAGTAACCGGGGCCGTCGTTCCCCGCAGAAATGGAGCTCAGGATCCCGTTTTTCATCGAATGGTAAGCGCCAATGGCAATCGAATCACTGAAGTAGTTCAGGGGAGTTGATCCTCCGACGGACAGCGAGATGATGTCGACCCCATCAGCAATGGCATCATCAAAGGCAGCAAGAATGTCAGCATCATCGCATCCATCAGACCAACATATTTTATATATGGCTAACCGCGCACCCGGGACTCCTCCCCTTGCGGTGCCGCCTCCCAGGCCGAGCATGCTGACGCCAGAGACGACGCCGCCAGCCGCAGTGGAGGCAGTGTGCGTCCCATGCCCGTCGCTGTCTCTCGGAGATGGCTGGTCCTCTTGGCTGAAACCTCCGCCCGCCTTGTAGTACTTAGCTCCCACAATTTTGCTACACAATATTTCCAAATAATAATAATAATAATCAGAATTTTAATATACGGAGACATAGGATTAATTTTATTACAGATTTTAAATTTTTGATGTATGAAAGTTGTGATTAGCTGTTAAGTATGATATTTAGAGTCAATTAACATGTCACACTCATTACCTAATCTTGTATCTAAATGTTCTATTTTAATGCTTAAGTGTTTATATTAATGACTTGGGAGAGGGTTTAAGCAATTACTTGTTGCACGTAAAATTCGAAGCAGGCTGGCAAGAGCCTCGCCATTTAGCAGGCGGAGGGCCGAAACCAGAGTCGTTGAAGCTAGCAGATTCAGGCCAGATTCCGGTGTCGAGTACCCCGATGATAAGTTCACTTTCTGCGGTGGCCCGAGTAACACCAATGGGAAAGCCGGTGAAGTCCCAGGAGCGAGTTGTGTGGAGCTTTCTTTTCTCCGAGGGAAATATTGACACAATTCCATCCATTTCTGCAGGGAAAAAAATACATGGAAATAGATCATATTTAAATTTAGCCTGCGAAAGATTTATTTTTTCGCCACTTTAATTCCTTAATTAATTTTCTGTGGCTTACTGGACATGGCATTCATTTCCAGTTCAGTCATTCGGACAACGAAGCCGCTGAAACTCTTAGAAAAGGTGTGAAGCAGGGAATCGGCTGCTTTGCTGCCCAACACTTTGTTGATCATTTCAGTTTGAAGCTGGGCGGAGAGGAGGGTGTTCTTAGGCTTTTCGCCCATGTAAATTATGTAAGTCTGCGCGCGTCAAAGTCTCAGTTAACATGTTATGAAAAAGAATAAGTGAGCGGAAATATAGAGGCATACCCTTGGATCAAGCTGGCCGGCAGAAGGGACCGTTTCAATGGGAGAAACCAGGTGATGAGCGCACAAGAAACCGATGATCATAGATACAAACGGAATAGGAGGATGCACCTCCATTATTATTCTCCCTAAGCTTATGACAATGAGCAGATAGATACCAATGGTATCTCTTGCAAACACTTATAAATATTGCATTTTCAACTATGCATTATAGAATGTCATTAGGGTATAGTCTAAAGAGGCGAGGGTGAATCTTGACAATTCCATGACTAGAGGTCGAATTTTTTATTGGTATGATGTGTGTACTGTAATTTATATTTAATAAAATTTAAAAAAATAAATGCTTTATAAAATGTAGTGCAAGACCATTATCCAGTTATTTTCGAAGTTTCTTGCACACTTGATCTGGTCAAACTTTGGACTTCTATTGTTACAAGTTACTCATATGACAGTGTCATTGCAGCAACCAACAACAAAAAAACAGGAGATAGTTAAAATGAAGAAATTTTTAGGTGGATCATCAGTTGGAGTCTGCCATGTGATGGGTTGAAAAATCAAAATGATACATGTTAGACAATGATTTATTATGCTATCACGTTAATTTTTTAAATCTATCACAAATCCAACGCTAATTCATGACGTTCTATGTTCATAATCCATGTGGATAGAATAATAAATGAACTCAAAAAAGGAAACCATATAATTAATACATTGTTGTTTCATGTAAATAATGATTGGTCCACGTTTGTCCACAACGGTTCTCAATTTAAGGAGGTTCTCAACTGATCCACCCTATATATATATATATATATATATATATAACACCCACAAATTCATATAATCAGTATGTTGATTTTATAATGCATGATTAACTTGCAAAATACCTTGTGGAAAATTCTAGACCAATCATTTTGTACATGAAACAATAAAGTATTAATTATAAGATTTTCTTTTTGAGTTTAATTATTATTTTTTATTAATTATATGAGATTTATTTTTATTTATTATGAAACAGATTCACATACCATTTTGAGGTTCATTATTTTCTAATTTATCGGATTTGTGTGTTTCAGATGGTGAACATTTTTTTTCAAAATTATGTTTTCTGATTTATAATTTTTTAGATTTTTTTTAATAATGATTTTTTAAAATAATGAATTGATATGAATATATTTTTTTCATTTTTTGGTAGTGAATATTTTTTTTTCTGAATTTTTACGAACATCTTAGTGAACATTGATAGTTAACATGCTCACTGTAAAAAAATTACTAAAGCTCATAGTTAATATCATAAATTCAGTTATTTCTAAATTTTAAAAGTATGTGCACTATCTAAATAAATTACTCAAACTCATAGTAAGTATCATAAATTCAGTAGTTCTAAATTTTAAAAATATGTGCACTATTTAAATATGTTCAGAAAAATATGTGAACATTGATAGTAAACATTAAGGCGGTTCATCGATTCGGTTCGCTTCAAAACTGAATCGAATTAAAATCTAATTTTATTATTCGGTTTTCTCTTTTCAAAATTGAAAACCAAACTAATTCGTAGCGGTTCGGTTTTAGTCCGAAATCATTTTTTTTGTTCGGTTCGGTCGAAACCAAAAAACTGATTAAAGTAATATTTTTAATAAAATCTTACCGAACAATGAGGTTACTCATAATAAATTTATAAAAAAATAGTAAAGTATTTTTTTTTATTATTTGTTATACAATTATTTATTAAGTAGTGTAATAACTAATTTTGACATTCAAATATAAATAAAGTAACTAAAAATAATAAATAAATCCATATTACTTTTATCATTATTTTTTCGGTTCGGTTTAATTTTTTATCACCAAAACCGATAACCGAACCGTAATAATTTTAATTTTTTGGTTTGGTGTGAAAATGAAATTATTAACCATCATAACCGAACTTTTTCTAACCGAATTGAATCGATTCGGTTCGGTTTTTTGGTTTTATCCGAACTATGACCAGCCCTAGTGAACATGTTCACTGTAAAAAAATTATTCAAACTCATAGTAAATACTATAAATTCAGTGATTTCCAAATTTTAAAAATATGTGCACTATTTAAATATAAATTACTCAAAATCATAGTAAATTTCATAAATTCAGTGATTTCTAAATTTTAAAAACACGGATACTATTTAAATAAACAAGTGAAAAATTACTCAAACTCATAGTAAATATCATAAATTCAGTGATTTCCAAATTTTAAAAATATGTGCACTATTTAAATATAAATTACTCAAACTCATAGTAAATATCATAAATTCAGTGATTTCTAAATTTTAAAAACATGGACACTTTAAATAAACAAGTGAAAAATTACTCAAACTCATAGTAAATATCATAAATTCATTGATTTTCAAATTTTAAAGATATGTACATTATTTAAATATAAATTACTCAAACGCATAATAAATATAATAAATTTAGTGATTTTTAATTTTAAAAATATTTCCACTATTTAAATATGTTCACCAAAACTCATATGCACTCTCAAAATACAAGTTCAATAAATCACATCCAACTAAATATAAAATCTGAAGTAAACCATTTAAATCATATAATCAATGACTTTCATTTACAACTGCAACAAGTGTAACCAGTCATTTGCAAAACCAGTCATCGACAATAAGAGACCCTCTCCGCCTAGATTCGGCTGCGTGCAAGTCTTCCCACACAATTAAACCCCATCAATTTCATTATTGTCAATTTGTCACTCTGCACACCTAAACAAGTCCACAGTTATCTAGGTTCAAGCCCTCCACGGATCTGGCACGGCTATGACAGTTCGAATCATGAGCCCGCGCACGAGTTAATATAATTGACAAATAACAAACAAGGAAGATGATGAAGATTGGAATCTCACGGCGTTGACAGAGAGGTAGGGTTTACTCTGTTGTGTTATGAGGCGCGGAAAATGGAGATCGAGAGAGGTCAAAATTGGATTCGGGACCAGAAGACGGGATGGATTACCGAGTGTGTTAGTTTGAATAAACAAGTTCATAATTGAGGAAGAAATATATATATTAATATATAATTAGAGTGATTTGTGCTAATTAGTCAATTAGAATTTATGGAGTAATTTGTTGCTATTACTAAGAAAATAATTAACGTCATATAATAAATGAAGCTACTGCATAATAAGGTTATGCAGTGATCAAAATACGGTCGTTTTGTTACAAAAATGATTGGTCCGTATTTATCCACAAGATTCTCAACTTAAGAAGGTTTTCAACTGATCCAAATCATATTTGACACCCAAAAATTCATATAATCAGTATGTTAATTTTATAATGCAGGATTAACTTGCAAAATATCTTAGTCAGTCCGATGATGCCGCCCTTGTGAGGCGTGACATGTATATTAGAGTTTGATACTAAGATATAATTAGTTTATATATAAATTTTGAATGACTAATAGTTAAATCGACCATTAATGAGTGATCTTGCATTGATTTTTCGTAGACTAATAAGTGTCTTTGCCAATTGGTGGCTTCTGAGAATGTCAACTAAATCAATGTTACCTGTGATTTATAGAAGACAGGAGGGAATAATTTAATAAAAATTTTGCCACTCTTCGTCTCTTCCAAGATATCCAATATCCTATGATTATCCAATATCAGTGTGACCAGGGGCCTGAGTCATTCGGGGGCAATGAGGTCGGCCGTATTCTGAATCCCACCTAAAACACATATGTCTATGTAAATAAAAAATAAAAAAATTTACATATATATAAAATAATTTTGATTATATAATTTTGCCCCCGAAAAAAAATTCCGAATTCACCACTGAGTGTGATCAAATATATTGCCATATAGCCGATGGCCGGCCATAAGGCCACCGCACTAGACATGGATATGTAAGGAATTGACAGACACGGGGCAATACATGATATTCCGGCGGAGTGCTCGCAGCCTCGGCTAAACTACGTGGACGAGCTGCATCCGGATCGAAAAGTCGTGCTCGTTGGGCACAGCTTAGCTGCTTAGGAGGGATAAATGTATGAAAATAGGAGAGAAAGAAAATTAGATTGAAAATTGGGTGAAAAATGTAATTCTTATCCTTAACCTACCAGTCGATCAAATTCAATGCATCTGAAACGAATAATGGTTTCTTCTATCAAATTCAATGTATCCGACAAAATTAAATTATAAATATGGATATAATGTTTTTCTTAATATTTTTCATGAAACCTCCATAATAATGAAAAATAAAACAAATTTCTTAATTTTTATTGCATATATTCATCATACAACCAACAAGGTGTTGACCTAGTTGTATTGGTTGTTGTCTAACACCCTCAATGTCCTGAGTTCAAGCCCTGTTGATACCGCATTTACGCTTAGATACGCGTGCGCGTGAGCTGACCCGCAGGAGTATGAGCGTACACTATCAAGGTGGAGGGGGTGTGCGGCCCCTCCCCACCAAGGGAATTGGGGAACCACTATTGATCCCCTTATTCATCATACAAAATTTTAATATATTATATTATTTTATAATATTATATCTTGTATAAATGTGTATTTAATATTTATTTTAAATATTTTTTAATATATTATGTTATTTCATAATATTATATTATGTATGAAGATTTATTCAATATTTATTTTAAATAATTGTCATATAAATTTTTAATATATTATATTATTTTGTGACAAAGAGTTGATATTTTCCTCCATATTTTTCGTAAAACTTTCCATGATAATAGAAAATATAATAAAATCTTTATTATTTTCCATGAGATTTTCGTATGAAACCAAATAATGATGAAATTACAATGAAATCCTTTCATTTTCTTCCTATTTTCCCAAACTCTCTGTTCCATCAAATTTTTCTTAAACCAAACACAGTCATCAATTTTTTCCTAAACCAAACACTGCGTGAGGCTCTGCCCGGGGAGTGGATGGACACAATATTCACAATCCAAGATGGCACAAGTGAGCCCCTAGCCATAATGCACTTCCATCCTGAATTCACCAAAAATAAATTTTATTATAGAACTATTAGGAAAGGTACCCGTCGACCCAACGGGTTTGGTTCGGTTCGAGAAAAATCAAAAGTCAAATCAAATTATTAATCATTAGTTTTTTAAAATTTGAAACCGTAACCAAACCATTAACATTTCAAACCGGACCGAACCGATCTGTTTCCAATCGAACAAATTTTTAACATTTCAAACCGAACCGAACCGACCGATTTTAAACCGACATTCAAACCGGACCGAACCGACCCTTTTCAAACCGAATAATTTTTTAACATTTCAAACCGAACCAAACCGACCGGTTTCAAACCGAACCGAACTGGTTCGGGAGGGCGACATACGCCATAATGTTATATATATAGATTGTTGATTTTATTGTTGCCTAATGTCATTTTTCCTGTAGTAATATATTTTATATCTGTGCAATATAAGTTTGAATTACTCATAAGCATATGAATTCTCACATGTTCAATCCACAAACGAAACATGTGCCGTGCACTTTGTATATTGCAAGGAATATGACAATAATAACATGATAAATAAAATTTGAATGTTAATTCGAATCATTCATGTACAATATGGTTAGGCTCTAATAGACATTTGGATCTTAGTTGACTAATCACTCATGACTATAAGGAAAGTCATGATATGTAGAAAATTAACTAAAATATAATATAAACTAATCTATAAAAGAAATTTTACTCGGTCGATAATGTGCAATAACTCTAGACTTTTGAGAATTGAGTATGTTATTCCTTGAGAATTTCTACTTTGGTCAAGTAGACGTAGAAATTGTTAGTGTTAAACCTTTTGACTTTTGACTTTCTTTTTTTTCGAACTTTCCTTTTCGTAATTTTATCCTAAAAGAGACAAACAAACTTAAACAGAAATAAATAAATAGAAATTAATTGTTTTACACCTTTACTCAATGAACGTTCTTTTCTCTTGAACTTTTTATTCCTTCAATCTCCTTCTGTCTCGCTCACTCAAAAAATTGTTTCTCTAATTCTTGTTTGTTATTATTCTTAAAAAAAACTCTTACTCTCTTATACTGTTCAACCTTTCTATATTCATAGTAAGGCTCTTTATTTATTAGGAGGAAATTTCTTCTTTTTTTTTTTTACCCTTGCTCTTGGTACATTTCGAGTCTTAAAACAACTTGAATTGCCTCTCTCACGCCAAACCAATGTCATAATCTATTTTTTTACCCTTGCTTTTGGTACATTTCGAGTCATAATTTACATTTCCAAAAAGGAATATCCAATGCAACAAGCAGCGAGGGTGGTTACGCTCAAAATAGGAATGGTATGACATAAAATTAGCTGATTTTATTCAAAACAGGATAGAATAATTTAAATGAGACACGTGTAAATTAGGAATTGGTTAATAAAAATTAAAACTACGTCGTTTTAAGTGGTTGTCAATTGCTTGGCAGCACTGGATCTGATTCCTCCAAAAACAAATCTCATTTGGATTATTTCCAAATGAGCAGCATGAAAAAAAAGCTATTATTGCTAGTTTTCCATAGACCCAATATCGTTTAATTTGTTTTTATACAAGTATCTCCTTCCGTTTTTATGTAAGTAAAAATAAGAGTTACATCTTCAGGTTTAGTCTAATTATCAATTCCCAAGTTAGTTCTTTCTCTTGTTTGTTGTGAGTAATGGCGGAGCTAATTTCAGTATTGAGGAGGATTTTGTGATAAGTATGCTTATTGAGTGGAATCTTGAGTAAAATACTGAAATTGCGAGGAATCCCTATAAAACTTTGTATCTTGAATGATTTTTTCAAGGCAATATATGTCTTTGACATCAACATCTTTATCATTTTCATTAGGGTAAATTACAAATACATTATCTGTACTTTTATCTGATTTCACATCAGGTACCGTACTTTGTAATTTTTCAATTCAAGTACTTTAAGACTAATTTTGAAACAAAAAACACTACAATTCATGGGATTAGTACACCAACACTATAAATCATATAGTCTATTGCATTATAATGAGAATCCACATTCAATAAGGTGAATTATAGTGTTTTTTTAGTTTCAAAATTAGTCTTAGAGTACTCGAATTGAAAAATTACAAAGTACGGTACCTGATTTGAAATCAGGTGAAAGTACAGGTAATGTATTTGTTACCCTTTTCATTAATATTCTCATCATCACCTCATTAGGAACTCCTTAGACAAAAGGCCTTGAGCCCCTGCTTCGATGATTTTATTTTACAAATGAGCGCATGACATATCTGAGACATGAGAAACTGAAAATGTGAATAATAATCGAAGCCAACATTGAAGAGATGAAAACATGTTTAGGTGATACAAAAAATTTGGACCTTGTTGTAATAGATTACCTTGTCTTCATTGATTTTGAAAATAATTGCTTATTTGTGGATAGCTACGAAGGTCGATCACATTAGGAGGTGACATGAGATTTGAGGGCATTTGTGATTTTTTATCTTTTCGAGACTTGAAGCTTATTTGGGACGAGACAATTGGGTTTCATATTCAAGAGAGATTCCTGACTTTCTAAGTGTTGTAGAATAACTTGATAGGAGTAAACCAAAGTATGGTATATCATGTTCTTTTATAATGAAACATCTCTAATTTTGCAAGTTTCTAGTAGTCACAATTTGTGTGTAAAATGGTGGAGATAGACTAATTTGAATCCTTGTATACTAATTACAATTTGTGTGTGAAAATGAGGATAAATTCTTATATACTAACTTGTGATAAGATGATACGTACGTCTATTGAAAAATCATATCATATCATATGCGATGTAATTAATAAGAAAAATTTCAATGTATGGTGATACCGAATACACTAATCAAGTAATGTATGTCATGTATGCATATAATTTTTTTTTACATATAATTTTTTTTATATAATAAATGTATTATAGATGAAATTCGGAATGACGGTTTGCCCCCATTGCCTCTATAACGGCATGTCTTCAAGTAAAACAAATATCAAGACAATAAATGAGAATCGAAACAAAAACTAGTAATACTATAGGAAAAAAATATTTTCTTTTTTTTCTAATAATAATAGTTTAAGATTTAATTGAATTAATTAAAAAATAATAGTACTAATTATTTATCAAATTTAATATTTAATGTAGTTTTAAAATTTTCAAATGTCAAAATTAGTGTATGGAATATGATGATAAAGTAATTAATTTTAAAAATTATTAAATGATTAATAAAACTAGATAAATAACTATTAATTAAGTTATAAATAAAAAGAACTGAATTATATCGATTTACAGAAAGAGAAGTTAGGAAGTCTACTTTCCAAATCAGCCGAAGTAGAGTCAATGTAAGCCACGTGTCATCGATCGAGAGCAGTACACGTGTCTGGACAGAACATTCAACATGTCCCCGCAGCAGGAGCAGATTCATGTGGAAGCCTGTCGAAGCTTGCAGAACATCTCTCCATCTTCATCGTCATCCAGAGAAAAATATCTTGAGAACACTCTACACAATTCCGACACCTTCCCCACCTCCATATAAACCTGACGCCTCGCCATATCTTTCTGCACCAGATAAATCGAAGCTGTCGTGATCGATCAATCAAAGCTTGCACATATCAAATTTTTATCAACAGACGCACCAATGGCGCTGATTCCGAGCTTGTTCACCGGCGGCCGACGCAGCAGCGTCTTCGACCCGTTCTCCCTCGACATCTGGGACCCCTTCCAGGACTTGCGCGGCACGCTTGTGGACGCCCAGTCGGAGGCCGGCAAGGAGACGTCGGCCTTCGTCAACACGCGCATCGACTGGAAGGAGACGCCGGAGGCTCACATATTCAAGGCCGACCTCCCCGGGTTGAAGAAGGAGGAGGTGAAGGTGGAGGTGGAGGACGGGTCTGTTCTGCAGATCAGCGGGGAGAGGAGCAGGGAGCACGAGGAGAAGAACGACAAGTGGCACCGCATGGAGCGCAGCAGCGGCAAGTTCGTGAGGAGGTTCAGGCTGCCGGAGAATGTGAAGATGGACGAGATCAAAGCGTCGATGGAGAACGGTGTGCTTACGGTGACGGTGCCCAAGGTGGAGGAGAAGAAGCCCGACGTCAAGACCATTGACATCGGTGGCTAAACTGCGTCGTTTGGGTCTTTGTCTATTTCTAGTCTAAAATGGTTGCAAAAGTGGTATCATCTTGTGTGTCCTTCTTGTTCACAATCTGGCTCTGAGTCTTCCTTTACTGTAAAAATTGAGTTTTGGTGATATGCAAATGGAGTTTGGTGTGTGATTGTATGTCTGTTGTTGATGGCACGAATTCCATATTCTTCAATCTCCAAATTGGTGAAGAAATCACATCCAGATAGCAACGCAAATCCATCTGTCGCAAGTTGTATGACTGTTTCCCAGATCGATTTCTTTACTGACAGTTCATGAAGCAGGATGCTCAGTGAACAATATGAAAGAGAGAACTACACAAATTGTTTCCATCTTTACTGACCGTCTAAACAGACAGACTTAATTGATAACTTGGTGCTCAATCTTGCATACAAGGTACGAGGTGTATTTTTAGACCATAAATTTGCAAAATTACCTTGATTTTTGTGTATTTGCATAACTTGAAGGTTGATACATAAACACAGCTTTCTAAAAATAATTACCGAGGAATGCATTCTGAACATCTCACATGTCAGTCATGTGCAATTGTCATTGAAAGAATTAATCTGCTTGTGGAAGGTTTAATATCTGGATTGAAAGTGTGCTCATAATTATAATCATACTTTTGTTTAAATCTCTTGTGTAGTAGTTATATTTTATATTTTTGTATTGTTTCATCTGTATTTTTTTAATCTTGAAAATTCACTTGTAGTCAATTATATTCACTTTTTATAGATGAGAGATCAGCTCTTAGGTACAATTTCTGACAAAAACATCATATTCTTCATCCATGATTTGCTTTCTGTGTCAGCCTTTCATTTACGCTACACTGTCATCTATTTTGGTCTTTAGTTGTTGTATGTTGCTTTTCAATTTTGTTTTCATTCCTTGGTTGAGTAGATGTTGAATAATGATGATCATGATCCTGAGCTTCTTCAATTATCATTCCCTCTACAGTCCCAGACTCAGAACTAATGATGACAAGTTGTACATTAGTGTCACGAGTGCTTGCAAGTCAGGTTCAATAGTTGAAAAATTATGCAACATTCTCATAGTGACCATGAACATATTGTGACTTCAAGGGAGGTAAAAGAATAGTTTATTCATCTGATGGGTGATAGTTGGTGCATTATCTGAGAATGCGGAAAAATGGAACACACTCTCACAAAAATGACATCTCTCAACATATACACTTAATATTAAATATGTGTCAGCCTTTGTACTCTTTGTTGTGAGTCATTATAGCAGATAAAACACATTTCTTTAAGTTGAAATTAAGTTTGTGTGAATTATATGGACAAAGATGAAATAAGGAGACAAAAAATTTGATCATAAGAGAAGTTTGATATGCGCCAGTCAACTTTTATAGAGGAGAGAAAAGGTTTTGATCATTGAGGAATGCATCTCCCCAAAAGCGATCCGGAACCAAGGCATAAGCAAGTAAAACTATGTAAGTTTCTACAATATGCATATGTGTTTTTTCTGCAGCCCCATTTTACTAATGGATGTGTGGACATGAAATTATATAAGAAATTCTAATGTTTTGGAAGAAGGTCTTAAATTTTTGTACTCTCTATGCAGGATGATTTGAGCAGTCAAGATCTTCTTGTTTAGTATTTTCTCTACCTGTTTTTGAAAAGAAAAATGTTGAACAAATAAAATCTGATTTCTGTTATAAAAGGAAGAGTCATTTGAATTTATTGTAAGCGTCAGTGAAACTGACATAATGTCATTGTCCTTTAATTGAAGTTTTAGTTGGATTCAAACATCAAAAAAGATAAATCCAAGATTACTTGATGATGCATCTTTTAAAAAATAAGGCAATGGTGACTTCTTGCTTATTGACAAGCATCACACAATTGTTTATTGTGACTAGAAAAACATAGAAGATTGAAGTAACTACTTGCACACTAATTTTTTTTGAAAAGATGCATGGCCAAGATGACAATACCAACAATAATGTTGGACTCAAGTGCTCTGAAAAGCACTTTTAAAAACATCAACCAGTATATAGAGCACCCTTTGACACTATCCCTAAATAATGACTTGTCTCGTTTCCGTGTCCTTGACAAGAAAAAAGTTGGGATGAAATTCAAAGAATACATCATTGCCCATTGTGAACTAAAAATAAATTCTTATTGATTTTTGGAACATGCAAAGAATACCATTTATAGGTTAAGTAATCAATAAGTATGAAAGCTGAATTAATCAATATGACGAATGCACATCCCATTAGATGTAGTAATCTAATCTTTATATTAGTACTTGTCCTTGATTGAAAGCTTTTTCACATCATTAGCGAAATGATCAATTGGTCCAATATTAGTATACCACAATGGATTGTTCATCTCCAGATTTGAAGGCTTGATTAAATAGGTGCAAATACTTGATTGCATCATGTCCTGCCTTCACAAATCTTTCATCTTAGATAAATGCCTGAGTTGTAGGAGTTGCTAATGTCACTCGTGCGTTTTTAGAAATTTCCATGTTTGCGGACACCACCATCACCACGGCTGCCTCTGTCGTTAGTGTTGCTTCCAGAGTCACAATTGCTTGAGGTGTAATTGAAGGGTGTTCCTCTATCTTGAACCCTAATTGTTAACATTTGATGTGCATCTCATGATTGAGTAAATGCGCCAATAGTTCACTGACAGCTATAGGCTTGATGCGGGTTTGAAGCATGTTGACAACTGAGTCATCTCCCTCATCTTGCCAGAACTACATATAGGTGCAAAACTCATCATTTTGGAATAGTTCACCATCATTGTCAGTGTATCGAAAAGTTCTTCATCTTGTTGAAGTATTCTATCACGTATTAATCACCTACTTGAAGTTGGCTGTTAAACCGCATCAATCTAGCGCGTGTTGTACCAATAAAACTTGCGGCTGAAGCGGTCCATACCATGTGAGAGGTGTTGTAGAAGATCATTTGACCTAAAATGTCCTAGGATAGTGATAATAGTATAACTATAAGAATTACCCAATTTTGAATATACCAAGTCATGTTTTGTGAGTTGGGTTTCTGAGTTACACTGTCAGTCGTTGCTTTTGTGACAAAACGTGATGGTACTTTGATAGTTCCATTTATGATTTTTAGAAGGTTGTTGATATGAAGATATGGTAGAAACTAGACTTGTCAAAGCATCTAATTGTCTTTGGTGAGCTTGATGATTGTAAGGTGTCCAAAGGATATCACCGATGAGCTATTAGTTGATGATGATAAGCACCAACATTGGTCAGCGAGGAAGAGGACTCAGTGTATTTAGTCATTGATATGGTTATGTAAGTTTGGCACTGATACCATGTAGGTTTTGGGACTCAATTGGCACAACGCAATCAAATGTCCACACTTGCATTATATATAATATGAAAATTTAAAAACAACTATTATTATATTTATATAGTTAAGTCATCATTAGATTTAAATGGTTGAGCTATTAGTACATTAAAACAGCGAGGCCGTTACTATATATAAAAAAATACTATTATTCTTTATTTATTCTTCAACACTCTGAACTGTTCGGTAAGACTAAACCACTGATAAAATTAGATTGAACTGTTCACTCAGTGAATCTAACTCGAGAAACCACCGGCAACAAGGCTCTATGACGAGTAAATGATCTGAATCTTCAGGCTCATTCTTGCACATCAGGCATAAATCTTCGTCAGAAATGTTGTTCTGCATAAGTCTGATGCTTGAAGATAATATATTTTGGAAGCAAATCAGTTACAGAGATCGTGCTTAACAAGGCACTGGTTGGACCAGTTTTTTTGAATGGCAACTCTGCTAATGAGGTCATCAGAAATCTTGCTGGTAAAACTTCTCTAGCCTTAAGGGCATTCCCATCGAAGCTTCATAGAAGAGGTTTATGTCAGATGATGAACCTTACCTGGCACGAAGCTTCAAATGTGGAAGGTTGTTTATCTTCTTCTGACATCATACATTCATCTGTATGTAGCGCTTCATGAAACATATACGACATTTTCACGTTAAAAACGTCATATAATGTATATACTTTATACGGCGTTTTACGTTAAAAACACCGTATATGTTATTCCGGAATACTTTTTATGGCGTTTTAAAGTTATAAACGTCGTATATGTGTTTAATATTTTTTAAATGATTAGGCCAGCATGTACGGCGTTTTCAGGTTATAAACGCAGTATATACTTAAAATTTAACCGGGTTTTTAAAATGTATTTAGAGTTTTTTAAATGATTTGGGCTGATTTTTTTAAATGAATTGGTAATTAGTTTGATATGAAAATCTATAAAAAAAGTAATATGACACGTGAGTCCATGTGCAAAGGTTTATGAAAGGTTTATTCAATGTGGGTGAGAGATTTATGAAAAGAAGGTTTATGAAGATGGTGATGTGGCAGGACACAAATCTTATGTGGCATGATACAAATCTGCTTTTTAAGTTTAGTCAATGGGGATGCCCTAATAATACCCATATAAAGTGATTCTTTACCTTCATTCGTAATAGATTTGTCATTTTAAATAGTAATATTTGAATCAATGAACAAAAAATACTTCCATATTTTATAATAAAGACTAGACTTTGCTCTTTGCAGCTCTGAGTCAAACACCAATAAGTCCTTGAGTCCAAAGCCCCTTTCTTCTTGTCCCGGCACACCATTCTCAAATGAGCATGCCGTTCTTAATGTTTGATTTGCCAGACCGAATGTAACTCACAAAGCTTCATTATTTACTTAATGCTAATCATTTCAAGCAATTCAAAAACTCTCATTCAATAACAGCTTATATGCACTGAATCACTTATTTTAACCAGATTAGTATTACTCTATAAGATAAATTCTTAATGCCTGTTAGACGCATGATCGATATCTCACTACCAGAAATATGTGACAAAATTCTAATAGCTCACACTTTACTCAAAGAGAAAAAAAGAAATTATTTTTGTTGAGAATGAACATCCCTATTTATATGGTACAAATATTAAGTCAGATAGGATTCATAATCCTACCAAAAATAGTAATCTAGTGACCTACCTAAAATAGAAAAAATATAATATTTGAATACTTTCAAATATTGTATCTTTAACAATAGAAAATATCATAAATCTTCATAAACTGAAAGATTATCTTACTAAGTCAAATATGATTACTAATCCTACCAAAAACAGTAATCTAGTAACCTACCTAAAATAAGAAAATGACGATATTTGAATACTTTCAAATATTACATCTGTAACAATAGGAAATATTCTAAATCTTCCAAAATGAAGATTATTTATTTTGAAAATATCCACAAAATATTCCACTTATTGGGTCATTCCAGGATTAAACTCAATACTGCCAAGCATTAACTCTGACTCTTGACTCTAATTAAAGTTACGTCAAGAGGTAAGAGAGAGTGATATCCATCCAATTTGAATTCTATTGAAAGCACACAAATTCTTATTCTTCATATAGACCCTATTATTATTTTTAAAGTAAAACTTTTTATTAGTTTATTCTCCATTCTATCATTTATTTATTTATTTTCTATTCTATCACACTTTTTGGAAATTGTTCTTGGTAATAGTGGTTTAGTTTAAGAGTTTATTGATTGTAGTTTTCACTTTTATCCAGGTGCAGATTTTATTTGTTTAAGTAATCAAATTTCTTTCTATTTGAGAGGTTTATGTTGATGGGAGTATAAATTTCACAAAGAATTTTTTAGATATAAAGAATATGTGACAGACATAAATTTTATATTAGATTTGTCACACGAAGTTGTCCTTCCCCTTGGCATATTCTTATCACCTGCAAGAAATCCCATAGATTCTGATTGAATAATACTACTATTTTTTATTGGATTAGGCTGGTTTGGGAAATTTTGGATTATGCCTCAAAACCAAACAACTGCATTATTGTGTTGTAATAATTAAAAATGTCGCCCACCGCCATTATTGTAATAATACTACTCAAATTCCAATAAATTTAAAAATGATTATATTTTGACTCATGAATTTATATTCAGTAAAGCCAAACTACTTCCTTCGTCCTCTAATACATGTCGTTTACGGTTAATTTGAGTAGATTAAGATGAAGTAAATGCTAGCGGTGAACAAATTTAATGAGTGGGTAATTGGTATGTTTTTTAAAATTCGTGCAAAAAGTAAAATTGATAGATTATTACTAGTGGTGAATAATTTTTTTATTAATTATGATAAAGAAGTGATTAATGTTTGACGTTTTAACGTAGTTGTTGATATTAAATACCTATTAAAAATTATTAAGTGACAAGTAAAGTGAACAAAAAAATTCAGTTAAGTGACATGTAAAAAAAGATAGAGGGAGTAATTTACAACTAGAGTGGTTAACGCAAAATAGGAGCAATTTTATGAAAAAGAAAATTTATTTTGAAGAAACAAATGTTAATTTTTGATTGATTAATAAATTTCAAAACTAAATTTTTTAAGCAGCGCTTGGTAGTACTGAATTTGTTCCTGATTTATAATAAATTAAACAAATATAACATAATTAAAAAGTTACAATTAAAAAAATTTCATTGTTTTCGTCCGATGGGTGAGTTTAGATTAATGAAAATTTTAATTATGTCAGTTAATTTTTGAATTTAAATTATTTTAAAATTTATGGAGATTAAATTTAATTTCATTGAATACAGACAAACCCAGATAATTTTTTTTTAAGAAATTCATCGAGTATCACAATAATCAGAAAGTAAAAAAGAATTCTGAATATAATATACAACAGTTGTGATAATGAGCCAACGAAGAAAATGATTTGGTAAGATATGTTTTCTAGTTGTGATTTTCGGATGGTTGAATTAGGTATCACGACAAGAATTGGTTGTACATTTCGTGTGGGTGTGGGTGAGCAGCAGAGGATCAGAGGCAGATTGGACTCACAATCTGACACGTGTATAACAATCGACGACCCAGTTGAAACTGACCTTCAAATTCTCCGCCGTTGAATCACCCACGCCCTCTCTGCTCTTCTGATTTCTTCCGCAGGTTTCGAAAATACGAATAATTGCGTATCTGACATTTTATTCATTCTTTGCAAGAAAAGACGAAAACTTTTCATCGATTCCCGCGAGCCCGACTCATCCGCCACTCGGGGAAGGGATAGTTTTGTTCTCCTCGGTACTTTCCCATATTTGGATTGAATTCTTGGCTACCAGTCGATTGGTTACCAACGCAGCAGATTTTGTGTTGTGTTTTTTGGGAATTTTTTTTGACCTATTTGAAGCCTGCGGCCTGGCTTGGTCGGATATCCTGGAGGAGCCACTCCTTGACGATTCCCACCACTGCCACAATCGACTCCACCGCCATCAAATGCCGCCCACAACCGAGTCCTCCGCCGGCGGGGCTGGTCACGCCAAGGCCCATGATGATGATGATGGTGATCACACCGTAGGTATGCCTGAAACAGCTCACCAGATTAGCACAGGTATCCATCCAATCCCAGTAATTTTTCAAAATTTTATTTATTTTTTCATCTGGGTTCGAGCTTTACGGGAATTTTCTTTGGGGGGGTGTTAGATTCATGGTTTCAGGTGGGATTTGTGCTCACCACCGGGATCAACAGTGCCTATGTGTTGGGGTACTCGGGAACCATAATGGTTCCTCTGGGCTGGGTTGGAGGCGTGGTGGGTCTGTTTCTTGCAACCGCCATATCTTTGTATGCCAACACCCTTGTGGCGAAGCTGCATGAGCTGGGAGGGAAGAGGCACATTAGGTACAGGGACCTCGCCGGCCATATATATGGTAGGGTTCATTGACAAAAGCTGCTGCTTTTCTGACTGGTTGATAATGGCATCAGTTTTTTTTGGTTTTTGATGAGTCGGTTTTTCTTTTGGTAGGGCGAAAGGCATATGTCTCTACGTGGGCGTTCCAGTATGTGAACCTTTTCATGATCAACACTGGGTTTATCATCTTGGCTGGCCAGGCTTTAAAGGTAGTTTGAGTTTGTAATGTTACGAATGTATACACTTGCATTAAAGCAAGGATTGCTATGTGCCGTCAGTGTCTATAAGACTATAACTGAGAAGCAAGTAGCCGCTGCAAGGTGTTTTCCCCTTTAATGGACACTTCCAAGATCCTACCATCGGCACAGTTTGGGCGAATACTAAATTTGTTTGGTTGAATTGAAATGAGGACGTAGCTTGATGTTGGTTTGTGTATGCTTTTTCCCCGGAGTAGTTTTTGCGTTTTGGCTATGAACTGAAACAATTTGGCCGTGCTTTGCAATTTGCAGGCTGTGTATCGTCTTTTCAGGGACGACAGCGTGATGAAGCTCCCATACTTCATTGCAATAGCTGGGTTGGTATGCGCCTTGTTTGCGATCGGCGTACCCCATTTGTCAGCTTTGAGGATTTGGCTGGCATTTTCAACCTTCTTCAGTCTTGTTTACATTGTCATAGCCTTTGCCCTCTCATTCAAGGATGGTGAGACCCTCCTGCCTGTGAAAAACATCTGTCACTGCTTCTGGTCCGCAAGTGTTCTTGTTTACCAGCACCAATGTTTACAACCTTGAGGTCATTGCAGGGCTTCAAATGCCACCAAGGGATTACACCATTCCGGGCTCAGGCCCTGGAAAAGTGTTCCAGACAATCGGGGCAGCGGCAAATCTGGTGTTCGCTTTCAACACGGGAATGCTTCCTGAGATACAAGTATGTGATGGAGGAGTTGGTCAATAACTTAACCCAAACTTGACCAATCATCTTATTACGACTGATTGTTTTTGTGCCAGGCAACTGTCAGACAACCTGTGGTGGGAAACATGATGAAAGCTCTCTATTTTCAGTTTACGGCTGGTGTTTTACCCATGTATGCAGTCACCTTTGTTGGATATTGGGCCTACGGTTCAAGCACGTCTTCCTACTTGCTGAATAGTGTTAATGGTCCAGTGTGGGTTAAGGCAGTCGCAAATATCTCCGCCTTCTTACAGACAGTGATTGCCCTGCATGTACATCTTCTCGTCTCTTCATTTCTCTATTCATGCCATCCGGTTTCATCATCTCTTCACTCAAACAGTCTTTGACTTCTCTGGTTTGTAGATATTTGCCAGTCCAATGTACGAGTACATGGACACAGAATTTGGAAATATCAAAGGGGGTGCACTGTCACTGCATAACTTGTCATTCAGAATCATGGTAAGGGGTGGCTACCTGGCAGTCAACACATTCGTTGCGGCACTTCTGCCGTTCCTTGGAGATTTCATGAGCCTTACAGGAGCCTTGAGCACTTTCCCTCTCACATTCATTCTTGCAAATCATATGTACCTGATGGCAAGGGGCCCGAAAATGGGTTGTATCCAGAAAGCATGGCACTGGCTCAATGTTATCCTCTTCGGTTGCATGTCTGTGGCAGCAGCCATATCAGCTGCAAGGCTTATTGCAGTTGACTCGAAAACTTATAGCGTGTTCGCAGACTTATGAATGCAGATTCCAGAATATGCATGAAGGCTCTCTGGAACTTGCAAATCTGAATCAGCAGCCAGAGTATCATTTGTAGTCAGAATTCCTCACTGAATCATGGTCTGGCCTTCAACTAGATCCCATAATATTCTTTTTCCCAAATGTGACACCTATTATTGGTGGAATGAAAGTATTCATACTTGGTTATATCTTCATGCCCTTTTCCAATATATGTCATTGGATCAATTATTAATTCAGGTTGGTGCATAACGGATAATAGGAAGCGTAACTATTTCCACGGATCATTTTCTTTGAAAAAAAAGTGTATAGGTAACAGTACAGAGATTGTGATTAACATAGTTATGCAAATTCAAGAGCCTGATCTTTAGGCATAATCATTTTACGATATCACCTCTGCTTGAAAAATGTACCATGATGCAAACAGTACAAGCAAAAGACTGCCTATGGCACACAAAATGTTCATCTATACAGGCTGCTCCCCTTGACATCTTAAAATACTTGACTTCCTGCACAACCATTTGCCCTATTTAGAAACATTGAAAACTAGCAATAGATTATAGGCAAAAAGGTACTGATGGCCAAAATGCAAAACCAGACTATACTGTCCATAACTTGCCATGAAGTTACCATAGAGATGAGAATAGTGCTAGAGCAATTTAGTGATTTGCTGGATATAAATACTCAATTAAAAACCAGTTTCCTGTTTACACTAGATAAAAAATATGACCTGAAACATGTGACTAGATATATTAACACGACTAGCCCACAGTTAAATAACCGTAATATTAAACATATTCCACGACTGCGTGCAGCTACATGATAAATAAATTCATCTGCCAATCTTATACTATGCTGAGTGGCAAAATGCAAAAAAGATCAAGTATTAAAATTTGGATGAAATACCTTTCACAACATCACCCGTACACCAGCTTTACAGCAATCCAGATCGTATTTAGAATTATTAGAGGAACTCTGAAGTATTGAGTCGCATATATGAGACCTATAAGCTGTCCTTTAAGGGACTTTGCTTTCACCCCTGACATTTCTGAAAAGCTCCAACCTCTAGGTGCAAGGAAACGATCCTCGTTGAATATAGCCAATGCATTAGCAAGAAGCAGGCAGCCTTCCAGTAGTGTCCAAAAACCCATATTCTGTGGAAAGGATTACAATTTATCAATCTTCCAAAACTCGATAGAGTTCTTACTCAAGTAGAAACCTGCAGCGTTCAGCATAGTAGCAGAAAATTAGCATTCAGACAATCAAATGATGTTTATAGACCATCCATTGAAAAACCAAAAAGAAATCACCATAAACGTATCTTGCCACAAATTAACACATCAGAACCCCACTGTTTCAGCCAAGAAACCAAATCGCAAACTACTACTCAATCAAGCCATTGAGCTTGAACCACTGGCGGTACAACTGGACCAAACTACTCTTAATTTAGTATAAAAATAATATGAAAGTAATTTTTTTACCCCCAATTAAGCTCAAAAATATCACAATTCTTAATTTGTACACTGATTCAGCTTAAAATATTGTATTTTTTTATTTTTTTTTTATAACTCAAATTAAGCTTAAAAAATTATATTTCTTATTTTTGTGACTCAATTCAGCTAAAATCATCTCCATAATATATGTCAATTTTTTTTGTAACCCAAAGCAAAATTTCTAGTTCCACCAGTAGCTTGAACTGCATCAAGGCACCAAAAACATGATAATGAATCTAGTTTGACATTATGAAGCACGAGATCCAGACTGTCTGTCTCAACTACAACATATAACAATTCTTTTCTCCACAATCATTGGAGCCTTCTACCACTTCAGAGCACCATATTTCCAGATTTCACAACAATATCATAAGAAAAACATTTTCTCGGAGACAAAACGTAGATGCTTTTTAATACTAGTTCAGATCAACATGTTTTCAGAATTCATACGCATCAACTTAACAACAAATCTGAAACTCTATGGAAACCTTTAAACCCCTCCCATGATCACCTCCCAAAACCCCAAACTTAAACTCGCCAAAACGGGCAGCACATCATGATTTAGCACACAATAAATCTTGCAAGAGTAACTTTAAAGTAGTTGTACCTTTCCAGAATCCGGTCGCAAAACCTAATCTATCAGCTCAACGGATCGCCGACGACGTACGGGTGACAAGCAAGGGCGTGTTCGATTTGACTCGCGATTTACCTTTTAGCCAAATCGTTTTTTTCAGGACTGCTTACAGGTCATCCAAACGAGTCCTTAGACCAGAAAACCGCAGACACGGAATGGGCCGACGTAAAGGCCCAATGAGAATTCATCCCAGGCCCATTCACCGGCCCAATACATCTCTGCAAGCGTCTTGTACTACTCTCCGACTGTCTTCCTCATTTTCTCGGAAATTAGGGTTTTGCAGAGCTCAGAAAAATCTCCCGATGGCGTGATTCGTGAAGGCGACCATCTCAATCAAGTACGAAAACGGACTCTACACTGCATCGATCGGGGCGACATGTCGTTGAATCTGAGCAGAGCCGCCGCCAGAACCGGTTTGCGCGTCGCGTCTAGATCTCTCCAGCACCGCGCGCTCTGCTCCGTCGCCTCCGAAACCCGGTCGCAGAAGCTGGAGCGGATCGCGACGGAGCTCCTCGACCTGAACAAGATCGAGCGACACGACTACGGCATACTCTTCCGGTTGAAGCTAGGTCTCAACCGGTACGGCCCGGCCGTGTCGGGCGTGGGGTCGTCTTCGGCGGCTGACGCTTCAGCCTCCGGCGCGGCGGAGACGAAGGCGGAGAAGACGGTTTTCGATCTCAAGCTGGAGAAATTCGACGCCGCGGCGAAGATCAAGATTATAAAGGAGGTCAGGACGTTTACGGATTTGGGACTGAAGGAGGCGAAGGAGCTGGTGGAGAAGGCGCCGGTGGTTCTGAAGAAGGGGATCACGAAGGAGGAGGCGACGGCCATCGCCGACAAGCTCAAAGAGCTGGGAGCTACCGTTGTGCTGGAATGAATTAAGAATTTTTAATTTTATTTTCTGGAGGAGCATTTGTTGTAGAAATAATATATAATGGCTTGAAATTAGAACATTGCTTTTGAGAAACATTTGATTCAGATTAAATTCAAAATTAAACTCGGATGCATGACTTTATCTTATATAAGAATAAGGGAAATGTCTAATTACAAAAATCACGGTCATCATTTTGAATTAAGGATTTATTATATAATAATTAAATTAAATTACATCATTCGAATACATTTACATACATATTTTTAATCTATTTTTAAACATTTTAAACTCATATTATTTTTTTTATCAAAATAATAATTCAATTAATAGATCGAATTTGTTCTATTAAACAAGTATTGTGTTAGAAAGTATTTATAATGAATTACTCCTTCTGCCCTCTTTTACATGTCACATAATCAAATTTTTTGTCCACTTTAACTTGTCATTTAACAGTTTTCAATGCGTATTTAATATCAACTACCTTAAAATGTCAAACATTAATTACTTCTTTATCATAATCAATAAAAAAATCATTTATCACCAGTAACAATCTATCAATTTTACTTTTTGCACGAATTTTTTGAAAAAAAACATCAACCACCCACTCATTAAATATATTCAACCGCTAGCATTAACTTCACCTTAATCTACTTAAATTAACCTTAAACGACATGTAATAGAGGACGGAGGGAGTATGTGACAAAATGAACATAGTAATTATAAATTTCTGAGAAGAGGAGATTGATTTGGGAAAAAAAATTGAATGAACAATGTAATAGAATAATGTAGTTTTAGTTAGATCCTTAAATATACTTTTTAAAAAGTAATTGTAGGTTGCAATTATAAATTTAATTTTTACACAACATTCCCTATATTTAAAATGCTGTAATTTTTGAAATGAGGATTGTACATAACCTTATTCTTATATGATACGATTCAAAATTCGTACCGGAGTTAAAATTTGGCTCTCATTCTTCATCAGACAGACTTAGGTGGACCGTGTCCACCACGTGGCGCGTTGAAAAGTCAAAAACAGTGTCCAACCAATAACAAATTGCCACGTGTAATATTGACTTTTCAACGCGCCACGTGACACCCTCTTATTGGCCGTGTCCACCGCCACGTGGTGGATACGGTCCACATAAGTCTGTCTCCATTCTTCATAGGTTAATTTCTAATAACATCTTATTGGCTAATGAGATAGCACATTTTTTATTCTGTTGATATTGCTATGAGCAAAAATCACCTTCTTCATTTAAGCTAATCTGCGGCCTTCACCATGGGTGTTAAAGCTTATCGATTGACAATGTACTTTTTTTTTTAAGTCAGTGAGAAGTCAACCAATGAAGTCAATAATCTTCAATTGTGGATGAGAAGGCTGTCAGACAAAGAATACAATTTCGAAGAGTTGAAGTGAGCTTCGAAACATACACTACAACGGACATGAAAAGTTGTGTGATCAGTAAGTTGGGAACCAATGAAGTCGACACGGATCCAGTGCTGCACAGCGTTTTGCTGCGAGCACAAAATGATGTTGTTTTGTGCTATAAACGACGTCGTTTTGGATGATAGTACACGCGACGACATCGCTTATAGCACAAAACGACGTCGTTTTGTGTTCGCAGCAAGGCGCTGCGCAGCAACGAATCTATGTCCCAGTGAAGTGCCAAACCACGAGCGATATTTTAGGATTGTCTCGTTCTAGGGGATATCAAATGGCTATGTTTGTACGGATCAAGAAAAAAGTGAATGAAAAACAGGGAAGGCGAACCTTCTTTCCAAGGCATGTGAAGAAGTGCTACTTAAATATATTAAATCAAATGGTCAATGGCTAAGGATGCCGTTTAACAATTCTAAAGTCCTGAATTCAAATCTTTATAATATCGCATTTATGCTTAGATATGCGCGTAAGCTAATTCAATAATTTATGTTGAGAAATCAGTCAAAAGATAATATATAATACAAGGTTTAACGAGGTTCAACAATTAGTCTGCCTCCTCGAAAGCAATGAGCAGCTGTTTTTTTATTGATGAAAGAATACTCAATTAGGTTACAATTATAGAGTACAAATAGTAATCATAGGTACAGTTTCACAAAATTACCCTTGTATCATACCTGGTTTAGACATGTAAAAACATACCTAATAATAGATGTTCTTTTATCCAAATCACATGCATAGTTTAAATCCACATACCCCACAACCGAAAGGTCATTTTGTTGTATATCAAATACAATTACATGCCCTACAATATCTCTATCAAGAAAGAAATGTTTTTTTACAGCACCTAAGTCTTTCATATCAAATTCCTCACTCAATAAAACTTTCAGACCAACAATATCATGCATACTTTTTGATGTCTACATTTTTAGAATTTTTGTGTGGCCAATGTCGCACACCCCTCCACCTTAATAGTGAAGCCGAACTTGTCGCAAAACACCTGAGAATTGTTGTTAGACAATACCTCATACCCCTAGCACTAGATCAACACTTTATTGGTTTTAGAATCTTATTGCATTATGTTGATTTGCCAACTTCAAGCTGTCTATCAAATGTTTGATAAGGTTACTATTTCCTGTTCACTTTTATTAAAAAACAAAAAGTTACAAGATTGTTCAATAGTTTAATAAAACTAACTCTTCATTTTTTTAACTAAACTATATGAAACATTTCACCAAGTGACTCATATTCAACATAATACATACCTCACAAACAAATACAAATATATCAGTCACAATATACAACCAGTTTCACTCAGCTCATAATGTCATTCAACATCCATTTTGCATTCCACAGCAACAACTATATACGAAAATAAATACTAATCATTAGATGTTCTTTTTCGCTAAGATTGAAAAGCTGTTTAGTTGTATAAGGTTGACAGACTTCGAATAAAATTGGCTTCGCCAACATGCAAAATTCCATTTGACGGCCAATAAATAACAGATGCGAAACATGAATCTGACAAGTGACTAAACCATATGTCCATACCAAGCAAAATGCGAATACCAAAACTGCATTCTCTTGATCAACTTTGGTTTGCCGATCCTGTGGGATTAAATTGTAGCAATGTCAATAAGATTTATGAAAACTGACTTGTCGGGCTTGGGGTATGCGATACTTTGCATTTACAACCTCAAGTGGTATTCTCCTCATATCCCTGGTTTTCACCAACCACTCATCTGTTGCTTCTGGATCTTAGAATTCTGGGAGGACTTGCCGCCTTTGTCTTTGTATGAATTTCTTGAGCTCCCAGCCGTGCGTCTACCCTTAGCTCTTAACATAGCACGCCGTCTCTCCTTATTCAGACTCTTTGCTAGCTCAGGATCATCTTCAACCAGAGTCTCACCGTCTTCATCTGCTTCCTCCTGAAAAAAAGATTCCAATCTGATACCATTATGCGGAGCAACACATGCAGAAAATCCAACACTAGGCTAGCCATTGAGGCAGCATTCGACTGCAAGTGACAAAATGAAGACTGAAATCAATCAAATTGTTTTCATGCAGTTTTATCTATTGCCAATTCAAGCAGATACTTAGAACAACATTTTTATTTTTTTAGATCAGTAAAAGCTCAATATTTGCAAAGCACTTGGCAAAACTTCTCAGAAGTATTTTTTTCAACTTGCTTATGCAAAAAAGGACCAATCATTAAAAGATAAATGAAAAGATTATACGCAGTTGGAACCCAACATCATTTTATTAAATCAAAAAACAAATTAAGCCTAAATATGAAACCTAAAACTGGAACAGCAATATACTTCAAAGCATAAAGCTTACAATTCTACAGACAAGGAGAAATAAAAATGCTATACCTTGTCATCCCTATTAAGTGCATCAGGCTCACTGCTCAACGGTGCTTCATGAGAACTTTGATCTGCAAACTCTGGAATCTGCTCTGGCAGCATCTATTATTTCACAAAAAATTAGATTGTGAATGTCAGAGTTTACAGAAAGATACTTTAAACATGCAAATGCATCAGATGATTTTTCAAGCCTCGCTCTAATTGAAATACTGCAATTAAGGCTGTGTTTGAAGGAAAAAGGAAGGGAAAATAGGAGGAAGTCTATGTTTTGTTTGCATGGAAACTGTAGAGGAAAAAATAGATTGAAAATTAGACGACAAGTCTTGTTCAATCATAGTGTTAGGCATACTTCCCTTGAAATTTTTCATAGCTAACCAAACAAGACATAACACATTAGAAAGTTATTTCCTTTCAATTTCCGTCTCACTTTCCTCCCCCTCTCATTTCCTAAACCATACAAAGCCTAAGAAACTGAAGATATGTCGTCTTCATATATAATGACAACGCAAACCTTTAAAAAGACATAGCTGGGTAAGCCTCTTTAGACTCACTTTCTTCACATAGTGCCAAGAGAAGAAAAGCAAATGAAATCTTCATTTTTTTTTCAGTTTTCTGCTCTTAATTTTATTGCGTGCCTTAAATGTGCAATCAAGGTGAAGGTCTGTTTTCTTCCCTTTTCTCAACTATTCAGCTTAATTCATTTCCCCCTCTACTAGTTTCCCTTAACAAAATTTCATGTGGAAAAATAAATATATATACATATTTCTAGGAAACATTAACGATTAGCTTGAACTTGGACTTGGGTTATAAAGAGACCCAGTCTATTATGTTTTTTTTATATAAAACGACACTGTAAATTTAAGCCTGTTCGTGAAGCTACCACAAAAAAAGTATACCTGATCGGATAAGGTGAGGGAATCAATCGCATCCGTGTTCAACTCATGAAGCGCGGCTATTTGTCTGCCATCTGCCATTCCTTCATTATCAGACTCAGAACCTTCATTATCAGATTCTGAATCTCCATCCTTTTCTGACTCACCTTCCAAGAACTGAATTTGAAGAACAGAATTTGTATAATTTGCTGAAGTACCAAGTGAGGAAGCCCCAGACTCAGAATTAAATGGAACAATGTCATCTATTAAACATAATAAAACTAACAGACGAAGGCCCACCGTAAAATGTGAAGGCAGTTGACCTTTAATAATGTCTGGAGTATGCTAATTATACATTCAGCTGCTTGCTGATAACAACTTACAGACACGCTGTAATTTTTTTAAGGGGAAAAACCCAAAAGGGGCCCTGAACTATCACCGCTTACCCATTTACGGTCAGAACTACCATGATTTCCAAAAAGGGTGCAATGAAAAAAAAATTGGACTGATTTTTTAAATTAAAATGTATAATTACATTCCAAATCTAATATGATTATAAGACTTAAATTTTTGTGCAAAAATTATGTAATTTGATTATCAAAAGACGTCGTTTTCTTTATGTGCGCAAAATGATATAATTTATTTTGATAACCAAATGATGTATTTTTCGCACACAAATTTAAGTCTTATAATAATATTATGTTAGGAATGTGATGGTAAATTTTATTTTAGAAAATCAATCCAATTTTTTTTTCATTGCACCCTTTTTGAAAATCGTGGTAGTTCTGACCGCAATTGGGTAAGCGGTGATAGTTCAGGGCCCCTTTTGGGTTTTATCCCTTTTTTTAATTGTGCAAATGGCATAAAGAGCAGATTGGATAGTAGAAGTTTGAACTGAAAAGGTTTTTCTACACTCGCGTCTTTAAACAATGATATATCCTAGGCATGGAGTACATATGTTCCAATGATATGAACATTCAGAAATAATAAAATTAGCATAGAAAAACAAAGGATGGAAGCTAGAATAAAATAAGATACGACAATAAACATCCAAAAAGATAAACAAACTAACAAATATCATTCTGATATCTTGAGACAACAATAAACATCTTACTCTTTGAATATCATTCTGATCCTTCTGTGTAAAACCACTTGCAGCAAGTTCTTTATCCAATGATCCAGCTTCTCTCGCAATTGAAGAGAAGGAAAGCCGTCCATCAGCTTCTGAGCGGCTAGAGTTCACATCATCCTCTTCAAAGTTTGTGTTGAATCTGAATGAAAAGGTGCAAATTCATTAAGAATACAAGAGAAAGTCACAAAAAGTTAGTTGATAACATTCTAGAGGGTGAGGAAGTATTATGATTCTAAATAAAAGATAATGACAAATACTGCTTTATATTAAGGCAATAACCACCGTGCATGTAACCAAATGAAAGATCGAATAACTTAGCCAATTAGGACTATCACATGGTTTTACTGCTAAACAGAGCACAACATTAAAAAAAAAAACTTTACATCCAACTAGCAACACTAATATCTTAGTTTTAGAATTCATGTAGAAGCATTTTTGCTTAAAATGTAGGATAAAACCCAAAAGGGGTCCTGAACTACCACCACTTACCTAATTGCGGTCCGAACTACCACGATTTCCAAAAAGGGTGCGATGAAAAAAAAATTGGACTGATTTTCTAAAATAAAATTTATCATTACATTCCAAAACTAATATTATTATAAGAATTAGATTTGTGTGCGAAAATTACGTTGTTTGGTTATCAAAATAAATTATATCGTTTTGCGCACATAACGAAAACGACGTCTTTTGATAACCAAATGACGTAATTTTCACACACAAATCTAAGTCTTATAATAATATTAGTTTTGGAATGTAATGGTAAATTTTATTTTAGAAAATCAGTCTTTTTTTTTCATCGCACCCTTTTTGAAATCGTGGTAATTCGGACCGCAATTGGGTAAGCGGTGGTAGTTCAGGGCCCCTTTTGGGTTTTTCCCCTAAAAGGTAAGAGTGCTTGCTCTTTTATGAAGTTTGGTAACGTGAAACCCTCAATGAAACAAGCCACTATTAAGGAGAAATCATCAGGCCCATTTCTATATTTCATATAATTAATTTTATTTATCACTGAACTGTCACTAACCTTTTCTTAATTTTATTTATCACTTCACACTGGGTCACTAATCTTTTCATAATTTTAATTATCACTGCACACTGTCACTAACCTTTTCCTGAAAAACTTGAAAATGCATTCGACATCTCTATCGAAGTACCTGGAGAAGCAAAAAGGTTAATGTAAATGTTGCAGTCTGTGCTCGAACTGAGCACAATTAACTATCCATAACAAAGTCCATGGACAAAAAAATTACAGTACACAATATTGAAAGAGCTTCATGTTTACAATTATAGCGTTCACTTGGCAAAAAAGATGGAACTTAACCCTATAATCAACAATGAAAAGTTTCATCCTCAATAGGCTGAACAAGCAGTAATGTGTCACAAAATTTCCGCTGCAGATTTTTACTAATCATGTGGTAATAGAATAGGACATTCACTTTTGTGCTATGCTGGTTAAGTCATGATAGATTGAGATTGATGGATCTTGCTGTTCACTTACCACTATAAAATTAATTTACCTTAGGGGAAAAATCCAAAAGGAGCCCTGAACTATCACCTCTTACCCAATTGCGGTCAGAACTACCATGATTTCCAAAAAGGGTGCAATGAAAAAAAAATTGAACAGATTTTTTGAATTAAAATTTACCATTACAATACAAACCTAATATTATTTTAAGACTTAAATTTGTGTGCGAAAATTACGTCATTTGGTTATCAAAAGACGTCGTTTTCTTTATGTGCGCAAAATGGTATAATTTATTTTGATAACCAAACGATGTAATTTTTGCACACAAATCTAAGTCTTGTAATAATATTAGGTTAGAAATGTAATGGTAAATTTTATTTTAGAAAAATCAGTTTATTTTTTTTTTTCATCGCACCCTTTTTGGAAATCGTGGTAGTTCTCACCGCAATTGGATAAACGGTGGTAGTTCAGGGCCCCTTTTGGGTTTTATCCCTTTACCTTAATGGTCTGCCTACTTAGTGCAAAAATGCCAGCATCGAACAACAACAAAAAATATACTAAAGAAATTCAAATACATCTCCAAACAAGAGCAACACATGCTACTTCAATTTGATTTGCTAACACCGAGATGATTGTACACTATTTATATATTTAGAATTTAGATAGGCCACGACTTTTGAATACTGAGGATGACAACTTTCCAATCGCTATCCATGGTCTAACAGTAATTCAGTGTATACATTCTCCAATCATTTCGTATGAGTCAATCTACTTTTCTCATTTGAACCCATTCGAATAAGTAATTGAAGAAGCCAGGCCACTAAGGGAAAAACAAGCGGAAAAAAAAAGATTTCCTAAAAGACTTGAGGAAGAAAGTAAAACAACACATAAACAAAAGATGCAAGAATTTGCATTTGTATCTTACATCTGAGCGTTGCGATGAGACACCGAGACCATTTGTGGGAAATCAATCATGGTGATCTTCTCATCATCGTCAATCTGCAGTTAAAAAATCAATTAAATCTCTGAACATTATAAATATGTTGCAATAACTAACTAGTTTAAGCTAACA
>NQLW01000041.1:274281-358369 GCA_002312845.1 Kalanchoe fedtschenkoi | reverse complement strand
ATTTACAAGGCACCAGTTAAGAAGAACGGGACTCATTACCGCTGCATTTGGGGCAAGGTCATCAGACCGCATGGTAACAGTGGTGTGGTTCGCGCCAAGTTCACATCCAACCTTCCACCTAAATCCATGGTGATTCAACTTTTTCACTAACTGATGTCTGCCTCACCACAATGCTTCTATGTTTTTGTGTGTGTACTGATGTTATCTGATTGCTTTTGTTTCAGGGTGCTAGAGTGAGAGTCTTCATGTACCCCAGTAACATCTAAGGTGAGAATTTGTTTTCACTTTTTAATTTTTTTATGTTTTTTTAAGTTTCTGCCATTGTTGAATGCTGTGATTGAGACTGTTAAAGACTCTGTCTGTTGGAACTGGATATGGAGTAGATACAAGGTGATCCAGTTGGGCAACTATAACTTGCGCAGGGCTGTATCTTTGCCCAATTTTACCTCTAGCTGCTCAGTGTATAGTATTTATAGGACTACTTGCTATTGACCATGACCCATAAGTCATATGATAGATAGATTCTCTAAGCATCCAACACGACTAGCCTTGCCTTGTGATCTTTGCTTAACTATGATATACTTCATTATAGTTTGGATTGTGTTATCATAGTGATGCTGGTCTATCTATATATGATGTGTTTTTTTTTTTTTAATTACCATGTCTCGCAAAAGTGGATTGTGATGTACGAGTTCTTTATGTGAATCTCTCATTCTCTAATTACTCCAGAAGCTATTCTGGCCATCACACTCCCTAAAACATTGGTGCTAGATCTTGCCTGCTTTCTCCTATGTACTTCTAAGTTCTAAATACCTCACCCAGGCTTCCTTTGTTAATCTTTGCACTAAATGAAGCATTTCGTGTTAACCCAAGCCAACACTACAACTCAAATTTTTCTACTCAAATTTTTCTTTACTAGGTGGCATATATCGGTCTTGTCTTGTTCAATTGTATGCTCTCTGATTTGCTTCATTTCGTTGTTTTACAGGAAGTGGAAGATCTTCTCTAGGTATAATTATGACAGGCATATTGAACCTTTTATTTTGATTGAGCATTATTTGCTACTTTTTTAAAAAATACAATATATCCTTTGATCCAGCATAATTTTGCTCATACAGACATGGCTTTTCTCTGTGACATTCACCACATTGTGCATCCTCTGCTGGCTTCAAGTTGACCATATTCACCATCAACCTCCAAACCAATCAAGACATGAAATAGAATCTGCTCTCCTACTTGCATGATTTTAGTTGCGATAACCTTGCCAAACCCTTTCTACCTACTATCACAAATTTTTCGATCGATGTTGGTATGGGTAGGTGACAGTGAGTCAGTGAGCACTTGAGTTTGTATGTGCTGCCCATGACATTAATGCATTTCTGGACAATTAATGAATCAAATTTGCCAGCGAATTGTTCAATTTTACATTTTTTTAGTGTTTGAACCAGGCCACGGAATGACACGGGCTCACGGCCACTACATCAGTGAAATATTCATCCAAAAAACTAGTGCCACTCAGTCTGAACTCGGGTTAGGGCTGTCAATCCGGGTAAATCAAAATTTGCTTTTTTAAGGTCTGGATTTATCTATTTGGGGCTGTGGATCCGTTAGGGTCTATCTATTTGGACCCATTCGAATCTTGGATCTGTTTGAGTTCTTTTTGATAATTAGTTTATAAATAAAATATATTTTTATAAAATTTTTTTTTAAGAAATAGAAAATAAATTTTAAAAAATAAAAATATTTTTAGAAAAATAAAAAACATTATTTAAAAAAAATTATTTTTTTAAAAAAATAAAAAAATGTTTAGTTCTTTAAAAAAAAATTAATTTCATTTTAAAATAAATTTGAATATAAACATATATTTTTCATAATTTATTATTTTCATAAGTTGATATTTATTTATTTTATCTGATAGTTTAGTTTTAGAAAATTTATTTTAAGTGTAATGGTTCTGAGTTTGGATCCAAAATTTACTAAATTATTGGGTTTGAATCTGAGACTGGACCCAAATGAAATGGGTGTGGATCCTTTCAAATGGGTCTGAACCGGATCCATTGACACCGGGTTTTTCGTTTCCCTGCTTTAGTTTTGCCATAGGAAAATTATGGGACAAAAAAGAAATTGAGAAAAGTTTTATATTTGATTTATACAAAAAGTGTCTAATGTGCTTCAAACCTAATCAAATAATAAAAATATAACATGAAATACATGTGGGAATAAATTATTATTATAATATTTTACGCTATTCCAATAAATTTCATGTGTATGTTTTCAACAAAAATTAAATTAGGGTGTATTTCATCAAACCTTTTGATTTTATTGTTAATCAAACCTTTTCCTTTCATCTGGCCGTATTATTTATACGTGTATTATTAATATCCGTATAAATAATATCACCTATTGAGGATGTATTGTTAATACGGATTTTTAATGATAAACTTTCTCCTCCTGCATTATTAATGTGTATTCTTATTTTGAATTAAACACATCACTACAATATTAATAATACCATCAGGTTTCTAATACATGCTACCAAACAGGGGATTAATTATAAAGTTCAATATATAAATATGTAGAATATCATAGTATGAAAGATATGTATTTGTTATTTTGTTGTTACACACCTTCAAAGTATATAACATTATTTTCATTTTTCAAATAAAAAGAAAATGACTTGTTGTCAAATATGAATGGGGTCATTGAATATATAATGTCATTGTATATAAAAGGGGTCATTTTGGATGGATTTTAGGGATTCAAAAATTTAGAATTTTAGTATTTTAGTAGTAATTTTAAGCATAGTTATCATAGTTATCAGAACCTGATCAGAGACCGAACCGGTTAGGGTTTCAGTTCTCTATTTTTCGGTTGAACCGCTAATCAAACCGGTTTGACCGTCGGTTTGCTTACATGTAATTATTACTAAAAATCAAATTCGCTCAGCTAGTTATCTGAAAAATAACAAAATTAATTGATAGTATGATGGTTGGATCATCCGCCTACAAGCCCGAAGGGCTGGGTTTGAATCCCAGGTCTAACATTTTAATAAAATGAATTTTTAGATATTAATAATATGTAATTAAAATCTTAATTAAGTTATCAATTACACTAAATCGATTCAACCGGATTGATCTGGTTCTTCCATTTTGTAATAAACCGATCGGTTTGTTTTATTTTTTAGTTCATGATGCAATCCGATATTAATTTCAAATCGGACCGGTATCAGGTCCGATTCCTAGTCCAACAAGTCGAACCGGCCGGTCCGGTCCCGATAACTATGGTTTTAAGGTTCTTCGGATTTTAGGAATTTAGTTTTCTACTATTTTAAAGATACTTCTAAAAACTCTCAATAATCGTGTAACCTAAATATCTTAAAACTACAGTTCCAAAATTCTAAAAATGCTAATATCATGAAATCCTAAAACTCTTAAATAATTGTAAAATACTAAAAATCCTAACCCCAAACAATCACTAAAACGGTGTTGTTTGACTTGTTTGTTAGAAATGGAAAAGCAAAAATTATATTCACCCCTCATCAAACATTCAAAGGACTTTTAGAAACTTTATTAGTTTTCAAATTCTTCCCTCTTTCTTAAATATTTTTTATATATTTTTAACTTTGTTACCACAGATCATGGTGAAAGACTGGAAGTGAGTAATGTTCATCACACCACATTTTACCTCATGTATAATGTTAAATTTATTATTATGTATATATGATTTATCCGCGCTCTGTGCTTGGAAATTTATATAAATTGTATTTCTTATGACTATAAATTTACATAGAGTAAGAATTTATTATAATTTAGTAATTGGTTATAATAGATTGTGTCAGCTATTTTAGAAGTACAGTATTTTTGTGTGTGTGAAGAGGGGGATTAAGGAATTTAATAAATGTGAGTGATGATTATTATTTGAGTCTTTCTTCTAATTGGCCTCTTTACAAATGGATGAAGTAGTGTTTTATTTGAAAGCAATTGTTGTTAAATATAGCGATACAGTTCGTCTGAATCCTATCGTTCTTTCAAATAGCACGTAGAGTGTAAAAATAGTTATTCATCTAGCAAGTTAATAGAAACGTAGTCCAGTCGCAGAATGAAACAAATTCAAATCAAACGCTATTTCAAACAATGCTTCAGCAAAATTAGATCATGTTTAGAAAACAAACTAAAATAAAGGTCAGGTAGAAATATAAGTTAAGAGACCAATTAAGAAGTAAATTCCAATTGTTTTACTGGATTTTTACAGCTCGAAGTCAATTTGAATGTTAAGATTAATTCGATAGTGTTAAATTTAGAGCCTTGTTTGTATGTATATAATTTGAACATTTTTAATTCATGTAAGCTATTCAATAAAACATAATAAACTCTTATCATTTGATTATTAATCTTAAATAAATTATTATCCTCTCAATTATTAATTAGCCTCTCAATTATACAGTTACATGAAGAAGAAAGCTCAGTCTAATCGAGGTAGATCGTCCTTCATAGTAGAGGTGTCAATTGTTCTTGTTCAGACCCATTTGGAAGGACCCAAATCCAAACTCATTTTATTTGGGTCTGGACGCAGATCCATACCTAATAATTTTATAAATATTGGTTCAAAAACCAGACCCATTATTTAGGTTCATTAAATTTATTGGACTTAAAATTAATTCTTCTAATACTCAACTAGCAAATAAAATAAATTAATTAATATCAACTTATAAAAATAAAAAATTATGAAAAATAGATGTTTATATTTAAATTTATTTTAAAATTAAATTAATTTTTATAAAAAAAATTTAAAAAATAAATTTTTAATTTTAAAAAAAATTAAAATATTTTTTTTTCAAAAATATTTTTATTTTAAAATTTATATTTTTTTATAAAAATTAATTATTTTAAATCCAAATAGACAAATTATCAAAGAAAACACTATCAGGATCCAAATGGATGCTTAACCTTATAATTGTGGATCTGGGCGGATATGAGTCTGGGTCTATCCTACCCAAGTGACAGCCCTACTTCATAGAGTGCAAGTAGTGTGGTAGGGATTGCCTTTTTCTATTGCAGGACAAACCACTCTTTTGTCTTCATCTTTTCATGTTCATGTTGTTTCTTGTGTTCCCAAATTGACCATGCAATTCATCTTACCTGGTCAGCTCACTGATCATGATTGTCGTGTTATTCTTGATTTTGACTTTTGTTATGTCAAGGATCACAACATGGGTCTCCTAGTTGGTACTGGCCCAGGTCATTGTGATTCTTAGTGTTTTTGGGAGCTTAATTGGTTTCGTCTTCCTTCCGTTGCTTCTGCTAGTCTTGAGGATCCGCTTCTTCAGCATCATCTGCATCGTTGTTTGCTCAATGACGTCATCATTTTGGACATCTTTGTGGTTCATATCTGTCTACATTAGTTTATCATGGTCTTCTAGGGTTCGTCTCTAGTGATGCATCTTTAGATCCGTGTCAGTGTTGTAGGTTCGACAAACAGCTACAACTTCCTTATTATTTTATTGAGTCAGTGAAAGAGTGTCCTTTTGATCTTATTCACTCGGATGTTTGGGTCTTGCTCCTTTCGTCTCGCAAAGAGGTCATCAATATTATATCATTTTTATAGATAATTTTTTTCTCCACACATGGATTTTTTTTATGAAACATCATTATGAGGCTCTATCTATCTATAAGACTTTTGACACCATAATTCGTACTTTTTCATGCTAACTCCGGAGGGAATTATCTTTTTGGAGCTCTTCGCCAATTATTTTTTAAGCATGACACTCTTGCTAAGTTCTCTTATATCGGCGCTTATTCTCATAATGGTGTCGCTAAATGCAAGCATCGTCATCTGCTTAAGACAATTCGTGCTCTTATAATTACTTCTTCTGTCCCACCTCATTTTTGGATTGATGCGGTCTCTATTCAGCCTTCATCAGCTCTTGAGGGTGAGATTCTGCATGAGTGTCTCTGTTGCAAGTCGTTCAACTATTTTAGCCTTCGTCTTTTTGACAATGTATGCTATGTGCTTCTTGCACCTCGTGACCGCATCAAACCAACCACTCAGTCTATTGAGTGTGTTTTTATGAGATATAGTGCTGAACATAAGAGATATCTTTGTTAGGATCATGTTGGGCATCACATGAGGATTTTTCGAGATGTTACTTTTGATGAGTCTCACCCTTTTTATCCTCATCTTTCTTCGGATGATTCACATGCATCTTTAGTTGAGCTGCTTTCTTTCCTAATATTTCCTAATTCCATTGCCTCTGTTCACTTCCCCCCACCAAACGTCTTCTTCTTTGGCTCCTTCACCTGTGGTGCCTTATTTTTTTTAGTCCTTTTCATTGGCTCCTATGAGTGCTATCTAAACCCATAAACCGCCTATCACATATGTCTACACACGTAATCAGCGTGTTGAGGTGTCTTCTTCTCTTGATGCACCTTCTCCTCTTGACAATCCATCTTCTATTGAGGATTCTTCTCCAGCACCACCTCACAATATACTTTTCATGATCTTCAGCCGATCCGGCCTTCAAAACCTTATGGTTTTGCTGGCACTGTCCTTTTGAGCCAACTACTTACCGCGATACCATTCATCATTAAGAATGACGGCATGCAATAACAAAGGAGTAGCTGGTCTTGAGCGCACTGGCACATGGTTTTTAGCATGAGCGTGGTTAGGAGTATGATGAGACATTTGCTCATGTGCCTCACATGACCACTATTCACACTCTTCTTGTTGTGGCCTCTATTTGTGAGTAGTCTATTTCTCAGCTTAATGTAAAGAATACTTTTTTTAATGGTGAACTCCGCGAGGAGGTGTATATGCAGCCACCACCTGGGCATTTTGTTCCTGAAGGTATCATATTTTGTCTTCTTCACTCTCTTTCTGCCAATACTCATGATCCTACCCTCTTTGTTCACACTTTGTCTCGTTGTCGAACTATTCTCTTTCTTTATATTAATGACATGATCATCACTTGAGATGACTCTCAGTATATTATTTTGTGAAGAGACGTTTCAGTGAGTAGTTTCTTATATCTTATACAGGTCCTCTTCATTATTTTCTTGGGATTGAGGTTTGGTCCACGCATGAAGGCTTCTACCTATCTCAAAAAAATACATTCAGAATCTTCTTTATCGTGCTTCTCTCACTGATCACCCTACGTTGGGACTTCCATGGAAATTAATGTTCATCTTCATGTCACTGATGGTGAGCCTCTTGCAGATCGCACACGTTATTGCCACATTGTTGGGAATCTTGTTTATTTTTGTGTCACTCGTCTTAACATTTTCTATTATGTGCATATCATGAGTTGGTTTGTTTCAGCTCTAATATCGTTATCTTCTTTGAGTTTTTAACGATATCTTCATGGGAATATATCTCGTCTTCTGTTTTTTTTTTCGCTCCAATTTCTTACAACTCCAAACATATTCTGATGCTATTTGACTAGTGATTCCTCAGAATTGTCGATCACTTTCTGCCTACTGTATTTTTCTTGGTGATTCTCTCCTTGTTTGGAAGACTAAAGAAGTAGACAGTAGCTTCTAATTCGAGTGCAAAGTCTGAGCTGAGGGTCATGACTCTCTTGACAACAAAGGTTACTTGGCTACGATGGCTGCTTGAAGATTTTGATATTTTTGTTTCTATGCCGACTTCTTTTTTGTCTGACAATACATGTACTATCAACATTGCTCGTAATCAGATGAAGCATGAGTTCACTAAACATATTGACGTTGATGCTTCTTATACACGAGCAAAGGCACAAGATGATACTATTACTCTCGGTATGTGTATTTGGAAATTTAGTTGGCAGATTTCTTCACATAGGCATTGATAAGAATTCAGCACATGTTATATATCTCTTCAAACTCAGTGTTCTTGATCCATCTTGAATTTTTTTTTTTTTTTTTGGGGGGGGGGTGTTAGATGTATATGTACCATTTTGTATTTTTTCCATGGAGTTTTTTACATATTTGCTAATTCATGTACATGTATTTATTCAAGCCTACAACCCTCATATTGAATACAAGTGCTATTCATAACAGTCGGAGGCGGAGTGACGTGCGTCAGAGACAGATGGTCGTTGTAGACAGTTGGTCGTCAGAGGTGTGCGTCGGAGGTGGAGCCATGAGAGTGAGTCAGAATGGAATGAGAAAAAAATGATTATACGATTTTAGATCTGCATAATTATTATTATTTTTGCAATTAATTTGGAGAGAGTGATCAACTAGAGCTAATACATGATTTCTGCCATTAGATCTGCATAATTCGCTGGTAGTATTGGTAGACTGCTTAACAGAGAAATATGGTGTTTATATCAATAGATTGCTTTGTCACAGGCTATGTGAATTGTCACGTAAGTGCCAACAATAATCGAAACGTTCAGTTCGTATCAGTAGATTTCTCATCTCAGTTTACAGGTTGTAATAAAAAAAGATAAAGTATTACTGAAACCAAATAACAGAGAAAGAAATTCAATTGAGAAAGCAGCAATGCCTTTTATTTCTGGACAATAATAAAGTAAAAATAAAATGATAAAATATGTGAAGAAACCAAAGTGAATACATGTGAAGACTCTCCTGATCACAACATTCAAATTGCTGCTGCTATTCCTCTCCTCTCTTTGATTATTCCACAAACCATTTAATCTCTCGCCACTCGATCCAATTCCAAAGCCTGACGACACCACATTCCCCAATCATGCCCGACCATTTCTCACCTTAACGAACGAGGCTGAGGTTCCACTCCCAATCCTCGTACACCCATTCTGCTGACTGGTCCGCAACGAAGCCGATCTGGGTGTTTCAGGAATTGCGTCAATTTCCAATCTTGACATGACTTCGGGCTCAGGTCGGTTGTTCACGGTCGGGCTCGTCACGTCCTGGTACTCATCCAACATTGGCGTTTTGCTTCTCAACAAGTACCTGCTCAGCAACTACGGCTTCAAGTACCCCATCTTCCTCACCATGTGCCACATGACCGCCTGCGCTTTCTTCAGCTACGTCGCCATCGCCTGGCTCAACATCGTCCAGATGCAGACCCTGACATCCAGACTCCAGTTCCTCAAGATCTCCGCGCTCAGTGCCATTTTCTGCACTTCAGTTGTGGGCGGCAACATTTCGCTGAGGTACCTGCCTGTGTCCTTCAACCAGGCTGTCGGTGCTACCACGCCCTTCTTCACTGCCGTGTTTGCTTATTTGATGACTTTGAAGAAGGAGGCTTGGCTCACGTATGTCACATTGATTCCTGTTGTTGCTGGAGTTGTTATAGCTAGTGGGGTATGTCGCCTTCTTAATCATCATCATCCTCACTTGCTGATTCAGACTTCTTTCATGGTCTGATTGGTTATTCCCAATTTTAGGACTTACTCTAGCTTGTAATTTTTTGTGTGTTGTAATGCTGTAGAGATTAGTGATTTTGGTTCACATAAATTTGAGTATCTCAAATTAGCTGTTCAGAGTGTTCATTTAATTGTTTGATTTTGATGCTGGCTGTATGCATGCAGTAGTTTCTACTTTCATACTTTTGATGACAAGTGATCTATTTCAAGATTAGTTCAAATGTTCCATTTATTATTGAAAGATTATTTTGTACCTTTTACCGATATGGCTTGGGAGTGAGAAAATCCGATCATACAAAAAGCCCCAAGTTCTTGATTTCGAGGCACCTAGTTACTAACACAAAAAGAATTGGCTTACTCAAGTGCCAGATAGGGTTAACGCCATGATGTAGAACCATTAAGATATATATGCTGGTGTTAATAGTTAGGGATTTGATAGCAGTGTTGTGACTCTCTGCTGGGTGTGTATGATATGAATGTAGGGTGAGCCGAGTTTCAATTTATTTGGGTTCTTGATGTGCATCGGTGCTACAGCTGCGAGGGCGCTCAAGTCGGTGGTTCAAGGAATTTTGTTATCCTCTGAAGGGTAAGAAAAAAAAAAGTCGTATCGTATATCTATATAAACAATCTGGATGTCACCGTTGTGTCGAACTTTAATGTGATTTATTTGTTTATTTCTATCCCAGAGAGAAGTTGAATTCGATGAACCTCCTTTTGTACATGGCTCCTATAGCAGTCATGCTTCTACTTCCGGCAACAATCTTCATGGAAGGAAATGTAGCAGCCACTACAATGCAATTAGCAAAAGCCGACTTCAGGGTCGTCTGGCTGTTGCTTTTCAACTCTTCAATGGCATATTTTGTGAATTTGACCAATTTCTTGGTGACGAAGCACACAAGTCCTCTTACTCTGCAGGTGAGATCCCATTTGGGCTTTATGTATATCAGGCTATATAGGTCCTTAATCCAACTAATATAGCGATTCATTACTTCACTGCTAGATTAGAATAATTCTAAGTGGGTGTGAAATCTGTAAATGAATATCTGATATTGGTAGAGATTGCCTCTAAGCCTCAGCAGACGTGTGATACAGTGGCAAAATTGCCTTACAATTACCCTCGTAAAAAACTTGCCTCCTTATTAAAAATTATATTATCACGAATATCAAGAGTGACTTGATTCGTGAATGAGAAGCTTTAAACAAACTTGACACAATTTGCTATTTTGGTGGGCAAGGTAGTATATTCTCTACCCTGGCTCTCTTGTAGCATTTGACTTGAATCTTATTATCGAGTCTGGTTGTGTTATTCCTGGACTTTTGGTGCCCTTTCTAGATCTCATTTTCTACATGATCAGAAACAAAAATTCTTTAGATGCTTGATTCACAGCAAGGTGTAGAGCCGATAATTCGAGTTCCGGTACATGTCAAATAGTCATTGCATTGCACTAATATAAAGAACTGTGTATGTTTCAAGTCCTCAATCTCATCCTTGCCAGTTGATTTTTAAGAATCTTGATTTGCATCTGGACCTAAAAAGCTTTCATGTTTTTCAGGTACTTGGCAATGCTAAAGGAGCTGTGGCTGTGGTAGTCTCAATAATGATCTTCAAGAACCCAGTCTCATTAATTGGCATGCTTGGCTACGCATTAACAGTATGTGGAGTGATCTTGTATGGCGAAGCTAAAAAGCGTGACAAGTCTTAGAGTTACAGTACGTAGTAGAGTCGAGTGCAACTTTTCTATGGTTCCATTTCAACTCCTACTACATTAGAGGCGGCTTGATGCTCGTCTAGCAGTTGCTGCCATGAAGACAATGACAATCTCAAGGTTATATGTAGCTGGAGGTTGGGAGACCTGACGGTTGGACTGAAAATCGCAATGAGAAAATACCGTACCTTCTGAACTCCACATTCTTTTTCTGAAAAGGTTATAATGTCTAGAATTATTTTGCCATGAAGTGTTGAAATATAATGTTTCTTATTTCCATAAACAATTATACCTGGATTAGAAGGTCATACATATAATGTGAGATTCTTTTTCAAGCTAGAGGAGATAAATAGTAATATTCCTACAGGTGTTTGTGTTCTAAAGTCTTATGTTTGCCCAATCAGCTAAATACTGGCCAGCCACAACGGCCAGGCTGACCAGCATTCGGTTTTCTGGTTGTGTAACCAGGAATGGGAAACCGGAAATGACTTGTTCTTTCATTGTTTTTCAAGCTATCAGTTGCTGCTCATGGTTCTGAACTGGATGACTTTTGATATCAGGGATAGCTCCTTTGATTGTTGCATATATGGTAGATTTAATTTTTCTGTTCTTTTGTGGAAGAATCCACTATTTTATTGCATTTCAAACTGCATAATTCTGGTGGCAAATGTTGTCCAGCATCCATGGCTTTGGCTTCAGCATCTCTGTCGAGTGAATTGCAGTTGGCTGTCTCAGCTGACTCCTCTCCCTGTTCATTGTTGAATCTTTATAACTTTGAATCTCGAGTTTTCTCTAAGATTTCTTCATCAATGAAATGGAATGTTTATTAACTCAGATCGATTCTCTGAAATTCTAACATGGTATCAGATCAAAATTTTGGCAACTTGGTAAATCGGAATTTTGACCTTCTTTCCACTGTATTTGTACTCTGCTGCTGTAAAATGTTCGGATCTTGATATTCTTTGAGAATTGAGCTCTCGATCAGTGTTTGCAATCTTTGTTGACTCAATTCTTGTAAGAATTTGTTGAAGTCATAGTAGTAATCATGGTTGAAGCTGTTGATAATCAATAAGAGGTTTTCGTGATTGAGTCAGAAACAAATGATAAATCTAGGATTTCAGAACAAAAAACCGTTAATTCTTATATTAACTCTCGCCATCTTTTCTTCATCAAAGCCTCTAAGAATTCTAGAACACGGATCTCAAATGTCATCTTGTCTGGATATGAAAATTTCCATCAATGGAAGAGAGGTACGTCTGAAGCCTTATCAACAAGAAATAGGACTCTGGTTTGACTAGAACTGCTACAACCAAACTGTGGTCTCATGGATCACAAATTCATTGTTAGGTGATATTACAAAGACGGTCATGTATACTCCCTCTGTCATCTTTTACATGTCACTTAACCGAATTTTTTTGTCCACTTTTACTTGTCACTTACCAATTTTTCAATGCGTATTTAATATCAACAACTACCTTAAAATGTCAAACATTAATCACTTCATTATCATATTCAATAAAGAATACATTCCTCACCAATAATCATCTAACAATTTTACTTTTTGCACGAACTTTTTCAAAAAATTGTTAACCACCTACCTATTAAATTTGTTCAACCGCTAGCATTAACTTCACCTTAATCTACTCAAATTAACCGTAAACGACATATATTAGAGGACGGAGGGAGTATAACAGATTCAAAGAAATTTTGAGATGAACGGAATACTCACTTTATTGAACAGAATGAACTAAGAAAATTTTAGTTAAAATATGAGAGATTTTATTGCAAACAAGGTTCATTATCCGTGTCAAAAAATTGTACAAAGCAAAGACAGTTAAAGGATGCAGTGAAGAATATGATTAACATCAGTAAATGCAATTGTTCAGTTAACTGTAGCCTGTAGCAAACATAAGGATGAAAAGGAGGAAGAAAATGAAGAGTGTGTGACTCTATTTCTAATGAAACTTAATTTTGAGTATCGGACCTGACTATTAGAGGAACCATTTTACTTATAAAATCTTTGCCAAAACTTGAAATTGTAGATGTTATAGTTGTTGAGGAAGAAAGACAATGACAGATGACTAGTACAATTAGTCATGAAGCCAATGGTCTTTTGTCAAAATCCTACCTTTGAGGTGCTAAACAAGGTGATAAATTTGACAGTGATGCATCACAAAAAAAAAACATAACTGAATACTCATTTGGTAAAAGATCAAGATATACCAGATATCAATGTTATAGGCTCATTGGTCTTCCTCAAGGTCACAAATACTAAATGCCACTTACGCCACTACAAATTGTAAATAGAAAGAAATTTGCACAATTCACTCATGTCAATGTAGTAACTGGCTCTGAAGAAGCTGGTTTTCTCCATAATTTTGTGATTTCAGAGAGTAAATCCTTCCGATTTTCATCAAGTCAATTTCATTGTCCAAATACTTAGCAAGAACAATCCTGCACCAAATTCAAAAGTCATCATTAACAGTGTCATGATAGATAAATCATGTTGTTTCTTCATTACCTTATTTGGTAATGCTTATACTGAATTCAGGTGCCACACATCATATTACTTCTAATTTTCACCTTCTTCAAAATGCCTCACCTTAACATTCTTTTATTCATCTATCAGATGATCAATCCACTCTTGTAACACAAACTAGATCTATTCAACTCACTCTTTTCCTCACATTAAACAATATTTTTTTGCACCCAAGTTTCAGTTTAATCTAATATCAGTCTCACAACTTCTTTCCCATGATAATATTAGCCTTACCTTCATCAAAAAAAAAAAAACTAACAGGACCATGTTTTGAAGAAATAATAGTTGATTGGTAATCAGTAGCAAGGTCTGTATCATGTTCGAAATTTTCCTCCTCAAATCAACTTTTCACTCTATCAGCACTCTATCAGCAATCACTTATGGTATCTTTTCTAATCATACTCTTTGGCATCATAGCACTTATCTTTTTCTAATTTCTCATATTCACTAGCTTGATCTACCAAATTCTCCTCCCACTACCACCTGTGAGATTTGTCCCTTGGCAAAACAAACTATGAGTCATTTTTCTTATAGTGAAATAACAGCACAATCATGTTTTGAACTCATATATTGTGATGTTTAGGGTCCTCATAGGTATTAAACATACAATAGCTATAAGTATTTTCTTACAATAATTGATGATTTTTCCAAATATACATGGATTTATCTGCTGCATAATCAAACTGAAGTGCTACAACATTTTATACATTTCTACTCATATGTTGTAAATCTGTTTTCGTCTTCTGTAAAAATCTTTCGGACTAATAATGGAATTGAATTTCCCAACCTGTCCTTTTAGTCGTTTTTGCAAGTGCATGGTAAATTATAAAAAACTATTTGTGTTGAGACTCCTCAACAAAATGGAAAACCTGAAAGGAAACACAGGCTTGTTAGAAATGACAAGAGCATTGAGATTTAAATCTCAAGTTTCAATAACATTTTAGGGAGATTGTATACTTATTGCAACATATATCATCAATAGACTTCCAATCAAATCCTTAAAGTACAAATGCCCTGCAGATTTTTTTTTTACACAAACCTATCTCATACAAACATTTTAGAACATTTGGATGTCTCTGTTTTGGGTCGACATTTAAAAGCTAATAAAGACAACTTTGATGCAAGGGCAAGGAAAAAAAGTGTTTATATTGGATATCTCATTGGTAAAAAGCTAACAAAATATATGACATTGATACTAGCAATGTATACTACAACAGAGATGTACTTTTTATTTAACATATTTTACCTTTTTATGACATTACACCTAAAGCTCCCACTGATTTTAATTTATCCAGAGGCAGTCTCACTGAGCCTTAAGGTTGTGTTTGGTTTGAAGAAAGTTAGAGGGAAAGGAAAGTAAGAAAAAAAATGAATCCCTCAAAAAATTTATCTTATTTTACCCTTATTTGGTTTGAGGTGGAAAATTTTGTAGAAAGTACTAAAACATTCTTTAATTTAAATAAATTTTCGATCATATTTTTCATCTAACTTTCCATTTAGTTCTCCATACCTAATTTTCTCCAAACCAAATAGAGAATTCCTTCAAATTTTCCATCAAATTTTCTTTTCCCTCAATTTTCCATAAACCAAACACAGCATTAATATTTGAACCTCTTCCTACTGATCATTCATCATGCTTTCCATTATCTTCTACTCCCGATTCTTGCAATCATGTTCCCACTACAATCCCACCTTTAATTCCTTTGTCTTGTCCCTCCCATAGTTCACTGCCATCTTCTTCGGTCCCAGCATCATCTCCTTCACCCCCTGTCAACACCATCTAGCCCCTCACATATTTCTACTTCACAAAATAACATCACACCAAAAAAATCTCCAAATTACCTATAAAATTTTCTGAGTATGTCATGGAGTTTTATTTCAGGAACTTAATACAACTCTATCTGATCTCCTGATGTTTTATATTTTGAGCTTTATTTTGCTACATGGATAAAGCTAATGGAGTTTCGGTAAGTTAATGGATAGTTAGTTCTTTACAGTAGTTTGCTTGGTAAGCAATGTGCAAGTAATTTGTCGATTAATGATTGTGTATTCAAGTAAAGAGGAGCAGAATCGAAGAGCTTCTGAAAGATGTTCGGATACTTTTACTATCCCATCGAAGCAGCCAGAACTTCAATTCTGAGTCGAACTTGGAAGAATCTTTGGAACTTTATTCCTTGCTTGAACTTTGATGCCACCACCGTGCTGTCTCCGATGTTATCAACTGATAGAGAGATCTACAATGTAAATGCATCTTGGTGTGCATCAAGGGTTAGTAAAATTCTAAATAAACGCAGTAAGACTCTTTAGTCGGCAAGGCGGATTCACTGGGGTAGCCCCGAATAAAGTGGCAGAGCCAGAAATTTTTTTTTTGGGAAGGTAAAATTACATAATCAAAAATTTGGATTGAATTTTGGGGGCCAAAATTAAAAATTTCGTTGAAATTACATATAAATTTATGTTTTGTATATATAATTTTTTTTTTATCATAGGTAGAAGAATTTTAGATGCGATTCGGGGGGCGGCTGCCCCCTCGGCCCCTCAGTGGATCCGCCTATGCCCGAATCCCACCTAAAATTTTTCTACCACTGGATTTGGGCTGAGTTTCTTAGATACAGGCGTGAGATGCATAAATGGATGCATTTTGCAATCTGAAAACATGTTGAGATTCTACAGTTAGATTTCGGCTATCCTCCATTTGTGGATTCTGAGGCTTCACATCCGTTGAGTCAGAAATTTCGTAACATAACCAAGGCAAACTAAGTTCAATCATTTGATGCTGGTCATATACTTCAACCAGGATACACCATGCAATTATTTAATTTGCCTTTTGAAGTCGTGCCCGTCTCTCCATTCCTTTGCACTCGAGTTGCGCCAGAGCTAGGCTCGGGTTCAGTCGAGGTCTGTTTCTGATCTTGATTATGATGATGCAGAATCCATCTGCGCATGAAGGTGTTAATACCTTTGGAACTTTTAGCTGTCTCAAGGTCTTTGCAGTTGAGTGGTGCTCTAGGAGATTCGCTTGATCTTCAACTGACCAAGCATGCCATCAAGAATCCAACCACCAGCGTGGGGCTTGAACCCGAAATCTTACGAATGGCGGAAGGGTCATTTTGCCATTTGGATGGAAGAGTCATTTTGCCATTTGGCCACCACTCCTGGTGGCCCCTATTACTCAAATACAATAATCTACGATAATGCATATTAAAGTGATGAAATGTTTCTCATAATCTGACAGAATCACCTCCGCCTTCTTTACCTGCAAATTATGGATTATTTAAATATCGATTTTCTGGACGGGTTAATCGGTTCATTTTGTAAAAATTTGTTAACCGAAATGAGAAGCTAAGCCTCATGTTTCCATAGTGTGATGATAGTACTGGAGACCTGAAGCTTGGTAATCTATTGATAACCGAAAAAGTTAGAATGGAGCAAAAAGCAACAGTACAAGTTAATTCATTGGCTCATAAAAAACCACTGAGACAAGATAAACATAATCTTGAATGAAGAAAGAAGTGAAGTGAAAACATTAAGTAGCTTACGCTTCTGGTTCGGGGGACGGAGACTGCAGCGTCGCGCTTCGTTGATGCGGAGTTGATCAGATGATTGTAGCTGCGAGAAATGGTGTTTACAGTACAAGATACCTTCAAGGGCCGCATAGTTTGAAGGGGCCGGATAGAGCACAACCACCATGGGAGCACTTGAAACATGTTTTGTGACAAGATAGGCTTTCAAAAGTGACCTGTATTGTTAAGGCATGAGCCAAATCCAACGTGCGGCAAGAATTCTTTTAAGGGAAAAAAAAAAGCAATATTCAAGAAGATCAAAGAAAGTCGAACTTACTTTCTCCAGAAAACATGCGAGATTCTTTACTAGGAGACCTTGTCTGGAAGCAAGTTAACGCGTCAAATATCAAACATGAAACCTGCCACAACAACTTTCTCACAATCATTTATCCGACACTGATAGGAAGGATCAGTTACCAGCCCTCGGGCTGGCTTCTCAGCTGAATTTGTAGCTGTTTGGAATTGATTGACCTCAAAATTAAGTTCTGAACGATGGACTAGGTAAAAAAAAAAAGATGAGAAAAGAAGTGAAGGCAGCACAAGGTCTTACGTGACTGAAAACTCTTGTTTAGGGGAGAGCATTGTTCGGTAAAAACGGATTCACCGAACCGATCTAGCTTAACCGAATTAATTCGGTTTGGTTAATTCAGTGAATCGGTTAATTCGGTCAAAAACCGAACAAAATATGGTTAATTCGGTTCGGTTAACGGAAGAGAAATTTTTGAGTTCGGTTAATTCGGTTCCGAATTAACCAAAAAATAAAATTATTAAATAAAAAATAGTTGTTTTACTTATAAATATATTGATTTTATAAAATATTTATTATTTGTTCGGTTAATTCGGTTAATTTCGGTTAATTTGATATTTAACCGATAACCGAATTAACTGAATTATCGGTTAACCATATAATTCGGTTCGGTTATCGGTCGAGACTTTTAAAATTCGGTTAATTCGGTTCGGTTAACCGAACAACAATTCGGTTCGGTTAACCGACTGATGCTCTCCCCTACTCTTGTTGAAGTTTTCAGATTCCTTGAAGAGCTGCTCAAAGTGAGGCTTGCAGTAAACTACGCCTTCCATTGACGAAAAGTTGCTCAACATCAATCATAAAGAGTGTGTTTGGTTTGAGGAAAGTTCGAGGGAAAGAAAAGTTTGACAAAAATGAATCTCTCATAATATTCATTTCACTTTCTATTTTGATTTGAAATGAAAAATTTTGTGGAAAGTAGTAAAATATTTTTTAAATTAAACAAATTTTTCTTTCTATTTTCCACCTGACTTTCAATATATTTTTATATCCAATTTTTTGTAAACCAAATAAAAAAAATTTTCTCATTTTTTCTCAAATTTTTCTTTCCTTCAAATTTTTTACTAAACCAAACACAGCCTGAATAATGATTAATTATAACAAAATCAGAGTAGAAATTCACCCTTAATACACTTAAAAACAATTACAAAGAACCCAACCAGCGCGCTTCCGAACGACTGGCGTCATATGATACGAAACGTCGTCGTTGCTGCCTCTTCTTCCACGCTTGCCGTCGAAAGTTCCCAGATACTCTAACCTCTGACAATTCTCAGTCCAAAAATGGCGGAAGCAATTGCTGCACTGCACCAGCAACTCATTCAGTAAGCTTGCTTGTCGTTTTAGGTAAACATTATTGTTTTGAATATTGGATTGATTTTTTTCGGAATTTGAATTTTGAGGCTGTCGGAGCCGATTCGAGAAATCGTCTCAAAAACGCCTTACGAACCGCCGGAAGGTGCCAGTGTGTCGGTGAAATCGGTTGTGGAGTCCCTTCTTCCGAATACTGGGTTAGTGAGAAAAAGCCCTACTTTGAACAAAGATGATGTCTTGTCAGAAATTAGGAAATTTTCAATGTGCTGTGCGCTTCTGGCTTCTGCTGAAGGATCAGCATCGGATTTGATGAAATGGATTCCGAGAGAGGTGTCTGCTGCTGCTAGTGAGGCTTTTAATGCGGCGGGGAAAGCTTATTTTGGGAGTTTGGGTGGAAAGGGGCTGGGGAAGACTGTTGAGTTGGGGTTGGAATTGGTGGAGGATGAAGGGAAGAAGTTGGTGGTGGAATTGGCTCCTGAGGTCTTTCCTCTGCTGAAGGCTAGTATTAAAGAGAGTGCTATTGACAGGTCTGATGAAGTTGATCAAGTGTCTGCTGCCTGCGCGAGGGCTCCAGTGGCTTATGCGATTATGGCTGCTTACCAGTTTAGATGGTTTGTCACTCAGGTTCATACTTCTGATATTTTTATTCTATATTGAGAGTTATAAAATCTCGTTGAAGTGGTGTAATGTGTGACAAGGTTTTGATTTTGCTTTATTTTTGCAGATTGGTTTTCCTTATTTGGGGAAGTTATGTGCTTTGGTGATCCCTTGTGCACTGACTTCTCTTGATCACTGGTCTCCTGAAGTTAAAGTTAGTCGGCTGTGCCCTTGTCTCTGCATTTATTTTAATGAGTGGGATGAAAGATCATCTATACAGTTAGTAACTTCAGAAAAATCATGTGTGTTATCTGGTGGCATTTTGGATTTTCATGTGTTTGAATTGAACCAGGGGCAAGGGATGATTACCTTTATACACCTTGGAAACAATGTTAACTCAGGCGAGCTTGGTTGGTGTCAAGATGTCATCCTCGACGCATGCTTCCAGAACATAGTTTGTAGTGATGATATATGGCATCTAGTTGTTGAGATGTCTGTGCTTTTTGCAGCTTCTACGCAGAAGAATAATCCGCGGAGCCCATGGTACACTTTGATTATGTATTTGTGAAAAATGCTCATTTCATAGTTATATATCTAGGCTTCATTATTTTCTGCTCTACCGCCTTCGTTTATGTACTTGAAACTACAGTAAGCCATTAATATCTTGTTACAGGATTTTAGGTACTTACAATTATGCTCTTTGAATTTTATAGTCGAAATTATAGAGTAATTGATATTACTGGTGTTTATAGGTGGCATTGTATTTTCCACTTGGTACATACCTGAAACTGTTGGTTATGTTTGTTCCATTTTGGCATGAATTTGAGTTTTTGAATAGTTTACTTATTCCCTTTCATTACTCTGCAATTGATCAGGTTCGAAAAATTGCTTAATGAGATGCTAGGTCACTTGGAGCGCCATCCTCGTAATAAAGAACGCCGTGTTGCGTGGCTTGAGCATATAGATCCACTTCTCAACAGTGTTGGTCTCATACTGTTAGCCCACTTTAGCCGTATTTTTCCTCTTGTATTTCAGTGGATACATGCGGATGACGACGACACTGTAATTCTGGTGAGATTCCTGTCGTTTGTCAGACTATTATGTTTGCTGAAACTCATAATTTCTATTAAATGTCATATTTTGGATTTTACTCCGTAAACATCACAATGCTGCTGAGCGGAATTTGTCTTTGTATGATCTCATGCTAATTTCATTAGGCTTATAAAGATTAAAGAGAAAAAATAAGATAGAAGTTTTTATTGTGGATACAGTACACCACATAAATTATAAGACTGACATCTTTGCCAAAATAAAAGGCAGACTACCTGTCGCTTAAATTTCCTACTATATTGCAGGTTCTGAAATTTGTTCAAACAATCATAAAGTTAACATGGATCCGAAATACACCCTACGTTGCAAGGTGAGTGAAACACACACTTCTTGGTGGCATTAGAATGACTTATATAGATGAATGTTCTTCAAAATAGCATGTAAAACCTCCCCCTTTTCAGCATGCCATGAGAAAGAATGTCTATAGATATGATATTTCATGATATATTTTTTACTGCTTCACTTTCCTAAGTGTTCTAAGACTGTTCTGTATAACTCTTAGTTTCAAACTATACGTTTGGTGTCTATTTTCCTGAGTTGTGAATGGATCTACTATGATCATTAACGTTGGTACCTCGTTTTGTTATATTGTTTGATTAAATTCGTAAACTAATTAATAGATTTAATATATGGGCTCGGACCATTTAGTGCCGCAAGCACTGGGCGACTAAACACTGAAAGTATGTACTGCTTGGCAATTTTGAAATGTTATGTGAGATCTGATGTTGACAAAATGTTTTCCTATGTGAGTGAATGATTAACATCCCACTTCTAGTTAATGCGTAACCTTCTCAATCAACTTGATTCTTATGAGATGTGAGAGTCTGTTTGGCGGAAGCTGCAACAAACTGGAAATGCATCATAAGTTATGTATCTTGGTCTAGATTAGTAGATGAGCTGAGCATCATATACAAGGAGGCTGCAATGAGAAAAGCTCGGACGGAGATAAGAAAGCATGTCGCCCAGCTACTAATCTTCCTCAGGCAGTAAGACTAATTTCTTGCTCTCACCTAAGAACATCTTAGAGGTTTGTCTTATGATTACTCCATTTCTCTCATTTATATTTTTACTAATTCTCAGATGCCAAGGCCTGCAATTTGAAGCAGCTTGGGCAAAGCACAAGGATGACCCTAATTTGGAGACTCTTGAGCTTTTTAGGGAACAAGATACCATGATAGTAACTACTCTTTCTTTTCTCTTATAATTTATAGTGATGTCGGTGTAGACTGTTGACATGAAAATAAAGCTTTGTTCGAGAAAAACATGACTGGGAACCGTGATATGTCAACATGTAGTTCTAGCTGGCCAGCCAATAATTTTAGCTTAACCTTATTGGCTATTTTTTGGTAGAAACTTATTGGCTGTTGATCACGTAGTATGCTGATTGTTGACTAAATGACTACAAATAGACGAAATGTTGAGAAATTATCGACGTCACTCAGAACCGAGTCTTAACTATGCTGATATTTTTGCCTAGGGTATGTAAGAAGTCCATTAGATGATAATCTGGTATTTATGATATTCTGTTGCTTGATTATTATTGAAGATGCGTGCCTTTGGAGCAGTTCCTTTTCTTGCTTGACTGTTGTCCACTATTATGTACAGGCCATCTAACAAGCTGAGAACGTCAAAGTGGAAAATGCACGGCTAGGTATATTATGACCAGCTCCTTTTATCAGTTATTCATTTGATATAACGAGAGTCAGAGTTGATGTAATATCATGAAGTTTTAAGGCAAACATATTTCATAATAAATTAGATTCAACATTTGTATGTCCAGAGACACTTCCATGAATAGGGCTCCAAAACCCAATTTTCTCTTGAGGACTGAAACTCCATTCACTGAGCTTGTGGCGCATGACTCCCTTTTTCCGCGCCTAATGTTGGCTGGTTAGGATATTGGAAAATGCAAGTGATGGGGACGGCTGAAGTTTGAGTTTTGATTATTTAATCTTATGCAAGGAAAGACATTCATCAGGATTCGGCTGTGTGTTTCACCCACCCTTAACCTCAATGATGAGTCAACAACGTAAGTTCACGTGCAATAAGAGAGCTATTTGCCTCCAAGGTGTGAAATGGAATTACCCTAAAACTGTCGCACAATTTTGACCTTGCAGGAGGGAGCTGATCATCAAAAGTTGCACAGCCGTGGTTTGATCTTTGATGAGATGATTTTTTTTATTTAAACCAGATAGGTTTATTAGCCGTAAAATGAGACTACAATGATGATCTCAACTCATCATTATATTATTAACCAAATTGAATAAGAAATCTTGATTCGGGTAAAATAATTACTTAATCAAATTTTTTGAAATCAAATTTAATTCACAATTTTTTGAATTCATAATATACTATTAACTTTGACAATACAAATATATATATAAGCCTACAAATCAATTCTTCCTATGTTCATGTTGCTTTTATGTTTTTAAAACAAGATCCATATTTGGTACAGCCAAGCAAAATGTTGTGGCAAAAATAATGCAGTACTTTCCTCAAAACTGCGTAGTTTTAAACTTTAATAATTATTTTTGTTATTTTATTGACGTAAAGGGTTCAGTCCAAAATGTTTGCACAGTCTGATCCCCCAACAGCTTCCTCAACAACAACAACAACAAAAAAATAAAAATGATTTACCATTTAAAATAAATTACATCATTTTGGATTACTGTTTTTGGCTTGGCTGTTTTGAATATAAGTCCTTTAAAATATATGTTTAGAGATTTTGATTGTATTATGAAATAATTTGGATTGGACTAGGATGACATTATGAAATAAGATGATTTGAATGGAATTGAGAACACATATATTAAAAATATAGACTGGTTGGAACTGATTTAAATAAATTTGGATTGACTTCTATCCGGTATAACCATTGTTATACATAAACTAGTGGTTCATGGGTATACTGAGAGCGCTATCACTTAAAAATGAAGTCATTTTACGTCTTATTGAGTGCATTAAGCCTAAGTCCAGGCCACCAGTGGTGGTGGCCAAGTGGCTTGGTGTCAGTTTGTTATTTTTGTGGTATTCGATTCAAATTTCATTGGTAGTTGGATGCGTGAGTTTTTTTTTTTTTAAAAAAAACGTAGTCCAACTCAATATGAGTAGTAAAAATAAAAAAATATGAATGATAAAAAAATTAAAAATATTATTTTGACAAAAATATTCAAATAAAAAATAGCAGAAAATTAAAAATATTTTTATGTTCAGTAAAATAGCTGTCTTCATCATATGGATATCTATATTCATCAGGTGGGTATCTATGTTGGGCACATGAACAAATAAGTTCATGAATTGGGTACTTACGTTCACCAGTTGTATATTTAAGTTTCTCATCCGATGAACATAGCTACTCATATCATGAACATATTAGATCATTTCATGAACATAACAGTTCATCTGATGAATATAACGCAACTAATGAACATATTCGCTCATCTGATGAACATAACAACACAGATCATCAATATATTAGCTCATTTGATGAACATAACAGATCATCTGATGAATGAAGCAGCATGTGATAAACATAGAAGATCATCTGATGAACATAACATCATCTAATTAATATAACAACATCTGATGAATATAACAATCTATTTGATAAACATAACAGCTCATGATGAACATAATGACTTATATGATAAACATAGGGTATCTAATGAACATAGCAACTCAATTGATGAACATACCAGCCTATTTGATTAAAATTTTTTGGTTTAACTTTCTATTTGAATTTTTCAAAATCAAAATAACATGTTTTTAATATTCTCTGATTTTTTTCTAATTTTTTTATTTCCTACTTTTATAATTGGAATGGACTGTTCAATAGATCGATGCCGTTTTCAACCCAAATCAGTCAAGAATTTGCTACCTCAAATCATTTCCATCTTGACCTGATTCTCCTGTCCTCATCGATCTTTATCTGAGATAACTCTACATTTTAGCCACTTTGACCGTTGGGCAATGAACTAAACCTGGCATGTCGATACAAATAAAAAAAAAAAAGCCCAAGAATTCCCTTTTTGTGTGCCGAATGTCCTCAGCTAAAGCGCACTTGAACATGCATAAGGGAGAAATGCCCAGATCGCCTTAGGCTGCTCCTAAGTTCTGTCAAGCCAGTGTCAGTACTATCCTCTGCAAATCCTCTTCACTTAATCTCACATGCTTCAGCTATGGTTTGGAAACATAATACAGAAACTTCAGTACATATTTTGAAGATCCCAAAACTGTCATGACACTTCAAGTGGTGCCATCAAATCTGATTTTATAGCTCCTAAAATCTTGCTATGATTGAGCTTTGCTCTCCTTCAAAGGCCATTCCCATGTATTTTGCCAATTCACGACATTCTTCTCTTTTTTTCATTAGTGCCATCTTCTTGACCTTCCTTCTTCTTGGGATCACCCCCATTAGTTTCTCACCGCTGTCTTGAGAGTTGCGTTCATCTATGGATGGACTCTTCCCACATGATTATTTTGTTTGAAGTTTTTTCTCATCGGTGAAAGCTGGGTCATTTTTTCTTTCCATCTTTTTTTTCATGGTTCTCATGAGCAGTGCTCAGACACCCAACCCTGTAACTATGTTTTGCATATGTACATATCCTTTAGGAGTAGTGACTGTGGAGTGACAAACACCTATTTATATTGGCAAAGGGAGATTATACTGGATGATAGTCTATATTACATACAAAATTATTGACAACGTCTACGCAATCTACATTTCGCCTTGATAAGGAGATTACAAAAGATGTGCCCCTAGTATTGAAGGAACAGCTGCTCACTCCAGTCTCTCACCCATACTATTAGGATTTGTTTGATTGAATGGATCTTCCGAATTGCTCGTTTCCAAATCACAATTGCCTTGCATCTTTCTTGTCTTGTAGCTGTCACCTTCAATAGACCTCTCAGTTAGTGAAATCATACCCAGGGCAGCAATGCTATTTGCTATCATATCTACATCACACGTCCCACTGTACAATCCTCGGCTTCCACCCACTAAGATCCCAGGTTTCTCATCATCACTTACAGAAAACATATCCATAAGTGGTGGACTTGCACGGTCTGAATTCCCTATCAGACGTCGCAAGGTCTCCTTAGCTCCATTCTCTACCATGTTGTCCTCTGGTAGTAATTGGTTCATAAGTGTGGGATGTAATGGAGGGAGTGTGGTACCCGATGCTGCACTGACCAGGTAACCCTGGCCAGAAGAGCAAATATCAATGATCGGAATGTGTACAATAGGGTCACAAATTAGAGGGATGAAATTTGGAATCTGATGTGAACTAGGCGTTGAAAATGGCAATCGAGGTAAGGGATCTAGAAGATAAGACGGAAGCTCCAGTGTGGGAGGACTTAATGGTGTCAGCAAGCTTGATGATCTACCTGCCGGTAACAAAGATGATAATGGAGGTAGTGTCCTCAGCTTGGTGGTCGCAAGAGGCAGCTGTAATGAACCTGAAGTGTTGACGAAATTTGACCCAATAGGACACCAGCAATAGGCTGGAGAACAGATTGCTAATCTTGAGCTCAGATCAGTAATTGCTGAGCAAAATGAGGGAGGCACTGTTTCTAGTGACTCATTTAAGCTGTGCGTGGGCAGCTCATTTAATCTAGAGACCTCTGAATGCTTTTCTTGACCACATCGGCCAGAAAACGTCTGAGAGGTAACGGTTGAATCAAAAGCTATATTCTCAAGCGCTGAAAGAGTGATGTCCCCACCTCGCCACCTTAACTTCTCTCTCGCGACACTTTTCAAGGAGAAAGGGTTTCTGCCCATTCCCTCCTTAAATAAGCTTGGCCTAGGACTGAGGCTACTTTGACAAGGAGAACTAGACTTCATTCCTTGGTTCCCATTGCTTCGGTGTCGCGGAGACTTTGACATCAAAAATTTACAATCTGCACCAGGGCCAGGTCCCAATAATTCTGATGCTGTGGGACAGTGACTAGATAAATTTCTTGAAGTTGGTCGAGTTTTGCTAGAGGTTGATCCGGAAAAATAGGCACGCAAATGGGTGGCAAAACAATCCAGTCGTGAATGACTAATGCCTGTTAATTCAGCAAGAGAAGGCATTCTCTTGCACAAGTCCTTCATCTACAGAAAAGTCAGCAGATAAAGGTATGAGTAAATTTCGCATGAATACAGTCATAACTTATAACTAAAGTATGCTAGTCGCAAATATTTAATTTCTTCAATAAATAAGATACCCATTTTCCTCATATTTCCTGACGTTTAAAACACATTTCCAACAGAAACAAGTTTGAAATACATGATAATGCCTAATTTCTTGCCATTATTCTGAATGCATTTGCTAAGGGAAATACCACAAACATAAAGGGAAGGAATGATCTACGATAGAAGTGCATAGTCAAATTTATGTCTACAAATATAATTTTTAGTAAGTAAACCTTTGCAAGAAGCTCAATTCCCAGTAGCTTTGAGTTTTCTGAGCACCAAAAATAGTAGGCATCAGATTCCGGACATTTCACAAGGAAAGACCGTCCGGAACTGTCAGCTGAGATTTCCTCAATTGCAGCAGTACAGCAATCAGAATCGCAGCTCATAGTACAAAGTATCTCAGTTTGCCCATCATCCCCAACAAATGACAAACGCAAATCAGATGTTGGTAACAGAACAAGATTCAAATCCCCACTGCAAATAATACAACAGACGTACAAATTTAGAAAGCCAAAAATCAGTCAAAAACAGTAGGCATTCCGTTATGAGAGAACATGCGAAAACAAGCAGCAGATGATACTAAAGGCAGCAACCAAAGGTCCAATATAATACATTCAAACACAGCATCCATTCTAAAAAAATGTGATTAAGAGTGCGTTGTTTTGGACTGAAGTAGTTTATTAAATACTTAACTAAAGACAACCTAGTTGAAATGCCAGAAATTAGCTGAAGTCAACTTAACTCAATTACATAACTTAATTTCGTACTTATTACTTAATGTTAATTAAAATTTTTAATTTTTTTACTGGAAAACATAATCCATAGTTACTAACGATTTGAAACTTCAATAATTATTGAAGAGCTTCTAATGTATCACAGAACACATGAAAGATACTTAAAAACTATGTCTCAAGTTTCAGATGCGCAACAATATAATCCAGGATATTTAAGATGAAGATGTGCTGGTGGAAGACTGACAAAATTTTAATGTAATTTCAATTCGATGCAAGATAATTAAAATGTAATATTACATTCCCTTAATAGTTTATTATATTGAACTATCACTACAACTAAAGTAGAATTATTATTAAAGTGTTATAGTTTTATTAAGAATTTTTTTTTTATGAATATACATAATATTATAATTTAAATACTTTAATTAAGTTTAATATTTATTTAAATAATTCAATTTAGTTAGCTTAACGTCTACTGAACTTACGTGCTGAATTCACATAATTGAAATGGTGAAACTCAACCTAAGTACTGAAAATCGAAGTTAAAAAACAGACTCCAAGACCTCCGGGGTTGGGATGGATTCATATCTCAATAAGCTTCTTTGCTAAACCAAAATAGAAAAAACCAGAGGCCTAGTCAAATCCAGATAAAACAATCTTTTTCCTTTGATTTGCCATTACTAGTTTACAGTTACTAGTATGAGTTAATACATCAGTTGTAAGCCTTAAATTTTTTAAGCAAAAAGGTCTTTTTTTTGTTACATTTTTCGGAAAATATGAATACTAAACGCATAAATTCATTCTAATCAAGCCCTAAACTTTTTATCTGTGACAAGTGAACCATAAGTGGAAGCCATGATACTGCTACATTAATGTGTCTGATTATAATAGTAAAGTTGACTGTAAACTCATAATGAGGTGTAACACAGATCGTCCAAAAAAAAAAACGTCGCACTAAGAATCACATCCTCAAAGCCTGCTGAATAGCAGAGTACTTGGCGGAACATTAGGCCCAATGATGAGCAATGTTAGTTACAATTTGTGAAAAGAGAAGCATACCAATAAACAATACCACAACAAGGATTCCATATTTAGTGATACATGGTCCATCTTGGCACAAAAAATATAAACCACAGTGGAGGCTTTAGGGTACTCGTGAAGTCCACATACACAGACACAGCGAAGAAGGATCCATATATATACATATCGAAATGAAACTACCTTTTCTTCGCATTATTCAGAGATCATATTAGAATACGCCCAGTTACCTACAAATAAAAAGATGTTTTATCGGAACAGTGAACAAGGTCACAGTAGTAAGGCATTATACAGAAATCTGCCACTCTCAGACCAGCTGATGTATGAATGTATTTGCGCTTTTCAAGTTACAGAATCTCTTTCAGTGTACAAAGTAATTCTCTGCAACTAACTACTGTATAATACGAATGACATAATTGAAATCATTAAATTGACATATCATTTCGATATGTACTGTGTGGTCATAGGAGTCACCATTTAATCAGAACTGATAGATATTAACAATATAAGTAAGGAACATTATACACATTAGGTTAGTAGTAATACATGGAAAAGCCTCCTTTCGTCTTTGTCAAACACACAAGTATGCAATTAAATAGCAAGCTCAGCTGGCTATCTGTTTTAATCAACAACAATGTCTAAAATAACTGCCATGCCAAATGATCCAGGATCGAAAAAGAATGATTAGTAAGAAAAATGAAACTGAGCCTGCAGAATCCCTGTAAAGTGTATATAACACACAAAATCATAACAATCAAAAGACAAGAATTTGTAGATAGTATGCACTGTGTTTTTATATCATCGGTGTAAAAATCTGTAACTCAAATTTAAACTGCAGAATTTAAATTTCTGCCGTGGTTAACGAAATAAAAGACAGACATGCACATATTGACTTCAATTTAAACCAAAAGGTACACATGAGCACTCACCGAACTGTTGTGGGGCAAAGATGAGACCCCTGCTTCAAAACCTTTCCAACTCGCATTGATACCAGAGGCATACACAAGCACATCGCCAGTAATCCCACTTCTGACGGTTCAAAATACTGTTCATCACAAATAAACACGTATAATCACTCATATAGCAACATAAGCCTGAAATATGAGTAAAAAAATGGTCAGATTGACCCTCCTTATTCCAGAAATGAAAATTGGATTCCTAAACTCCATAACTTATATGTCTCGGCTCAATCTTTTGCTGTACAAGATTTTACACATAGGACTTCCAGCAACATGCCAAAACTGATGGTCTAATTGCAAATAAATCAACAAATAACAGTAAACTAGGAATTCAAATTAAATTCACAAATTAATACGTCCAGCTACAAACCTGACTCAAATGAGCCAGTAGCCGGTCATCCGCGGCAGCACCAGCAGCACTGGACTTGAGCATAGGCTTAAGCCTCTCGTCCACCCGACAAGCACCCACGACCTGCAGATCAAGCGCCTGAAGCCACTGCATCACCGTCGCGCCTCCGTCCTTGGTTCCAATCAACAAATCCCCATCCCCTTCCCCTTCCAACAAGCCCGTCAATCTCTCCGTCAGCCCAGCACTTCTCCCGCGAGAGGTCCCCGAAACCGCATCAGATCCGCCAGAAACAACATCAGCGGACGATTCAAAGGCATCATCGTTGTTGATGTCGACGGTGTCGTGATCGTCCCGGTCGGATGCGTCGGTGTTTCCGGCATTGATCGGATCACGTCCGCCGGAATTAGCCATAATGAAAATTTGATTGATTAATTGAGATGAGAATTCGAAAAATAACCAAACTGGAAAATCGAGCTAGCTGAGATTGTGTGAACCCTATCGGCTCGAAGATGTACAAATTGGGATGAAGCGAGGAAGGCAGGATTGAAGCATTAACAAGATAAGTAGCGCAAATAAAAAAGGCACTCCCTCCGCTGGATTTTGATGGCCGTTTTAACTTTATTTATGAGTTTGGTTTCACGTCCGGCCTAGCCCATTATTTGGGCCCAAATCCAGGTACTACACACTGGCCCTTTTTTTATGTTGTCGAGTCTCCACGAGAAAAGCCCAATAACTCATGGGTGGAGATAAATGGAACATAAAAATTCATTGATGAACATAATAATTTATCTGATGAATATAACAGTCGTATGATAAATATAACAACTCATCTGATGAACAAAACAATTCATTTGATAAATTTCTTTTTGATAATCCATTTTGTTAATCTATTTAACGTATTAATGTATGTTTGAGACGTTGATGGTGAAAATGCTTAGAGAAATTAAAGAGGAAATAGTTCCAAGGACCTACAGACGCACAAAACTCATAGAGGACAATTCAGTTTCCTTCAATTTGTGCAGGAAGTTATCCTCAGACTTTGATGCAGACTTCACCATACTCAGGACCACAAACAAGATACCACATTGGCACCTGGGTTATTATTAATCATGATAGCAGGCATGACGATCACTCATCGACAGACTTGAATTCCTGGAGCTGCTTGAAATTCATCCACGGCTTGACCCTGACCTTGGCCTGGTGATGTGGTGAAGAGTGCCAGCCACCACCTGCTCCTCAGCCTTGATCACCTTGCCAAACTCAAGAAGAGCATTCTTCTTGGCGTTGTGCTCCTGGACGGCGATGCGCGTAAGGCCATCGAAGTCATGAAGGTTGTTGTTGCCCCCTCCTCCGGATTCGTGAATTCCTCCCACCGTCGCCATTTTCTCTGAACGGTCTTTCAATTCCTAAAACCAAATGTAATCTGAAAAAAACCAAGCTTTGTTCCTAAGCAAACTCTTATGAACATAGCAACGCATCTGATGACAATAATAGCTCATCTGATGAATATATCATTGATGAAAGTAGCAACTCATTCGATGAACATGACAGTTCATTTGATGAACATAAAAACTCATCTGATGAACATAGCAGATGATCAATGAACATAGCAGCTCCTATATGATTTTTTTTTGTGTGGTGATGTTATAATGAGGGAATTTGTCTCGATTTGAATGATTGATATGAGATTTCTAAGTGTAATTTTTTTGTGCTGCAACAGTGCTGTGTAGCAGTCCCAGAGGGAGATAGATGCTGAAAAGGTGCAATGAAGTGTGAGCATGGGGCTGCCTAATGGAGGAAGTTTGCTTGTGATGGGGTGAAAGTGGTAGTATGTTTTAGTCAATTAGTGGCTACAGGTATGGTCTCATGGATGAAACACTTATAATACCTGTTGTTCAATTTTGAAATGTGCTGCATTGTATGGGATCAAATTTGGTTTATGAATATTAGTTTGTAGAAATACAAGGACACACAGTTTATTTTAGGTAACTGATATTCAGAACATTCCCCATACTAATTGTTTCATTCAGGGCCGGTCCTGAAAATTTGGAGGTCCTGTGCAAAAAGCCAGGCTTCAAATATTGAAGCGATAGTTGCAAATCTTTTGATCGAACACATCCTACAAGCCTGATTCTTCAAAAGAAAAATTCATTGTGCTCAATTTTTATTATAAATCTGCTAAGCCCTGAAGAGGTCTTCGTCCCCTCTTTTAACACACCATTCGATACATCATACACATACTCTAAAGTCTGAGATTGCCAGAGTGTTTCGACCCGAAGTCACCAATGGAGAGAATCAAGAGAAGTTGCCGGAGGAATGAGCAAGTTTGATTTATAAGTTGTTCTTACTTACCTTATTTTATATCTTTTCATTGTCATTCATCTCGTGTAGTTCAGGTGTAATAACTTATTATATGTCTGAGATTGTTGTTTTTAATGAAATTCATATTTTGCATGTTATGTTCATTGAGCTTACCTTAATGAATATTGTTTAATCATTTGTAGTATTTTCACACATTGCAAGCGAGTGTCTAATACAAGTTAAACATAATTTATAACCAGAAAAGTCTGCAGTTGAACACAAAGAGCGTTGGGCTTATCTAAGCGTAAATATTTCATAGCTTAAATATTCGATTCTAAGCAAATAATGAAAGATTGGATAATCTAACTAAGTGTAGTTGATCCTAGGGAGAAGTTCTACCTAGTTATTACACATATAAACATTTAAATTAATAATAAGTTATCATCACAAGTTCTTACAGAGAGGTATTACTAACAAAGTTAGCACTAACATGAGAATAATATATACCTAGCACATGCTTTGTACCAGCATTATGTCATTTCATACTGATACAATATAATTGAGCGTAATAATTCTCTAAATATGTATGCAAATGAATAAAAAATTCAGACTCAGCATGTTTTTGGACTAAAACTGAATCCTAAAGCGGAAAATAAAGCATACATCTCTCATCCGCAAACATCAGAATGCGGTTCTCATATTCATGAGTTCTCACCTGTCACATGAGTTCTCACTTCTCACTCATATAAGTGACCAAGTGGTATACTATGAAAATTGCAAGGATGTATAAAAAACAAATATGATGAATAAAATATCTATATTGAAACAAGTATTTGAATACACTTCGGTTAGGGTGAAAATGACCCAAGTATCTTAGTAGACTACTCATACATGGATATAATGAAAGGCATGATGAGTAGAAAACTAGCTACTATAAAATATAATATGAAAATAAAAAAAACTAAACTAAGAAGAGTGTGGAGAGATGAGCTCTCTATGTGGTGGTTGAATGGATAAGGGATGCCCTTTTTGACTTGTGAAAACCTATTTTTATAGTGCTAGAGGAAGGGGGAAAGGAAAGGGTGCCAACGCCTTCAAGGAGGGAGTATTTTCTCCAATAATCCTCCATTTAATTTTTTTAGCTAACATGTACTTGGTTAAATATAATGTAGGCTTGAATCTTATTTGGTCGCATAAGTTTGAATAAATGCGTCAATTGATCCTCACTCGAACTGAGTATGCTTCATATGTGCATCGAAATAGCCTGTTAGGATTCTACTCGACCGAGTAAGATTTTATTCAATTGAGTATAAATATTATCAACACCAATTTGTATATTTTGTCTTAGCTTTCCCTGACCACTTGAATCACCTCATTTGGATTTTTCTAGCACTGGAAATGTTCAAAATACAAACCAAAGATCAATTATTTCCTTTATGCATATTTTTACCAATTTTGACCGCATTTTTGCTCGATTTGACTATGTTTCACTTTTTTCACTCCAAACCCAATTTTCAGATCTTTATCCCTAAATAAACAATAAACACATAAAACATATATAAAATGATTAAGAGACGACTTAAATATGACATTTGGCCTTTATTTATAAAGTACTTTCCATATCTTGTTTGCCTTTGGCCCGTCGTCCTAGAGAACTTTTCTTTTTCTCTATTTTTTGAAGATTTAGGGAACTTTTATTCCATGTTTAAAAACTCTTTTATATTTTTTGTTTTAATTTTTGATTTGGATACTTGGAATGATACAATCATTCCTCACTTTAGATTTGACAATATATCTTAAAAATTTATACAAAAGGAATCTAGCAAATAGAGTTTTCAAATAAAGACTTAGTTCACCTTAAAATACAAAATAATACAAGATATTAAAAAGAATTTTTGACCGGTGCCCACCTGTTTGAATATGAATAATCACATATGCCTTTTTATTTTTGATGAAAAACCAGCTGGGTTGAATGAGAAAACAATTCTAACAAGTTGTGGTTTGATATCTGATTTTAATCAAATCATTTTAATAAAAGAATTTTCCCAAATCAATACATATAAGCATCCACTTGAAGAGTCCATTAAAATATTTCTTCTATTTTTGAAATTTCTTTTAACAAATCAAGGCATCCACTTAATATTTTGAATGTTTATAAAATTATAAGAAAATTGAAACTTGTATGGATTTTCAAAAAAAAATTAGAACAAAAAAAATTAAATAATTTAAAACAATCAAACATGCTCAAAAAAAAGGTCTACTTATAAGTTGATGTGAATCATGGATGAGTTAAGTTATTCCCTCTTCTTAATCTACTGTTTGTGCCTAAATATTTAAGTTAAAATAAAATACACAGTGAATACATAATTTTAATTATAAGCACTTGGCAAACTGGACGAATAGAGTATGAAGGACAGCCCCAACATTGGGGTGGGAGAGCCAGGCAACGGCCCAGGGCCCTACTTTTAGGGCCCAAACCATTACATATTGGCAGTTTAATAAAAATAAAAATTTGTTTTTGAAATGAATTGAATTTAGATTTCACCTTTACAAAACAGATTGTTTTTCCACCAAACGACTATGCACATTTGTTAAAATTGGATTATGTATAACATATACTTGATTCATTTTTCAATATTTTATCTTATAACATAAAAATGAATATAATAATATTAAATTTAGAGGGAAATGATGAAAATAGACTAACATGTATATTTTATACTAAAATAATAATTTTATACGTATTTACATTAGTTTAATGAGTTTGACATAAAAATATGAAGGAATAAATTTTTTTATGTTTGCTAAAACTATTAAGCTTTTATTTAGTTTTGAAAAAAAAATTAAGCTACTATTTATTGAAAGTAATTATATAAAAATATTAATAATTTTTTATTACATGACTAAAATTCCATTTTTCTTTTCACTCGCCCAGGAATATGAGAACTGGACCTAATGATGGCATGCATTACATGTTGTTGTTTTTCAATTTTAGATTATCTTCATGCTATCTTAATACTTGGCCGATTATGATTTTTTAAAAAGAATTCATACTCGACCGAGCATGAGATAGAAAGCACATGATTCATTATATCCGGTCGAGTATATGCTCTATGAGAAAACATATTAGACATGGACAACACAATTTTGAAATTTAACATTTGACCAATTCAATTTCTCAATACGTTACTTTAAACTTTGATCCTATTTTCTTATAGATCATTTTCTTTAAGTCTTATACTCAGTTTTAGTGCATTGATTGTGTGGTGAAACAAATAACCTAAACTAAATGGAACATACAAGGAGCAAATATGTTTATAATCATTCTTTCATTATGCAATTTAATTTGATTCCAACATGCCCACTAAGCATAGTTATAAAAACCGGACCGGAGATCGAACCGGTCAAAGTTCCGGTTCACGGTTTTCTGATTGAACCGGCGATTTGAACCGGTTCGACCGCCGGTTCAATTAAGGATAGTATCTGTATTTTTAGATACTATATGATAAATTTTGTAAATTTTACAAGTAATGGCCTTGGTCCACTAGAATGCGGTGCTCAAATTGTTTGAATTACACCAAGTTCGAGTCTTTCTTGATATATTTTTAGCAACACTAACTTTTTATATTTCTGTGGTACTATGAAACACACAATTAAAATGAGCAATGACACCCACCTATAAAAAAATTGAAAAGTAGCTGTCAAAAAAATTAACACAGTTGCAGCTTCTACCACAGCAAGCAATGGCACCCACATTTAAAAAAATTGAACAGTAGGTAATGGTTGTAAAAAAAATAACATAGTTCTCCCACAATTTAGCAGCAATGGAACCTGCAGATAAAAATTGAACAACAAGTAATGGCTGCCAAAGAATTAGCAAAAGTTTGCCACAATTCAGCAAGCAATGGCACCTGCAAATCGCAATTGAACAACAAGTAATGACTGCCAAAGAATTAACAAAAGTTTGCCATAATTCAGCAAGCAACGTCACCTGCAAATCACAACAGCAGGTAATGGCTGCCAAAGAACCAATAAAAGTTTGTCATAATTCAGCAAGCAATGGCACTTGCAAATTACAATTAAACAGCAGGTAATGGCTGCCAAAAAAATAAACTAATTTCTGCAACAATTCAGCAAATAATTGCACATGTAGATCGCAGCTGAACAGTAGGTAATTGCTGCCATAAAAAAAATCAGCAAGCTGTAGAGAGGCCTAACTCAGCAAGCGGCGGCACCTGCAAATCACAACATCAGGTAATGGCTGCCAAAGAATTAACAAAACTTTGCCATAATTCAGCAAGCAATTGCACTTGCAAATTACAATTAAACAGCAGGTAATGGCTGCCGAAAAAAAAAAACAAACTAAGTTCTGCAAGAATTCAGCAAATAATTGCACATGCAGATCGCAGCTGAACCGCAGGTAATTGCTGCCATAAAAAAATCAGCAAGCTGTAGAGAGGCCACAATAGACACAAATTCAACAGAAAAATTCCAATGAGAGCGTAACAGCTGAAAACAATTTCAGCGAGAACAAAACAACAACAAAAAATGTAGATGCACAACAGTTCTTACTTTAAAAAAATACAGTAGATGAGATGCTGTTGAGATACTATAAAATATAGACAGCATAGAAGCAAATGACAGCAAGCAAACAGATTGTTGTTGCTGATTAAATGTCATTTTGTTTTTAAATACTTGAATATTCAGCCAATAGAAAAATCAATAGAGTACACTACAAATTGGATGCAAGCAGCAGATGGTTGTAGCAAACAGCAGATGAACTTTGTTTATTTTTCACGCAGTATCTCCTTAAAATTTTTAAATAATTGTTTTGATGATGATTCTTCATCTCGTAGTTGTTTCCAAGCATCTCTAAGATCGTTCATGGAGTCTTTGCTGATTTCGTACTCATTGATCCCAACCGTGTCAATAGTTAAATCTTCTACATCTTCATTTTTGCTTTTCAAATCCATCAATAGTCAAATCTTCTATGTCTTTATCCCCAGCTTTTTGTTGAAGTTCAGAATTGATGTTCTCATCAAGGTTATCATCCATATCATCATTTACATCCTCATCTTGTAAAATTAAGGTTACTGCACACATTTTGACGACAACAATGAAGACTAAGTATTGTAAGTTTATGCATAAAATATTAAAATGATAATAAAAGTACATGCGGACCTTGAACATTAGAGTCATTATGAAGTGTGCATCCATCCATTTGCTGGTGAAAACTTTCAACTTCTTCCACCATTAAAGAGGAAGGATCATCCTCTAGTATCCATTTAGCATTTTCAATAAAATCTTCAAAACTAATGGGATCATAGTTTCGGCCTTTGAAGAATACTCTGAAAAAAGTTATATCAGTAAATTATAGTATTTTTTCTCACAAGTTCTTTTGTCTTAAATCATAATTACCTTTGTTGTAAGCGAAGGTTATAGTGCACATAAACCAAGTCATTTAGTCTTTGATGCTCCAATCGGTTTCTCTTTTTTGTATGAATATGTTCAAATAAACTCCAGTTTCTTTCGCATCCTGAAGAACAACATGTTTGGCTCAAGACTCGAATATGCAAAAGTGCAGGCATATGCAAAATAAAGTCCAGCAGATGCAAAAGTGCAGGCATATGCAAAATAAAGTCCAGCAGATGCAAAAATATATAACAGATGTAAAACAAAATCAAAAAGATGAAAAACAGTCCAGTAGATAAAAAAAATTCAACAGATGCAACAGTGCAAACATATGTAAAAAATCAGCAGGTAAACTTTCAGCATAGAGCATAAATTGATTATGTAGATGCAAACAAAATCCAGCATATGCAAAACAGGCTACCAGATGCAAAAAAAATGCAGCAGATGCAAAAATGCAGGCAAATGAAAAACAATCAGCAGGTAAGCTTTCAGCATAGAGCTTTCAGCAGATGAAAAATACAGCATAAAGCTTTCAGCGGATGCAAAATTTTCAACAGATTGCTCAGACAGATAAAAAACTTTCAGTAGAAGATTACCTTTAGGACAATAAACCAAAAAATTAATTAGAGTTCTTCTTGATTTATCAGACCACCCATCAGCCATAACAGTGCAACCTGTCCTCGCCCATATATCTCGAAAACTGGCAACATATTTTCTAACTTCTTGTACGTTCTTCCTTAACAAGTAACCTCGAAGATCATGAAAGTTAGGTCCTTTATATCCAGGTCCAAATGAAGCTATTCCATCCATCATAGGTTGATAATAAAATGAATTAGCGGTATTAAATGGTACACAAGCATCTATCATCCACTTAGATATAGCTAAATCAACCTTTTCTTTTGCTAGCTTGCTCTATAAAACACTTTTAATGGAGGGTTGAGCTCGTGGAGTAGTTCTAGGCATGAAGTAGGATTTCAAACCTTCTGTTGTACGTTTCTTTTGTCCCCCCCTTGGTAAAGCCTCAACACCATCCACATCTTGATTGTATGTATGCTCTTCATAATTTCTTAACTGAGGACTAAATGGGTTTTGCTCATCAATGCGTTCTTGTTTTTTTTGTCTTTTTGAACTCATACCTGTTATATTTTGTACCATCTCATAACGCACATCAGCTGGAACCATCTTGCAAGCCGTTACATTTCCTGTTATTCCTGCGAGATGTTGTTTGAAGCGCGAGATTCCACCGCCTTTGAAAGATTTTGAACAGAACATACATGTCAAAATTTGAGTTCTCCCTTCTTTCATAGATGTACAATGCCCCCATGCCAGATCTTTTTTCCCTCGACCAGCTATCATATGGTTATCCTCATCAGAGTGTGAATCAAGTCTGTCCTGATTCGTCACATTCAACGAAGTCGACATGATGTGTACCTGAAAATTGTATGTAAAAGTCAATTAAAAATATAAAAACCAAGGCTAAATCAGTTACTTCTCCTAATTACTATGTTGATTTGAACTTTTATGCTTTATCTGCAACTCGCGTTGTGAAATTCTAATCAAGCAAAACCCTAATTTGAACCACAAAGTGAACATTTCGACCATTCCACATTCAATCAGCAGCCAAACAAATATAAATCAACAATATAAAACTCCTCGACCAAGTAGAAAACTTAGAAAAAATACAGTAACATAATTAACACAAGATGAAAACGATAGTTGAAGAACCTTCAATAACTGAAGAACAGGAGAGGAGCGCCAGCACTAGCAATGTTACGTCAGATTTCCGCAGTAATGAAAAACCATAAAGAGGCAAAAAAACCTATGATTTTCTCTTATCTTCACCAGGGTTAGACTATCTTCATTCAAAATCAAAATTGTCTCGAAAAACTCCGGCCTCATCTCGATTTGGAAGCGTAAGTGACGCTTCAACTCCCCAATTTTCACTTCCCAATTCTAATTACCAGGTCGGCTACGCTTCGCAGTCTACACTCTGCAGAGGATGCCGATTGTAATTTTAGAGAATTTAAACCGGCTTTTAAAGATTTTGGTTCGGCCGGTTCAATAAAATTTTGGTCGATTTATCCGGTTTTTAACGGTTTGATTTGCAATCCGATAATTAATTTAGATCGGACCGGATTTAGGTCCGGTTCCCAGTTGAACCGGCCGGTCCGGTCCGGTTTTGATAACTATGCCACTAAGTGTTAGCCAAAGTAGCTTTTCATCTAATAAATGTGCATAAAGAGAAAGTCATAGGCTCATAAAAACTATATAAATAAAAATGAAACCAACATTCTGCAACGAGATCTTTACATCACACCAGCTGATTGACTTTAATATTTTCCATATAAAAGAAATTCATGACATATTATACAAGCTTGAAAAACATCTTTAAGCTGTGTTTTACTTTCTCTTAGAATTTACTACTATAAGTTCCTTCTAGAATTTAAAGTTATAGTACCTCTCCATACTTGCTCCACAAAGATCAAGGTGTACAAAGAGAATAATTAACAAAAACATAATAAGGGCATCCTATTGAAACAAATTTATAAAAAATATTTTTGTTATGTCACATATGATTTTTGTCATGTCACCTTACTTTTCATATAAATCTTCTTTTCACAAATTTTCACTCACGTTGAAACAAACCACACAAACAATTTTTTACGACCGCTATAATTTAATTTAAATAATTACGAGTAAAAATAGATGATGTTTTAAGTTTAAAGTGCCATATAAAGTATACGTAAATTAATTTAAAAAACATTAGGCAATATACAATGTGTTTAACTCTAAAACGTCGCATAAGACCCGATTCATTTAATTTAAAAGACTTTAGACTATGCTTATTAATTAAAAATGTCATCTAAAGTTTCTTTATACAATCAACAGTGTTTAGTGAAAAGCGTCGTCTAAAGTTTTTCCACGAACCACTTCGTCTGCATGAAGCATTGTTGTGTCAGAGAGTGATAAACCACCCTCCACATCAAAATGGAGTGCTTCGAGACCTGCCACAAAGCTTCAATATAATTGTCCTAATAAATCAATGAGCGAGTACACCTTTGATCACATTCACATAGCTATGAGTTTCAAGAGGAAAATATATCAAAGTAGGACTGTCAATTAGATCGGATGGACACAAACTCACACACGTTCAGACCCAAATATGTAATCTTTGTGCATATCTACTTGATTATTTGGATCCACTAGGATATACCTATTTGAGTCTTTCTAGTAATGAGTCCATTTGAGTCTTCTGATTGGGTCAGCTTGGATCGTCTTAATGAGTCCAGTTGGTCCTCTTTATAGTGGATTTATTTGAGTTTGGATCTAAATTTATTTTAAAAATAAAAATTGACATGAATAAAAAATGTAAAATTAACATTAAAATTATTTTCTAAAAATATTTTTAATAAAAATAAAAATAAATATCATTTTATTTGATAATTGAGTATGCCTAAAATGGTTATGAGTTTAATGGGTAATAATGGATGTCGGTAAGACCCATTGACACTCCTAGACCAAAGAGTGAGCAAATTAATTAGTCAAAACTTGTTGTAGCCTTTGTATTCATTAAGGTAGTTGGGAACATAGTAATTAAAATTAAGGTGTTGTTCTGTAAAATTAAGTGTTGAATAATAAATGCTGAATGTTCTATGAGAATTTAAATGATTTGACATACTACAGAGCGACATCTGCACCAAAACTGAAGGGAAGACTAAATATGTCAATAATAGCATACATGTTTTTACAAAAAATACAACAAAAAAAAGCTCATCAAAGAGAAGAGAATTGGCCAGAGATAAGAGAGCTCATCTAGAGAAGAGAGATCATCAGAGAGAAGCCTTTAGAGAAAATAATACACGCTAATGTTAGTTTTAAAAAAAAACTGCAAAACACATAAAAATATTTTTAAAAATTTTTTGAACGATTCAATTATCATTCAGATATCATGTCAATAAGAAATGATTTATAACTAATTAGTCATTTCTATAATTATGCTTGTTTAGTGCAAGAATCAATCTCTAGAGATTGTACCCAGACATGTTTGGTCGTCAGTAGGTGTATTATTAGTAACAAGATTAATAATGCCACATTTTGAAGGGATTAAATCGAATTTTAACGAGTAAAATTAATGTTATAAATTATTAATAGTTATCGATGGTAAACCAACCGTGTTATATGTTCTATCTCATTAGTAATACATGCTACCAAATGAGCGCCGGTAACTTCACTATCCAAAACTATGTTTCAACCCCTGGTTCACAATATATTACTTGTTATTTATTGGTTCAGACATCAATCCATCTAACCGACAAATAAGAAATCGAGGACATCATTGATTTGATTTCTGATCCGATTTTTAATAACTAGAATTTTGAGATAGATGTAATTGGACCATAATTAGAATCATAAAGGCTAATTTTATATTTTTCTCTAATTTGTATCTGTAGTACTATTTTTTAATCAAATTCTCCATTTATACACTTTTTAAGTAATTAATAAGTAGAAACTATTGTTATTTTAGGTGCACATTTAAATATATTTATGAAAAAATGGATATACTCTATTAGATACTACAAGCTACATACCCAAGCAGTATGAAGCCGTTTTGAATAATGTTTAGGGATATTAGTGTTTTAGAATTTAAAGTTTGTAGTATTTTACGATTTTTTGAGATTTTTTCGAGATTCTGGAGTTTTAATTTTTTCAGGATTTTAAGATTTATGATGTTTAAAAGTTATAAACACTTATTTTGAGTTTTTGAAGCATTCTGAAAACATCATAAATCTCAAATTCTGAAAGTCTTTAAAAACTCTAATTTTAAAATTTTAAGAACTTCAGGAAAATAAAAAATAAAATTATTTTATTTTCTAAAACGAAGAAATCGGATGAAAAATATCACCTTGTTAAGAGTTGAAGCATATTTTTCCACTCAATTATTTTTTTAAAAAAATTCTTCTTTTTCCTATACACTGCTTTATGCCCTAAATCCTAATAAAACATAAATGTTTATAAGGGCAGCAGCAACATGTTTCAAACCATATTAACCAGCCAAAATAGGGTACATAAAATAAATACGTAACAGGAACATAGTGCTTTTTTCCAAAACTTAAAAGTCAAAACATAAAATCTTGAACTCTTTAACCAAGTACATTTTATTAAATGTGAATCTAATCGAACAAACTGAAACCCAGATCATCCTCGGACTCCTCCGCTGGCTCTTCCTTGGCCTCCTCCTTTGCGGCTGCTGCAGGAGCCGCACTAGAACCAGCTGCTGCAACTGGAGCTGCAACGGCAAACTTGCTGGGGTCCTGCATACATACAACAAAGAGATTAGCAAAGAGAAGAGTAAGCCTGTGAGGCAACCAAAGTAGTTTCATACTGAGAATGAAAACTGATGAATTAAAGAACATGCCTTGAGGTACTCTTTAACTGTGTCGGCTTGAGGGAACGAGTATTCAGTTGCCACAGCGACAGCAAGCACATTCTTGTAGGCGTTGATGAACATATGGGGTGCAGCGGCAAGGGTCGGGAATGAGATGGCAAGAGAAAGGGCGGTGACCATGGACACACCAACAGCAAACTTCTCAACAAGATCATCTTCTGTCAGGTCAAGCACCTCAGGGCTGAAGACTGAACCACTGTCATACACAGAAAGGACAACAAGACCATACGAGAACGGCCTGATTCCAAGCTTAGCGAGCAAGGCAGCTTCAGATGATCCGACCTTGTCACCCTTCTTGATGAGCTCAACCGGAGTAATAATTTCGACAGTACCCTTGTTAATCTTGGTTGGAATATTAAGCACCTGAGAGACAACCGTGCTATAATTAGAATCTAACTGGTGCATTAAAGTGCCATGTCGGAAAATTGTAGCCGATGATTTGAACCTGGAAGAAAGAGGTCTGAGATGGGTCAAGACCAGTGTTTCCAGGCGGCACAATGACATCAATTGGTGCAACCAAACCAACACGGGCAGGAGCCCCAACCTATACAAGAAAAACAAACATTTACATCCACAAATCTGTCAGACAATTTTAGCAAAAATAAAATGATATTATCCAGCTAGTGTAACATGTAAAAACCAGTACAAGTTCATCTTCCATTTCAAAAATGCAACAACTGGGACCATAAAGACCTAGGCTGACCGCCGCGAAATCACATCATAAAATCCAATAAAAATTCACAAACACCAAAAAGTAGCTGTTCTAAAATTTAATCAAATCAACAGCAAGCACTAAACACAACTTTAGAATACCTCACAACTCATCAAACTAAAATCAATCAAAATCTAGATTTTTTTTTCAAATGTGGCTCTTTTGCCCGATCTTGGTATTTTTTTTTCAGTTCTGACTTACAATCTACAACATTTTCGTGTATCAGTTGGGAACCACAAAATGTGTGTTAGATTGTAACAGATACAAACTGTGATTACACAAATGATAGAGAATGAATCAAAAAGTCACACATGGAAAAAAAATTCAAAAACTAATCAACGAAAACAGCATGCATAAAATGACATCGAATACAAATAAAGAGATGGAGCATCCAGGCGTTGATGAACGTATGGGTAATTAGGAAAAAGGCGCTCACCTTATACTTTGCAACCTCTTCACTCACTTCCTTCAGATCTCCCTTGGTGAAAATCAAGCCCACATTACCCTGCAACAAGCAAACCGTACGTAAATCGGATATCCGAAATGGACAGCCAAATCAAATTAATTTTCACAAACTAGGTCGATTACAAATCCCAATCGGCACCTGGAGGAGAGGAAGCAAGTTAAGGAAGTCCTTGTTCCCGGTCTTGTCGGCATGCAGCCTGACTGAACGCTTCATCATGGTGTTCTTCCCCATAAGCACCAGCGAGTCCCCTCGCAGACCCTGGCGAATCATCTGAAGCTGGTTGGATCCGACATTGTCTGCCGCCACGACCAGAATCTGGCTGTAATCGTCGAGAAGCTGGCAGAGTTTCTTGTCGTACGCGATCTTCTTGTCGGCCTTCGACGGCTTGTTCACCATTGTTGCAGCGAGCAGATACCACCAAAAAAGCTCCGGTCGGTGAAAATGGCGAGTGTTGATGCCGACGTATAAATTTTGGTTTGCGGCCGCGAGTTCGTATTTGTAGTGAAAACGAAGCTGTAAACCCTAAATTGACTGCTCTGGGAGGAAGGTTTTCAACAGGCTTGATTGTGGGCCTGGCCCAGTAAGATTATTGAATTTGCTGGTGGAATTTGTTCAGTTTACTCTAGCGTCTCACCTCCTCTCATTTCCAGTTTATTAGTTGAATCGATTGGTTTGTTTATAAGTAATACTAATTTTATTAAATTATATTTGAATGAATAGTTCTGAATAAGTAAAGAAGGAGTAACAAAGTGGTAGGAGAGAGCTTTGAAATGTAGGGTAAGGCCTGTCGCTTCAATTTGTTACAAATAGATATTATTAATAATTAGAATATATTAATTATTAATTAATTACAAAATAATTATTTATGAGTAAGAGTATTTGACGAAATATTTCACATCGAATAATGAATAAAAGAAGAGGTGATTAATATTGAATTGTAGAACAATTACTTACAAATATAGTCTTACAAGTCACAATAGGAATACAATCCTATATGAGTTCACACAAAAATTGAACAATTATAAATTACATGTAGTTGGTTCAGCAAAAAAATGTATGGTCTGATTAATTGATCTAATCTGATTTTAATAACCGTGATTCAATTTGAAATTGATTTAAAACTAATTCATAACTTTGTAATGATAATCCGGAGAATTTTTGTTCAACTAGAGATTTAAAGTGGCAAAATCTATTTGAATATATTTACATTGAAAATTATGCAACCAAATTATTTTGAACTTATATAAAAAATTCACGGCTACCAAACACGGTATAGTGCAAAACTAACCAAGGCGTTGTTTTGTTATTCTTATTGGACTCTATTAAGAGATGATATCTTAATATATTAAACATTAAGTGAATCAATCTTTAATTTTTATATGCTGAATTATTTGTCATAAAATCTGTATCATTCCTCCTTAATTCTACTTCTTATTCGGTCAGAGACAACCAACAACAACTAAAAATAAAATTCACCAATAGAATCAAAATTGCAGCCTTCAGTCAGCGACTTGCAAGCCTTGTAACGACGGCCGACAAATTCTTCACCTAAAATCATAGACTCTAGTCCGAATTGGAGATTTCAGTCCGTCTCTCTCCTTTCATCACCCAAAACTGCAGTCTCCGCCGTCCACCACTTGCCGCAGCAAACAACCCTATAATCTGACGACCACATTCATCGGAGTTTGGAGATTTATTTGAAATCCTAGCTCAGGACACAAGGTTAATGATCTACTCCCTCAAACATAGAGATATCAGGATCTGTTGATTTATTTGGGAACCCGGATGAATCAATAGGTTACAACTCTACCTCCAAAGTTCAACTGATTCAATGCACATACTGTTATTATACCTCCAAAGTTCTCATCCTGATCAGAAACCACTGGTTGCAACTTTACTCGTGCACTTCAATCTTCTAGTACAATCTTGAGAAACTTTGCACCTATTAAAGAATCACCTCAATTTTATTCACCCTTGTGCTGCATTATGTAACATATTCTTATCACATTTTAGCATGGATGATGACAGCTCTGCTTCACGATATCAACAAAACAACCACCATTTCTTTTTTTTTTTTTTTTTTTTGCAGTTAGCGCCACCGAAGTACAACATAAACATGGAAGAGGCAACAGATGCTATCTGACTAGTGGTCTGACTAGTGATTTGACTAAATGAAAGTAAATTATTCAACAATCAGCAATCAGATGTGTTCTTAAGTGATTTACCAAATAAAAGTAAATCGTTCAGCAATCAGAATTGGTCTGACCATTCAGATTCTCAGACAGGAATCAACATTTAGCTCTTAATTTTACAGAACAACACCTAAATCATTTATGTGCATTATACTTTCTGTTTCATTTTTACTTATCACTTAATCAAAAGTATTTGTTCATTTTTATTTGTTCTAATAATCACAATGCATATTTAATAATTACAACTATTTTGAAAAGTCAAACACTAATGATTTCATGTTATTAGTTCATAACAAAAATTATTTAGCACTAATATAAATCACTCTATATTACATTTTACATTAATTTTAATAAAAATATTAAATTTATTCAAATGCTATTATTCAAATATGGGGACAAACTCACTAGAAACCATTTTTCTCAAAAAATGATGCATAATACAAAATAAAAATCCTGACATGATAAACACAAATGCACGTCACACAGCACATATGTATCATAAAAATATGAACAAAGTCAATTTGTTCGTAAAAACTAATGCACATTTTTATCTTGTACTCTCTTCGCCCTCTAATACATGTCGTTTAAGGTTAATTTGAATAAATTAAGGTGAAATTAATGCTAGCGGTTGAACATATTTAATAAGTAGGTGTTTAATATTTTTTTGAGAAAATTCGTGCATAAAGTAAAATTGGTAGATTATTATTGGTAAGGAAGGGATATTTTATGATTATGATAATGAAGTACTTATTGTTTGACATTTTAATATAGTTGTTGATATTAAATACGCATTGAAAATTATTAAGGGACAAGTAAAAGCAACAAAAACATCCGATTAAGTGACATGTAAAAGAGGACATAGGGAATAGTCTACATGTTCACCACAAACTCAATGTTTTCATACAACTTAATTCACCAAAAATTAAATGCCAATTTAAAAATAATTCCAAAAAAATAGAAACTCAAATTAAAGACGACTCAAAAAAATAATGGATTTTTCTGTCATAAATGTAAAAGTTATAATTCGAAATGTAAATAAAGATCATAGATTTTTGTGGCCTTAAATTTTGGAGTTAAAGATAATTTAATTTTTTTTAAAAAAAAATATGAATAAATCATGCTGGTAAAATGATATTGTTTTGGTCATTTTTTATTATCACTTTAACAAATTATTTATCTATCTATTTTTCTTTTAATTCAACAATTCTAAGCTACTTGTCACTATCACATACCAACAAGAAGTCGGCCCAATGATTTGAAAGTGTTTGTCTAACAATCCTTAGGTCATGAGTTTGAACACTAGTGGTACCGTATTTGTGCTTTTATAATCTGAAGGTGTGTGTGAGCTAATCTGCAGTAAGTAACGGCGCCACTATCAAAGTGATCAGTAGGTGTGTGGCCTCTGACCACAAAAAAAAAACAACAACACCAAATTCTAAATAATACATTAAATACATACTTATTAATTTTTGTCAATAACTAATATTAATATTTGTTAATCCATTCAATTTAAATATTAATCAAATATAAATTCATATTTTGGTGTCAACTGAGAATTAATATGAGATATATTTATACTATAGGGATAAAATACAAAAGAGTTCCTGAACTTACACCACTTACCTAATTGCGTTTAGAACTATCTCGAATTCTAAAAAGGGTGCGATGAAAAAAAAAGACTGATTTTCTAAAATAAAATTCATCATTACATTCTTAAACTAATATTATTGTAAGACTTAGATTTGTGAGCAAAAATTACATCGTCTGGTTATCAAAATAAATTATATCTTTTTGCTCACAAATCTAAGTCTTACAATAATATTAGTTTTGGAATGTAATGATGAATTTTATTTTAAAAAATTAGTTAATTTTTTTTTTGCATCGCACTCTTTGTAGAAATTGTGGTAGTTCTGGCCGCAATTGGTAAACGATGATAGTTCAGAGCTCTTTTTGGGTTTTTCCCCTATATTATATCATGCCTTCCAGATGTTATAAGAAAAAGTTTTTTTTTGTCATTTTCAAGCAACACCGGTAACAGATTTATTATTTCTTTTATTAACGGCATTAATTTTCAAAAATTTCTTGAAGTTAATTTCACATAATTTGCACATTTTACATATTAAGGGTGTTGTGTAAAAATATCTATATTCATACCGTTATATTTTATAGTGTGTCAAACTGTCTAAGATGGTAAATAGTAATGATAGTGAACATTTATCTGAGTGAATTTTGGGTTGATACGGTTCACAATGGAGAATTGTAAACATTATCAACACGAAGATGCCACGTGACGTGTTGAAAAATAGAAAAATCACGTGTCAATTCGCAATTAAATTTAATTTCTTATTTATTTTTCAAAATATTTAACTAGTTAAAGTGTCAGGTAGCACCCAATAAGTATATCTCCATCCCCATCACTTTAATCTAACAATTAAATGATGGTGAACATCCCCATCATGCTAATTTCGATGAACATTTTTACTGAATTTTGTAAATTGTTTAAACAAATGGTTTGTTAAATAAGAGAGAAAATTGAAAAATTATCAATTTAAAATTAGGAAGCAATAATGGGCCAATTTTTATTTGTTTCAATTGTGCTGAAATGGTAAAAACTAGCAATAAAACCACCCTCAATTTATCAGATTCATTAAAATAAGAGTTTTAAGTGAAAATTAATATAAATATAAGTTTATATAAATTATATATTTGAGCGGCTAAAATAATGCTTTTTTGAATGGTTAGGGCTGCAAACAAGCCGAATCAAGCCAAGTAGTAAAGTGTTCATGTTCGTTCATTTAAAATTTCACGAGTTCGAGTTCGAGCCGACTATTCAAGCTCGGCTCGTTTAATTTTAACAAATTCGAGCCGAGCTCTAGCTTTACTCGAGCATTTTGATTGATATAATATAAAATCTAAAATATATGATAAACGAGCGTTTAAACAAGTTCAAACGTGTTTTGAATGAGCTACTCGTTAAAAAATCCTACTTTATTGACTAGTAACTTTATAAATTTATAAACAAACTCATAGTCGAGTCTAAACGAGTTTAAATGAAGCTTTTAAACGAGACCATAAACGAGTCGAATACCTCATTATTCATGTTTGGCGTAAATGATAGACAAAAGTTACACCATTTCATTTATATTAGATGGAATTTATTTTAATTATTGTAGCTGTCTTCACTAATTTCAAATTCTTAACTCTTGTTACGATAGATTGACACGTTGAATTACATTCTAAGTAATTTGGTAAGTCCTCGATCTTTTTAATAGAGTTATCAAGCTTGTTATCGAGCTTGTTCGCCAACATAGACGAGTCGAGCACCCCCTTGCTCATGTTCGGCTCATTTATTACATGAGCTTATAATTGTTGTTCGTGATCGACTCGTTTATTCACAAACGAGCTTTGACCGGGTACTAACCGAACTCGTTCGCGAGCAGCTCGTGAGTACATCGGCTCGCTTGCAACCCTATAAATGATGTGTAAGGCTTATAACGTTTGAAGATTTAAGAATATTAGTATTTTAAGGTTTCTAAGTTTTGAAAATTTTAATGTTTTTTTAAAAGTATTTTTAAGGTTTTAAGATTGTTGATTTTATTGTTATTAGACAACGCTTTCTTGGAGGTTTTGAAACCCCATAAAACACTAAAATTACAGAATAAAAAAATTAAAATTTCATAAACACTAAAAAGTTTAAATTCACAAAATGATATATTTTAGCTGCTAGGTATGGAGCTTATATACCTTTACAAGATATATCTACCAGATCCAATTGTTTTCCTAATTAATTATATAAAAATGATGATTAAATGTAATTTTAAAAAATTTCCTAACTAATCTCAATAGTTGAACTTTTCATATTAAATGTCATAATTATTTTTTAGTTTACAATTTATTTCATAAATATTTTATTTACCATCATACTTAGTTTTTTTTAAAAATATAATCTGAGTACTTGATGCAGATTTAAATATATAGGTTACACTATCTTCATCATACTAGAACAAACATATAAGTATGACCATCAATTAGGTAAAATAATATTCAAGCCATTAAGGTGGTGGTTTAATGGTTCTAAATACGTAAATTTCTCGATAATTAGATGCATGCGTAAAAAAAAAGGGTTGACGGATATACTATGTCATAATATATTTGTCACGTACCTTAACAGCTAAAATAATGATGATTTTAAGGAGCTCTGAGATTTCTGAGTTTTAAAATCTTTAGTGTTACAGGTGTTTAAAGAGTTTTGGATTTCAGAGTCATATTTTTAATGTTTTAGGATGTTTTGTGACCTCTCCAAAATAATGTCGCTTCACACCCAAAACCCCTAAAAACTAAAACACTAAAAACATTAATAAAACCAAAATCATGAAAACTCTAGATACCTTATAATACTAAAAATCATAAAACTAAAATCCTAAAACCCCTAAACACTAGTTATAACGGTGTCATTTTAACCAGTATATAAATTGTATATCCTGACTAACACAGCGTATCCATATTTTGAAAAAATATATAAAATTAAATTTTACTCGCACAAAATATTGTTGATCCTGATAAATTAAATTCTACTTATAAAAAATACTTTTGATCCTGACAAATAAAATTAGATAGACGGACCAAAATATTTCATGTGAACCAACCAACAAACCAGCAATAAAATTCATAATAACATTTCATATTTGAATATAAAATTAAAAATTTTACAACACTAACCAACCAAGCTATCAAAGTCGCATCATCCCTCGTTCGATCATCTAATATGTGACTTAAAAATTAGAAATTCTTAAAAATAAAATTTTTCCATCAAAATCACTCTCAAGACATTTAGTTGGTGGTGTAAAATTCACTCCTTCATACTCTTATGCTTTGTTCCCGAATTTTGAGAGTAGAAAGGGAAGGATTTGGAAGGAAAAGAAAAGAAAGGAAAATGAAAGATTTGAGGGTGGAGAGAAAAATGAGGTGTTCCTGAGTTTATGAGAGATTTGAAAGGATAAGGGTAAAAAGAGAGTAAAATTACTCAAATAACCTTACATATAAAATGAAAATGAAAAAGCATAAAAGATATAAGGGTACAGAGGTAATTTGGTGAGGGAATCCCTCCCTTTCCTCCCAAATCCGCCCAAATCGGTTGGAAAGGAAAGAGGTTGTTTCACCCCTCCAAATCCCTCCAATTCCTCCCAAATCCCTCCTTAAAAATAACTTGAGAATACATCAAGAAGTTTGACAGAAGTCACTACATTATATAACAAATCAGCACACAACATGAACTACACATCTAATACAAGATTCATCAAAGTAGATAGTGATAAATTCATTGGGGGTAGCAATTATAGTAGAATGCATCTATTATAAAGAACCTTGCCACACTAAAGTTCATTGTCATAGCCTCAATTGTTATCAGAGAATCACAGACTTTATAAATCACTTACTTCTCAAAAAATAACAAAAAAATAAAAAATTTACTTCATGTCGGGCAAACATGGTCTCTGTTAAGTCTCAAAGTTCCATATTTGCTCAAGACACAAATGGTCGCTCCAAAAGTTAAAATAATTTTCACTTTTGCATATATACCTTGAGCTATTCAAATCAATATCTTCCTAATCACCATTAGAGTCATCTATTTCACACACTGTTAATATAATCATGATTGGTAATGCTCAGTGTTTATTAGTGATCATAATGCTTACTGTCTTGAATCAGGGGACATCCTATCACATTACATAACAATTTAATAATTTTTGAAATCTCAAATCTTTCCATTCATGATGAGGACATCACGTCTGAGGATGAATCATTGTCTCCTTTGGATACACATCAGACAAGTCTGATTACTCTGTTTATGAATTGATTACACAAGCTCATTCTCGTCAATTAAATTATCAGTCAAACTCATTCCTTAGTGCTTATATAAATATTTCTAGGGATTGGATGATACTAAATTATTGTGATGTTTTTGTGGTCCTTAGGAACTTGGAAGAATAACTTAAAGAGACTAGCAAACATAAATCAGTTATGCTCATAAGATTAAATCAAATTCAGACTGTATCAAGTGTCTTACGCTCATAACTCTTAATTCTGAAAGTTGATGAAGGCTCACAAGTAGTGGTTGAAAAGATTTCAAAGTGTAGTTTTAAACGGATCCAAACTTATTTAAAAACTCTGTATGAGCTATCCACAATTCACGAAACAAATTTCATTGTTTTTCCCATACAAGTCACACTGAAATCTGAGCTTTCTGCCTTTGGCTTTAAGAATTAAATTCGAATTTCTTCTTAATTTAGAAGAAACATTAGTTTCCCTAGCTCATAAATATAGAACCACACCTTCTTTTACAATCGAGTTTGTTTAGATTAAAGTTAACTGCTACTTTTTTTAGTATTCACACCGGTTGTCTAGAGTCCCCAAGTATTTTACTTCAAAATGTCATCATATTATTTTTTCAGATTTATTCTTCATCATTATTTATAATTTATACTACCAAAATTCATTGGTTTACCCGTGGATATTCTAACTGGTAGCTCAGAGGATTTTTCATTTTCGGTTGAATGTAAAATTAACCACTATGGTAACCGGTAAAAATTATGAGTTAATTTATAAATGGCTTTACCGGCTAAATGATCGAGTGGGTCGAAATTTTATGAGGTTGACTTTACCGGTGGGAATATCGGTTAGGTTACCAAGTGAGTTAAACCTACCGGTGGGATATGTTTAATTAGTAAACAGGCTGGTTTACAGGCTAAACATTTAACAGTTAATAAAGATTTGTTAGGGTTAATTAATTAAAAATAATTAGGATTAAGGTTAATTAGGGGTTAGGATGGTTAATTAGGGTATATGTTTTAATTTAATTATAAGGATTTTGGGGTTTGGAGAGGTTTAAGGTTTAATTTAATTTACTTTTAAAGATTTTAGGGTTAAGGAGAGGGTTTAGAGCTAGGTTAGGGTTTAGGATTGGGTTTAGGGTAGAATCGATGGCCCAACCGATATGTTAGCCGGTTGGCCAGCCGGTAAACCAGTTGGACCGAACCAGTAGGTAGGTTAGCCTGTAACCGGCTAGCCTACCGATGGGTTTGGTCCAACCGGTTTACCGGCTGGCCTTCCGGCTAACATGCTACCATTTGTAATTTATTTCACCTAATAATATGATAAATAATTTATCCTATTTTAAGTACTTATACTTAGTATATTTGAGTCTTTTCGAGTTCTTATTGGTGATTTATAGTTAATTTTTTCTCTTTTAGGTTAAATATGAAGAATATTGGTTTCAGAAGAGGAAAAAGATGAAAATAGTGCAAACTGGGTTAAAATCAGACAAAAAGCCAAGTTCAGGGATCAAATTATCAGAAAAAGAAGTTTCAAAAGCTATTTTATAAATGTGCAGAACCAGAACTCAACCCAGATCGTTAAGGAACTCGATCCATGTTGTGTTTCAAGGCGGTGCGCGTTCCAAGTCATGTTTCCTTTGCAATAACTCAACCCAGGTCTCGTTTACACGTGTCAAGCCCAGAAAAGGTAGATTCGGATTCGGATTCTCACCTTCAAGAACTCTTTTGGCGATAGAATTCCTTTCCGAAGACTATCCAAATTACAAGATAATTACAAGGTGACATATCATCTATAAATACAAGATTTAGGGTTCATTCTATACATCTTCGCACACACAGGAGCCCGAGAGTTCTGCCATTCAGAATTGGAACATCACGAGACTATGTCTTCTTCTATGTTTATAGTTTTACTTTCATTATTTATTGTGATAGTATTACTATGATGCGTAATGAGTAGTCTCATTTTTCTAGGATCCTACGGATCCTAAGTTGTTGTGAAATCAGATTCATGTTGTTCAATTAAAAGTATTTTTATCCATATTTGTTCGTACTCTTTGAATATACTACATATGACTGGTGTAGAATTTATTGATGAATTTATCTTGCATTCATTATTCTAGGGACGACTAGGAACGTGTTTATTCAGAGTTTAAATATGCATGCTATAAGAATTTAGTTTAGGATTAAATCTATTACCCTCTAGGCTAGGATATTCCATCCCACGAAGACCGGAATCAGGTTGGTTTAGATATTTTACTTACTTGTAGTCAATGACTCTAGTCAACTGAAGACCAGAATCGGGAATTGGCCTAAAAATATTGAGTAGTTTATTTATCCTCCTACATGTTTTAGGAAATATTAGTGTATCACCATTTGACTAGTATTTGTGAACTACGAAGACCAGAATCGGAAAACAACACAATAAGAAATCAATTGCAGTCAATAATTTACTGCGTACGAACACCCAGAAGTAGGACTTGCATGTAAATTATTGAGTATTATGCCATATAATTAAAATTGCATGATACATTGTGGATGATTATTTATGTTTCAAGAATAACATGAGAGTTTGCATATAACTTAGGTGAAGTAGAAATTCTAGGATGTTTCCATAATCTGAATACAACTTCCCTTTCATCTTTGCTTTTGTTTTGCGTAGTGACAAATTAAATTCAAAACCAATCGTCTAGGATAAATTAATTATTATGTAGGATATTAGTGCATCTGACAAGCCTTACTTGCTCCTTTGGGTTCGACTCAGACTTCTCGAATATTTTTGACTGCAACTGATCCCTGAAACATAACATTAACAGATATATAGGGTCAAAAATATGCACTGTCACCTAACTAATCGAGATTAACAATAAAATTAACTGGTAGTCATATTAACCGATTATCTAATTGTTAACTTAGTCGATGATGTTTTATCGGTTATTTTTCAACCGGTAAATGTTAAGCATTAAGTTGATGGATTTTGGTAGTATTAGCTGTTTGTTCCTCAACTAGTTACATGTACAAGGACTTTTATAGTCAGATTGATAGTGGTTCCGCAAGATCAATAATTCTTTTAGAGTTAGTATAATGATTGCTATGGCGTACCATTCAGAAAAGTTATAGACGCGTCGTCAACAACTACTCCATCCAAATCAAAACTCTCTCATTTCATCGAAAAATTGAAACCGCACATTCCCAATTAGTTTAACCATCTACTTATCAAATGGATTGTCATAAATTTGCAGAGCACACCGAAATTTAATTTTTACATTTAATTCAATAAGAGAAATAGTTTAGAATGTAAATAAGGAAGTGGTACTAGTTCAAAAATTTTAGATTTTGTTTTTGTACTAGTAAATTGAAGCCTCTAATGTAATTAGTTGGAGAGTGCAATGCAATATTCATTGCAAATAAGTGAGTTTTTCCAATAACAAAAGTGACTATTAGGGATCATGTTTACAAATTTAGGAAGAATTTTTCAAAAACACGTGACATAAGTACGGATCCAGAATTTCTATTAATTACTTCTATCAGTTTCAATCCAAATTATCAGACACAAGTCTGGATCCAAATTGAAACACCCAATGAAGGGGTTAAGATTTCATCTCTGAAGAACGCGTCAAATACCGCGTCTCTATTGGTATCCACACACGGGTATTGGATATCGCATCCTCTGAAGTACTAGCTCCCGGATGACAGTCTCACTGTAACGTGACATCTCTACTAAACAGAAATAATAAGCTTATTACTCAACTCGTCCGACTCGGCTAGGGTAGGTTCAAGAATGTAGACAATCTTTTGTCCATGTACAACTATAAGTTTTTTTCAAATTCATTCAAAATTCAATGAGAAATTGATCTTGAAAAATTCCAAAAAATCAGAATAATTCTAGAAAATTCTAAATATCAATAATATGAATTTTTTTTATAGAAAAATTATATTTTTATGTACACATCTGATATTTGTTTCATCAAATCAAATAAAAAACTAATTCAAAAAATTGTAAAAAAATAAAAATAATTCTAGAAAAAATTGAATATAAATAATTCACAAACCAATTTCATAAAGGTGCTTAGATACCACTGTTGGAGATCGCGACACAAATATAGAAAGATTTTTTTGAACCATGAGATATAAGTTCGGATCCAAAATCGTAATTAATTACTTTTATAAGTTGTAATCAAAATTGCCAAACACAAGTTGGATCCATATTGAAACACCTAATGGAGGGGTTAGGCTTACCTCTTTGACGAATGCGTCAACGCGTCTCTACCAGTATCCACACACGGATTGTGGATACCGCACATTCTAAAATACTAGCTCCTGGATGATCCTCTCACTATGACGTGACATCTCTCATAAACAAAGCCCATAAACTTCTATTTATAATGAAAATCGTGCTTCTTGACTTCGGCCTGCGGGCCAAATCTACTGAGTTACTTAGTTTTGGCCTGTGGGCCCAACCCAATGCATAATACGTATGAGTTATACTAATGAATTTAATCAATTTGGTTCATTCGAATCATACACGGATCGAGCCGGATCATATACGAACCAAATCTGATGTGTTTTTCACAACTTAGATATGCACCGCTTGATTGTGTGCGAACAAATAAACTTATTCTCAATTAGTCATAAAAAAATTTATTGATCGTAAGCGGCCTCTAGTAAGATATTATGATTTAAAGAAAAAATTATTTTTGAGATAGCCAAAACTACAATCAATACGACTAAACTAACTGATTTAATGGGCAGACTCTAACAGTGACTTTCTAATGAAATTCAAATTTTGAGCATGCCTTCTTCCAGGGTCGCGACTCCCTATCTTTCAAGAAGACACTCCATTGAATGACTATAACTACTAGAAGACTTCAATGACAACATCATACTCAAATCTATGAAATTTCATTTTGTTAAATAGACAAATTCAAGCAAATAACTTTCAGGGTTTTCTGCACTACTTTCTGAAGGGCAACACACTCGGGACTTGATCATATTCTTTTGAATTCTTATTGGGTAAATTGTGAACAATTTGCACGGGTAAAAAGTTCAGATTTATAGTGCAAATATGCGTCTTAGACAAGAAGTAGGGATGTAAAAATTATGTGGCGAGGCTGTTGAAAATCAAAAAGGTTTAGAAGTAGCTTGGTAAACTCAATTTCAAACCAAGAGAAGAGCTCGCCGTTCCCACATTTAGGCCTCCGGCCTCCCAATCTCAGGCCTCCGGCCTCCCACATTTAGGCCCTCGCTGCCTCGCATCCAGGTTAGAGCTCGCCGCCGCCTCGTTCGCCCAACCGCCTCACACCACGAAGGCCTGAATCCCCATCCGTGGATGTTCCGGCTGCCGGTCGCCTGGTGCAGTCACCTCCTTCCTGGCTCCTCGGCGCAGTTCGGGCCCTCCCCTCTCAGCGCCTCACGGTGCCCACAACCCGAGCTTGAAGACCTTCAACCACAACCAGCTCCAGTCTGCGTCCCACCTATCTCTAGCAGCCACGCTCAAGCCGCTCGATCCTGCCTCGTGCCCCTGATGTCCTTTGTTCGCTTAGGAGCCCGTAACCCGTCCCCGTGCCGCTAGGCTCCCCCGTCCTGGATATTAAGTCACGTTTGTAGGTTCTCACACGACGAAAGCTCCTCCTGTGGATTTAGGTCGCTCTCGAGGACTGAAGTCATATACTTGGCCTTGCTGTGCAGACTCGCCCTGGGGTCCGCCGGCGTCGGTGGTCCTTGATTTGCAGCTGAGAAGCAGTTTTCGTCGTCGCCTCGGGTCGCGGGTATGCCTCGCATGTGCTAGCTCACGCTCGCTTCGAGTACCGCGCTTCTCGAGTGCCGCAAGCTCCTCGGCTGCCGGGCCTTGCGCTGGCTTGCGTGCGTCTCGAGAGCCGCACGTCTCGAACGTTGCATGCCCCTCGATCCCCGAGTTGCCGCCTTGCACGTGCTGCTTTCCTGTCAAGTTGCTCTTCTTGCCTCACACGCAGCCACCCAGCAAGCACGGAGCCCAAAGGTCTTCAGCAGCAGGTCCTTTTTGGATCATAATTAGGGCTTTGCCCATCCTTTAATAGGCTCTATGAGCCCAGTGATATGTAGACTCTATGAGTCCCCCTATGATGTAGGCACTATGTTAGGCGTCTTATGGACCCCTTTATTAATAAAGTTGTTTAAAAAAAAAAAAAAACCAAGAGAAGAAATAAGAAAGACTCGAGCTGTATAACTGGAGAAGTGGCTGGTAAATGAAGCCATTTTACCGAACCACTTCTAAAATCATGTGCCCATACCCTCTCCAGAAGGCGATATTAAAGCTGAAGACAAAATCATTACTATAAAAACGTAGCATTACTTCACTGTCGTGACTCATCAACCTGCAAAGGAAAACAGTAAAAGACTATCTGACTATAAACAGCACAGGAATTGAAGTCAGTCCACCCTCCGAAATTGAATCAGATCGCATATTATTTCACATCCTAATAGTTCTTATAAAATCTCTAGCAACATACGATAGCACGGATGTTATACATCCCTACTCCTTCACTTCCCACTTAACACAACAAACATTCACGCAGACAATTGCAACTTCCGATTCCTCAAGATACTTCTACCTATTAATGGGCAACCACCTCCTGCTAGCGGGAGCTTAAAAAGACCTACGGATGAAATACCAAATCCAAGGAGTCAAGTAAGAAACAGGCAACTATCATCAAGTAGCTTGGCATGGCAAAAAAGGGTAGGACATATCCAGAAAGAAATTTCTATGAAGCTCAGTCATGAATTCAAAACCCTTTCTATTATACTCTAGGATCTCAGTATGGATCCGTCCCCATCATTGCTTACATTATCATGGTGAACAAGCTCCAGTCATTGAAAGAAATACCAAATTTCCTAATACAAAAACTGATAAAAACTCATCACGAAAGTAGATATCAGATCATGTACACAGAGATCAGCGAATCAGAATAAGTCTCAATATAGCGATAATAAAACCAGTTGATCAAACATATTCCCAATTCAAGCTAGAACCAGTACCAGCCGAAATATACATAAGCAGCAGCTGCAGTAGAGAAGAGGGATTTCAACAGCTCAGATAAAAAAACATGATAAAAATCTAACCTAGTTCCACGCGATCGAATAGCCGTCTGAAAACAGCCAATCAGATCATCGTTTACTGTCATAATCGACGATCTCCGAATCCGTCACCGATCTCGAATGCTGCACGATCGACCTCCCGATCGAATTGATCCAATCCTCCTTCTCCTTCTCCGAATCAGCGATGAAATACATCGTATCGTTCCTCGTCGACAGCTCGAACGCGAACGGCTTGTTGAGAACGTCCTCGGCGCCTTTGACAGTGAGGCAGCTGGCTACGGGAATCACGCCGCGGGGGCGCGAGACGCGGGTGACGTTGGATTCCTTGAACCAGAAGAGCTTGCCTTGCTTAAGGACGAACCAGCGACGGCGCCAGTTCCGGAGGTATTCGCCTTGCTTGCTGAGCCAGCCGGTTCGCTCCGGATTCGACCAGAATTCGACGCCATCGTAGTCGTCTATGGTCTCGTTGAAGTCGTCGGACATGCCTACCGCCGATTTAGCAGCTCGCCATAGACTCGCCATGGCTCCGATCTGTGAGAGAATGGTAGCTGAAGCCGATGATTAAGATGGGATGTGCGATAATCTGAATCTCAGAAATTTCGTTGATGTTTATCTGTAATTCCTTAAAATTAAAAGACTACACCCTAAAGTTCTCTTTTCTCACAGATTGGGCCCAAAAAACTTGGGCAATATTATATATAAGTCCTTTTCTTACAGCATAAATAAAATCATTCATGGCCACAGACCCACTCCTGTAAAGAAAACATACATGTTGTGTATGTATTTATGTAAACTACAAACTAGAAGAGAGAGACCTGAATGAGAATGATGTGTTTGAGATAAAAAAAATGAGACAGATTGACTTGAGGTGCAGTTACAGGTGCACATTCAAGCAGCAGCGACAGGTTGGGATGATGAAGCCTGGGCTGCTGGAGAGGAGGTGTTGGTTTTGGCATCTGCGGCGGTGGCAGGAGGTGCTGTCTTCAGGTGCAGTGGTGTATTGTGCTTGAGTTTTAAGAGGATTTGCCGCATTCTAGAGAGATCAGTTGGTTTCCCGGGCTTAGGACCTTGGATTACGGTAATGGAAGGTTTCTTGTCTTTGTCCTTCTTTCCTCTCTTCTCTATGGTTGGTACTTCATTGGGAACAAGCTCTGCAATGGCTTTCCAGTAGTTTGCAGCAGCCTCCTTATGGAACTTCTCCTGGTTCTCAAGGAATATCTGACATAGAACATAGGATCAGTTTTGGAATCACAACATATACTAACTTCCAATCCTTCAATCATTAGTGTCTCAACTCTTGTTGCCATTACTGAAAAATATTCACATTAACCATCCAGTTAAGAATTTAGTATTAAACAAGAATGAAGTAACTGGATGTCGGAATATCTAATAGGCTATGTCTAAAGCCATATGCCATATTTACGATTAAATTTCACAAGAATGAATGAACCAGATTATAGATAAATCACCATCAAACAGGCTATGTCTAATGCCATATGACTCTGGTAGGAGAAACTTGAGCTATCTTGTAGTATAGTGCAGACTTAAGCACAAATATGTCTTACTTTCAGTCAACGCAGAAGCTTCAATTAGTAATTACTTAAACATACTCCGGTTAATATAAAAATGACACCTAAAGATAAGCAAACTATTGTCCCCAAAATACCTACCTAACTAGAGTTACTTGAACATTAATTAATTGCCACAATGCATTAATAATTCTATGAAACACCAGATAAAAAACACTTGTAATATTCTGGTTGTAGATATTAGTGTTCACGCATTTGGAGGCTCACCTTCTGTTTCTCCCTGTTTGAAACCTTCTTTTTTTCAACAGTCACCAGCCTCCTCTTGTAGAAATCAACTTTATATTCATCTGCTTCGGCGATTATCTGGCTTCGCATTTCTTTTTCCAGCCTGTCTTTCTCTGCCAATCTGATAGCATTCAATCTGCGCATTGCATCCAATCACATTGACTAACTCAACTAAAAATGAAATCAAGTACAATTCAAAGATCAGAACTCAGAAAAAAAAAAAATTAAAACCTACTGAAGTGACCAATTAAGCTCCAGTCAAGAAACTACCATCATTTTCTCAGAATGAATGATTCTTTAAGCCTATTACTTCAATTAAATTCTGTTGTTATTTTCTTCAGGAGTTGGGAAATGATTACTGCAGAAAGTTACCTTCTCCATTCACGGAGCGCAAACCCTTGCTCAGCCTGCATCTCCTCGTGAGGCGGCAAAACCGACACTCCAAATCCACCACCGCCTTTCACTCCATCCAAGTCCGGCTCGAAATCCAACCCCATTCCTCCACCAGAACCATACACGGGCAGCGGAGGGTCCGTCATCGACTCCGTGATAAAAACACCGTCATCGGCGACAGAATCGGAGTCGCCGAAGTTGTTGAATGAGTCGAAGCGCTGGGAGGAGAGCCGGGGGTCGTACCCGAAGTAACCGTCGTCGTCGAAAGAGCCGGAATTGTCGCCGGTGAACGACATGGTTTTTGAGAGTTTTGGGGACGTTTCGCGTCTTCTCTTCTCGCTTTCTCCGCGAGTCGCACTGATAGTGGAGGAATGTCTGCTTCTCATTTTATGAATCCAGTTTATGTAATAAAATAATGGCTTGTCAACATGGGCCTCTTGGTTTGTGGGCCTGCCCATTTATGGCCCAAACTCATATTCAGAAATAAACTTTTTTAATAACTTTCAGCTCTAAATTTAAATCTGATTTGTAAATAACGAAACTGTAAATAAAATTAGGGTAAAGAGTTTTTGTTTAACACTGCATGCCAAATTATATATTTATTTATGCACCTTGAAAAATGCGGTACTTTGAACCACAATTAGATAGAGGGTGATAGATCAAATCCTTTTGGCACATATACAAGTGTGGATAAACATGGGATTTTGCTGTGTCAAGACAAACTCTTTACAAGCAAAAATAACTTGAGGAAAGTCGCACGAGAGCAAAAGCTCTGAAATCTGATGATTACATAATATGATAATAATGCTCTGTATCCTACTCAGGAGGAGATAATAGTACGGTCAAGGACCAGGGAGAATCTGATAAGACTTTTTTACAACAGGTGATACATAATGGAGTTCTGGGTCAATAAAGTGGACAAAAAGTCCTGGACAGTTTCCGTAGAGCACAATGGTTAGTAGCCGATACCAGCTTGACGGGTGGAGGATGATGAAACCACTTGTTTCACCTGCCGCATATGCTGGATGGAGTTCGGACTCCTCGCTCGCTTCCGTTGTCATCTAGTTCTATTTCACATATGTCTAGTGTGAGGCCGTTGTTGTTGACGCTCAATTCGGAACTGGCATTGCTGCTTGTTGCGAGGGGCGAGTCTGAGACGCTCATGGTTCTACCTCGAGTGGGAGGTCCTCCGCCGGACCCAGATCGCACACTGTACATTGAGGATGCTGGGATGTTTGTCATCAGTGGCCTCAGATTTCCTGGAATGCTCCTCCTGATATCCTGAGAGATGATGATGAGGGAGTTTTTGTTTTAGCTCAGATCCAGGGAGTTAAACTAACAATAAGCATGCCTGGAAGTGTAAAAAATTATGTGGAAAAGTGAGATACAAAATTGTAACAATGTTTTCAGGACATCATGGTCACGACACACCCTACATAAAAGTCAGCAAATATAATGCCACGGTAACCTAATAAGAAAATTAAAAAAAAAAAAAGAGAGTAAAATTTCCAAAAGGCTACTAATGACAACGTGGTTTCTAAAATAAATATTTGATTTTAGATATGACCCACCAATTTTAAGATATAGACCTACCTTGCAATAGGTAAAAGGAACCTCCTTCTATTGGAATCATATGGTAAGATTAAACGACGAAAAAGCGTTGAAGATACTTACCATGTGCCTTATGGCCATATCCAAAGATTTCTTCGACAGAGTTCTACCAAAACCTGAGCTATCAGGGGATGAAGCTGACTTCCCAGAGAGACTAGGAGAATGTTTATCATCTTGTGGTGGGGCCAGCTTTCTCATATTAACAACTCGCTCAACCATTCTTGCCCCCATTAAGATGGGATTCACACTGTCAGTAACTTTTGGTGTGCGCCTGGGTGCAGGAACAGAACTCCCACTGAGATGAAGAGAGCCATTAGCAAGTCGTCCTCTAGATGGAGAGCAGGACTGCCTTTTTGGCCTCCCAGCAGAACCAGGCTCAACAGATGAAGAACGGCCACTAGCTAGAGGCCTGCCCCTAGATGCTGATAATGGCCTTTCAGGAGCTGAGGTCCTTAAATTCGGTGGAGCATCCATTGAAAACCCGGGCATCTCTGATGGTTTCCAAGGTCTAGATTTCACAGTTGGAGAAGGAGCACGGGCTGGAGTTGAACTTTTTGGTGCTGATGTAACAGATCTGACTGATGATGGAACCGGTGTTTTGGTTGGAGTAGTCCCTGATGACCTTGTTAAAGAGGTTGCTGAGTTTACTGACTTGGTTAGGAAAGAAGATGACCTAGATAAAGAAGCAGATGTATTATTTATACTGGGGGATGGAGATGGTCGCCGTGTTGGTGTTGAAGCCCTTGGCGCTGGTTTGGATGCTGGTATGGAGTTCCGTCCTGTAGGCGTCGAAGATCTGGCAACAGGCCTTGATAAAGGAGTAGTAGACCTTGTCGGCCCTGCAGACCTTGAAGTGACCGGCATGGTGGGTTTGTTTGAGGATAAATTGGCCCGAGAGGTAGGAGTAGAAGGTCGTGAAGTTCTGGATGTTGCAGTCAATGTGGAGCGTCCGGTTGGTGTTGCAGGTCTAGATGATGTCAATGTCGCCCGCCCTGTGGGTGTAGGAGGTCTTGATACTGCCCCACCTGATGATGAGGGCCTGCGAATTCCGGTACTTGACGAGACTGGACAAGACGCCGGTTGCCTAGGGACTAAACTGTTTCTCTTGGGAACCTCAATCTGAGGGTTAGCTAGCTGAAACATGATACCAGATTGGGCAAAAATCAGAATACTTACAATCGGATACATGCATGCCTCTTACGGCTTTCAAATAAGAGAGAATCGGTGAATATGACGTAAAGTAACTTGCACAGGTAAACCGCCTCAGTGCAATAGAAGCACAAATTCAATAACAGAGTATGGATTTGTTTCCTTAAGTATATAACAATACTTTTTTGTTTCACAAATTTCTGTTGTTGCATAAAATTGAAGAGCAGAAATGTTTATTACCCGAGATTTTAGTGATGTTGGGCGACCTTTCGGAGTTCCAAATTGACTCATATAGGTCTTTTGTCCTTCCATCTCCAGTGAAGGGAAAAGTGGAGTACCAGGTGGAGTTAGAAGCCTGAAAAGATGCAGCATAATAAGAAAAAAAAATTCCAGCAAAAGACCATCTCCATTTGGTAATTTCCTCTAGACAGTTAGCTTTGTACATTAAAGCTGGTTTTACTTTTACAGTACACTGGAAATATACAATTCATGGCATTCCAACACTGTAATTTGAAGTTCAGAACTACGGGCGCATAGCAGCCAGCATAATGACTGCTGACAGCTAGGCCCTACAGGAGTCATGGTCGCTCACTGCTCACTAGTACTACTATGTCTTTCAGAAGTGATCCAGTCGCAATTCTTGTTACATTTTGGCATCATGAATCGCATAACACTCAAACAAAAAAAAAACACTCATATTCTGTAGTTATAGTTATAGATAAATATGGCAATGTAACACATCGAATTCCTAACAAATTAATGAATGTACAAACCATACAGTTGAATACTTCCAATTGTAGTTTGGCTCTCTACCAGATCAGATGCTGATATCACATATGCAAAAGTGTAGTAGCACACTGTGGGATATGTAGTACTAACGAAAGCAATCATTGAATTGCATAGTAATATTCGATGTTTACAAGAAGATGATACATCTGCTATGAGCAAAATGAATAGAATGCATACTGCAGAAACACAATATCTCCACTTATATTGAAATTTTGAAACACAAATCGTCATGGAGTACCAATCGTAATCATTCTTGTCATTTTCTGAATTAAGGAAGTCATCAGGACCGACTTTACGCAATGGCGCAGGCATGGATGCCGCAATATTAAATATGGGAGAAGTGCCTGGTTTTGCACCTGAGTTTAAGAAGAAAAAATAAGTTAACCTCATCCTATAGACCCAAACTTGAACCAGTTTGACGATGAATTCATTTCTCCCAAGCCAGCTAACACTGAAATCATCACAATCCCGGGAAAGAATGATAAAAAATTATCAAAATATCGATATAATTTATCAGATCAATAAATACTCTTTATGTGACAGTATATTGCTGCAAGAATGCACCTTAAAACCTAACAAACCCCATGGAAAACTGGACAAGAAAAACCTCAGAATTTTTCAAAATTGGAGTGAAGTGTGAAAGGCTTGATACCTAAAGGAGCATCAAACTCATCAGAGTTGTGAAGCAGAAGACTATCCCTCTCCTTCTCCCTTTCCTTTTCACGCTTACGCATCTCCAGGAACAAAGCAAGGTCCTCCTCCTTCTCCTTCGTCATCGAACTTCTCAAACTGGATGCCACTTGCTGCCTCTGCTTCACCGTCATTTGCGAGTCCTGTGCCCTAAAACTCCTATTCATCCCTAAATCCCCAACCTCACCAAACCCCAACCAACAAAAAAAGCGAAAAATCCCAAATACCAACAGATCCAAGCAAAAGCCCTAGCTTCCTTCACACGTCTGGAACCCACAGCCCCACCCTCACACCAAACCACTCATTACCTCACAAACCCCGGATCTGAAATTCAGCTCAAAACCTCAACTCCTGACCCCTAAATACCAAACCAACATTCCAAGCTACGATTCTTCTCTCCACTCACGATATCAGCGACTTTCAGAAAAGCTGCCAAAAATTAGGGCTGGCCTGGCCTCTGCCAAGTGCTAAAATTATTCGCAAACGTAGCTTCGACAGAACGCCTCACTTGCGTAAAGCTACCCAAATTCGGACCCAAACAGCACTACGGAATTACAAAACGAGCTCAAAGGGACGAGGGTGGCTCGGCTGGGTGGGAGCTGAGGAGAGAAAGATAAGAGTTGAAAGATGCCTGAGAAGATTCACGGGTGAACTTTCCAGGAGATGTTTTGTTTAGTAGCAGATCAGACCAGGTCTCGTGAGGTCGAAGAACAGCTAGAGTGGCAGAAGTGTAAATACATTGAAGTTTTGAGGGTAGTCTGGAGAAATCGTATGCCGCGATTTTGAATAAAACTGTCTGTTTGTCTCGACGGTTTTAATTTTCTGGACGTTGTCCGAATTTAGTAATGCATAAATGTTTGTCTTGCAATTAAAAAATGTTTTTGTCTGAAATTAAAACTGCCCTAACCTTTCCATTAATTGCCTCAATTTGCAATCAATCATGGGTGGAACAAGAACACACATCTAGATGAATGCTCTCGTTCAAAAATGATATCGATTTATGTCGTTTTTATTAATACACTCTGTCATTCCTTCAATAAAAAACAACAAATAAAAAAATTACAAAAATTAGAGAACAATTTTAAAAAATTATTTTAAAAGGAAAGTCCAAATAACAAAGAAATAATAAATAATTAATTCACAAATTTATATTTTTATATCCATTAAAAATATTTTATTCATCTAATGAATATATTATCAAATCTGTTGAACATAACAGCTCATCTCATGAACTTATTATCAAATCTGATGAAAATAGTAGTTCATTTGATGAACGTATCATCTAATGAATATAACAGATCATCTGATGAACATAGCAGCTCATTTGATGAACATATCGTCTCATCTGATAAACATAACAGTTCATCTAATGAACATATCATCTCATCTGATAAACATATCATCCAATGAACTTATAGCTCATTTGATGAACATATTATCAAATTTGATGAACATATTATCAAATCTGATGAACATATTATCAAATCTGATGAACATATTATCAAATCGAATGAAACTAGCATCTAATTTTATGAACATATTATATGATGAACATAATTGCTCATTTGATGAACATAACTGCTCATCTGATGAACACAACAGCTCAACTAATGAACATATCATCTGATGAACATAAAAACTCATTTGATGAACATAACAACTCATCTGATGAACATAACTGCTCATCTAATGAACATATTATTAAGTCTAATGAACATATCATTTGCTGAACATAATAACTCATCCGATGAACATAATAACTCATATGATGAACATAATAGCTCATCTGATGAACATATCGGCTCATATGATGAATATATTATCCACTAAACATAGTTAAAATTAAATAAATATTAATACAAAATTACAAATTTATTTAATAATTTTTTATTTCAATTTTTATAAATCATGATAATATATATATAAGTTTTCTGATTTTCTGATATTTTTGAATTATTTATATATTTTTTACTATTTATTTGAGAGATGAATGAGTGTTTTTATGAAAACGATTCAAAACTACGTCGTTTTTTGAAAGATGGGTGCTCTCGTTGCACCCAAGAATTTGCAATCAACTAGAAAACACAGTGTTATTAAAATCGGATCAGATCGGCATGTTCAATCGATCTGACCAAATATCGGACCAAGTTTTGGTCTGGTTCGGACATCCATATTGGATTGCACGATAAATCATGTTTACTAAATCGAATCGGCTGTTTAGTACAAAATTGTTCAAATCGGACTGATTTTTTATTGAACTGATTTAATAATAATAATCTATACTTGGTGATCATTAAACATTAATCATTAATAAATTAATTTGACATTGTGTAAAACAAGAGCTTAAAATCAGAAGAGACCAACCGATTCGACCGATTGAACCGGATTCCAATCTAGTTCGAACATATCAAATTGCACTATAAACTGAGTTTATCGGATCCCTGTTGTAGTGCAAAACCATTCAAATTGGACTGATTTTATACTGAAATAATTTAACAATATTAGTCATCATTAAATATTAATTATTACTTAATTAATTCAACTTAGTATAAAAAAACTAAAATTACAGCATTCTGAATCGAGCCCACTTCTTTCCTTAACTCCATCACCACCATCTCAGCTATCAGTCTTGACTTATTTAATAATTACCACTTAATATTAATAATGTAACACAATAAAATTAATTTTATTGAAACGATAGATTAACCAATAAGCATAAAACTGAAGGTATGATTTAATTTTCAGTCTGATTTTAATAACTATGAATAATTATGAGTTACACACAATTAAGACCTGTTATTCTGAAGCTACAACTAGCGTGGTGCAGTGAAGGTGACTATGAATTAGTATGATTGTTAGCAACTCGTCAAAATATTCATAAATAAAATAAAATAATTAAATATGTACAGTGAAGTACATCATTCATTATATTTAAGGGGAAAAATCCAAAAGGGGCTCTGAACTATCACCACTTACCCAATTGCGGTCAGAACTATCACGATTTTCAGAAAAGGTGTGATGAAAAAAAAATTGGACTGATTTTCTAAAATAAAATTCACAATTACATTTCAAAACAAATATTATTATAAAAATTAGATTCGTATGTGACAATTACGTCGTTTGGTTATCAAATGATGTCATTTGTTTTATGTGCGCAAAACAATATAATTTATTTTGATAACCAAATGACGTAATTTTCGCACACAAGTCTAAGTCTTATAATAAATTAGTTTAAGAATGTAATGGTAAACTTTATTTTAGAAAATCAAACTAATTTTTTTTCATCGCACCTTTTTTTAAAATGCAAATGGAATCTAGTCCACTCGTTTGGGCCCGCCCCTATGAACCAAAAATTAATATTTAAAATAATGTCCTCCAAGTATGAAAATCGAAAGAAAGTGAAGTAAAAGAAAATTTTGTTTGTGAGATTTTAAGGAGAAATTTGAGAGGAGTTTGAGGAATACATTTTTATTTTGTTTTTATCCGAATTGGGTGTATTCGAGAGAAAAGGAAGGGATTGTACATGAAATGATCATTATACTCTTATATTCTTTACAGTATAATTTTTTTTAAAATATATAAAATTATTTAAATAATTTTACTTTTTTTATTCTTATCATTTCAAATCTCTCATAAATTAAACCACACATATTTTTTTGTACCCTCAAATCCTTTTTTTTCTTTTTTTTCCAAATTCTTGTTTTCCTATTTTATCAGAACTTGGAACAGAGCATAAGGTTAGCAAGTGATTTATTTGCGTATATAAGATTTTATTCCTGAGTTTGAAGAGAAAATAAGAGAAAAGAACTATAATGAGAGGAAATGAGGTGAAAGAAACAAAAATTAGTTATTGCTAAGTTTAGGAAGGATTTGAGAGAAAAAAAACATGATATATTTATTAAATGAGGGAGGTACAGTTGAGAAACAAAGAAAAAAAAGCACAATGTACAAGAAACAAAGTACAAAATTTAAAATTCATAATACTTTGTAATTTGTGTTTTGATTTTTGAAATATGATAGATGAACTACAAAATACGAATTTTGTGCTTTGTACTTTGTGTTTTACGAAAAAAATTAAAAACATATCGAAAATGGATCTTAAATTAAACCTCATACTTTTTAAAAATGAATATGAAATTTATTTTTTAAAAACTATCAAAATAATTATATAAATTGATTTTAAGAATTGAAAAAAAAAAGAGAATGCGGCTTACATGTGGCAGACACGTGTCAGAAAAGTATACTTTTCTACCAGACTGTTATTCCTCATCTTCTTCAAATTGTGATACATGTCCTACTCCCACCTACCCCACTACCATTCGTCCCACCTCTCTCATACATTGGATCAGATGATCCAACGCCTCATGTGCAGTTCTCACGCAATATTTGGTTCTCAATAAAACCTCTCATTTACTAAATTATGCTTAAATTTAATTGAGATAATAATAATATGAGGGCAAAAGAATCTCTCCAAATTCCTCAAAATCCATACTAAAAAAATTTAATCACAATCTTCTTTGCATTCCTTCTCCTTCCCTTTCTAATCGAATACTATAGGTAGTAAGTAGTCTCAGCATTTTTGAAAATGTATCCGGTTGGAGCGATGACTCGAAAATTGTCTTTGGCGCCCAAGAGATGACAACTATAAAATGAAAGCGACAGGGAAACTAAACATGTTTATCTATTGTTTGTGGCCAAAAGCTAATCATCGCAAGCAATGCCTTAGGCTTTGTTTGATTTAGGAAAATTTTCATGGAAAGAAAAATTAGGTAAAATGTTAGAGAAGTTCTTTGTTTGGTTTAGATGAAAAATTTCATGGAAAATTTTAATTAATAACAATAGGAAATGACATTTTCTTTTAAACTTTCCATATTAAACAAATAAGTGGAAAACGAAATGGACTCCATGAACGATTTGGTTTCCATTCTATTTTTCATCCAATTCTCCTTTCCATGAAACTTTCTCTAAACCAAACACACCCTTAATCTTTTATGTCATCATTGATTTGCTCCAAATATATTCAAAGAAAGAAAATATTGATATATAAAATGTTTAACGGTGTTTTACTGAAAGAGCCATGATTGAACATTTTTTATACTTTTAAGTTTCAGGCCGTGTGTTTCTTTATCTACATAAAAATCACCCTATAATAAATTTCATGTCTTCTCCTAACATTTTCATGTTCTTTAAATATATTATCTTTTTAAAGACTTAAAAATATATATTTAGAACTTATATATTATCCATGATTGAACATCTCTTTATGAGACTTAACTTGATATCATTTTTATGTTCTTTAAATATATTATCTTTTGCAAAAAAAAATATCAGAATATTGTAAGTATCCAACAACTTAATTAGATCGTGAAATATGATGGGATCTAATTTTTTTCAAGTTATTAGATCTACTATTTTTAGACCATGAAAAAAATATGAACTGAATTTTTTGTTGCAAATGAGTGAAAACTTAAAAAAAAAAACATCGACCAACTTTCTTGCATTCATTCGGCTGACAATTTTTTTTGCATGTATAGTTTTTCGAATCATGAAAATTTATTTAGGTTTACAAACTACCTTCCAAGTGATAGTTCTATCCATTTGACGGATTCATATAAGTTCTCTTAGATTTTTTTTTTCAAATTTGTCCTCATTCCACTATTTAATTTCGATTCTATCTTAGTAGGATATTTTATTTCAATTTTACCCCAACTTACAAAACCCGTGAGAATGATATTGGCTGTTTGTTTAAAGAAAATCGGGAATGATATCTCCGATTTGGTCAAAAGAGGTCTTGCACATGTCTGTCATCACAACAAATCGGGAATGTCATATCTGGTTTTCTTAAGCAACCCGCCAATATCATTCCCGATTTTATAAATTAAGGCAAAATCAAAATAGAATAACAAATAAGACAAAATCAAAATTAAATAGTGGGATGAGGACAAATTGGAAAATAAATCGTTCTCTTACATTTATTTACTAAATGTAAAATATCCATGTTAAGTGATGTAAAATGAAATATATTGTTATACTTATGTAGTTTGTAAAAAAAGAGTTTATTTCTATGGTTGAGTTCACGTAAAAGTTGATATACTGTTAAGGGCGGATCTTTAAGAAAAGATAACCTGACGTCTTTCATGCGACACAATGTGAAATTTTCATATGAGTGAATTATATACATATGAATTGTGGCAAAGGCCTAACCTAACAAAAATTGAGCGAAGATCCATAAGCTTGAAATATAGCTTATTAATTACCTGCCACTTCAGCTAGCAATCTTAATAAATGATCTATTGTTTGATCCTCTAAAACTTTTATCCTCATGGCAAAGGTTTCAGATTTTTCATTCAGGGGTGTCAGATTATCCATTTAGAGGGATTTCCCGGCCTTGTGTTGCTGCTCCTGTTGCACATGATTTTAAATGGTCCTGCAAAAATTCTTTATGACATGCCATTTACACTACCAAAATCTCAATCTTCTTCGGATGTGGGTTTTCGGGGGTCGGGACATCCGAAAATTTGTTTCGGAAAAATTTCGGGTCATGGGAGGTATCATTTCGAGTAAAAGTAAATAATAAAACCCTAGCCAATCATTTCGGGGTGATTTCGGATCTTTAGAGGGAACATGGAGGAGAATGTTGTCAGCTTTTTAGAGGGTATTTTGGGGAAATTCTCCTTCTCTTTCATCCTTCACCAGAAAAACATCCGAAAAATGGTCCGAAAATTTATTTTTCGGGGTTTTTGGAGGGTATGTTGAGGGTCTATTTTTAGGCCCGAAAAAAAAATGTTTTCGGGCGATTATCGGATCTCCTTCGGAAATTTTTACATCCGCTAAGTTTTTTTTTTCTGGTAGTGTTACATCTTTTCAATCTAGTCCTTGAGAGAAAAGTTCAGCAGACTGATCTTCAGTTAGCAGGAATGGAGCTGCAGTTATAACAATTTGAGAAAGTTGGAGCTGCAGTTTACGGAGGTTGCTTGCCTTTCTGGTGAGTTGTGCTCCTTCTAATGGAGAATGAGGCTTTCGAGGAGATTATCCAACTGATAGAAAAACTTATATAATTGAAACTGTCTTATCCTGAAAAGATTTCAACAACAGCCTTGGCGCACTTATTACGAGGCATATTTCCTTCAAGACAAACCAGTTTTTAAGATGATTCAGTTGGTGCAATACATGTAATTTGAATACAAATTCTATCACTTTGAATATTTTGATTAGACTGCTAGTTGCATGTGCTCAACTATACGCTGTAAGTGTATTTTAGTCACACTGCACGTCTAAATTATAAACATTCACAAATTGTCCGCATAAGACTCAATGAAAGGTATTTGGTCAGGATACTATGTTATCAGAAGGGAAATATAATCCTTGTACTGCATTACGAGAAATTTCCTAATTTGTTAGAGGCATATTGGCTGAAACGGATGTACAAAGTATGTGTTTACTCTTGCTAGAGGCGCAGTTGCCTGAAAGTTTAATAAACAGACTTTGATAACTCGTTGAACGTTTGAAGCTGAGTTATATAACTAGGATATGACAAGGGTGGAAGTCGAATGTTTATACTGACTAACATATGATACTCTTTTTTCTAGCAGACGAATTCCACCTATCTCTATACATCGTGATAATCTTATCATAATTACACAGATTAGTAGTACCAAGTATGATGAAAAGATTAAGAGACATATCCAATTCAAACTAAAGTCTATACAAGGATAGTGCCTGAAAGGATCATAACCATTGACTTTATTTGATCAAAAGAAAATGTTGTTGATCCTTTGAAAAAAGAACTAGAGCATATGAAAGTACTTAAACTCAAGATAGAAATAGGACAAAGAACACATATATAAGTCGTCGACAATAGCAACCCAACGAACATGAGTGGAGATCCCGTAAGATTGGTTTAGTTCGATATGAATAAGCTATATTTGTGGCATGAACATCTATACAAATACATATTTTAACATTATTTATATATTAAAGAGTCATTTCCTATGGAATGAGTGATGCGATAACTGCAAATATAGCAAGAGTCAAAGACTATGAATGAGGTAAAAGTCATATACTGACGAGATGTGAGCAGTGAATCTTATGAGTGGCCTAGCCAATGGAAGCTGCTGAGAGATTGCAGGTAGAGGTGTGAGTTCCTCCTCGAAAACATCCATAATATATGATTGAGACACATGACCAAAACAAGTCAACCATATAGATTGCTTATATAGCTAGTTTCTTGTTGTTGTCAGTAATACTCCTCCACATCACATGTCTCAGATTCAAGGTGAAATATTTCATATGTTTCAGTAAAGGATGAGCTGAATAACTTAGAGGTTCAAACTCAAATGATACCTTTGTTGACAACAAAGCATTAAGTTTCTTTAAATATATATCGACGTATTTGTGGAGAATTATTACAACTAATTCATATTAAGTGAGTTAGGTTAAAGTATAATTGTGGTAATTTATATTTATCCTTAGAAATGACTTAATTTCATGGAAATTCAACGATAACCATGTTTGGCAGGAATATATGCCTATATAGGCTGCATTAGTTTTCATTGTATCTCACATCATTTAAGAAAGAATATTTGATGTAATTTATATATTCTTTTTCTTCCAAGTAAGACAACAAAATATAACAGGAGAAAAAGAGAACCACACGCATGCACCACCATCGTCGCCGCCGGCCGATTGTGAGGCGCGTTGCGCGAGTGCGGTGCACAGTGTCAGTGCTAACTCGCCCCTTTCATTTTATGGAGAGGCATCCCTTTAATGAGGTCCGATTAGTGACTAAATCCTGGTCTGCAATGCCTATACATTTCAGTCCAGATTCATTACGTCAGGCCCCTTCCATCTTGTCTTCCCAATCCAAGAGAGGAAAGTTTTACAGATTGGTCTTCAGTTAGCAGGAATGTAAGAATGTAGTTGGGCAGCACTTGCCCCCATCTCTTACAGTTTTCAGGGCTATAAATAGAGCCTCTTGCTGGAGCATTCCAACACACATAAGTAAGAAACACATATTCTCTTCCTCCTTTCTCTCATTGTAGTCCTCACTACAGCACATAATGCTTTGGAGAAAGTTACCAGATGAAGCTTTCAAGGAGATTATTCAGATGGTGTGAGGCTCGGATAATTGAAATTATCCTATTCCGAGTGGATTTCAGTAGCAATCCAGGCGCACTGATTATGTGACTTATTTCCCTAAGACACAACGATTGTTTCCTGGTGATTCGATTTGTCAAATAAGAGCCATTTTAATACAATCTTTTTTAATTTGTATGATTTTAGGCATTAGCCTATTGCATTCTGCCTCCTTGGTAATTTCTGTCACTTTGAATATTTGATTATATTACCATGTATACATCATATTATTACTAATTGCATGTGCTCTACTGTATGTTATAAGTATCTTTTAATTAAATTCATACTGCACTTCTAAATTGACTAGGTCGACATTTTTACTTGTACATATTTTTTAGTTGCATGTCTTTTATCTCTATCTTGATTCTAAAATCGGAACGTAAGATATTGAGGTTGTTAGACACCCAAAGATACTAAATCATTGGTAATAGTTATTGTAAATATCCAGTTTTATACATTTTCCTTTTAATCTTAGAATAAGGTTGTGTTTGATTTAGGAAAAATTTGGTGGAAATTTATAAAATTCCATGTTTGGTTTAGATGTAAAATATGAAGGAAAAAAATCAAGTGGAAAATTTGGTGGAAAATGTTATTCTAACTCTTAGCCTACTAATATGATACAATCAAGTTCAATGTTTATGAAATGAATAACTACTTCTTTTATTAGGTTCAATATATCCGACGAGGTTGAATATACAAAGATGATATAATACTTCCTATGCACTTTCCATCATGATGGAAAATGAAATGGAATCCATAATATTTTCTTTAATATTTTCTATGACAAATCAAACAAAGGTAAAATTAGATGGACTTTATATCACAGCTAAATGACATGCGATAAATTGACAGGATCGACATATTTTACTTGTACATGTAATAAATTGTAATACTAGGACATGGGTAAACATATTATTTCACCAGAAAAAATAAATCAATCCTGGTTCGGAAATCCCACCTATTTTGGTGGGATAAATAATGCTAACTCTTAAAGCTAAAATTTATTTTTTGGGATTATTAATGCTTATCCAAGTTTGAACCAAATACGTTAGAGTGTTATTAATTACCCAAACTCACTCCTAATCCCACCTGGGCTAAATTCACTAAATATAAAATAATTAAAAAAATTCAATTAATTGAGTTGTTCAGTTTAACTATTCATCAAATTCATAAAGTGTTAATTAACTAAAAAATTGGTTAAGAGTAGTTTAATTTGGTTAATTCCTTATTTGGTTCGATTTCATGCGAATTCTCACCTTTAGTCGATCATAAACCATATGATATTTTTAGTTAATCAAAAAATTGCAGTTCACAATTACAATCTTATAAATTAAAACAAATTAAAATATTAAACATATATGCATGCCAAATTACATTAATAATTTCAACTAAATTTTTGTTTGATCATTTCTTAAAATTTTGATTATATAATTTTTGTATCTCCAATATAAATCCTGGAACTGACGCTTCATAACCTCAGAAACAACAGATTTTTGATAATGTTTAGAGACTTTAGAATTTTTGAAGGGTTTAGCGGACAGACCCTGTCAGATTATATAAGATACGTATCTTAGCGGGTGAAATGATGTCGTTTTATATTATTTTTATGAGATTTAGGATTTTTAAGTTGATTTTTATTGTTTTAGGGTTTTAAAGATTTTTTGGTTTCAAACTTTCATATTTTTAGTATTTTTTTGGATGTTTCAAAATGGCGTCGTTTCACAACTCTAAAATCCTCAATCCTAAGAATACTAAAAAATAAAATTAAAAATCCCAAAAACTCTAAAATATTAGAAACTTTAAACCCTGAAACTCCTAAACACCATTCAAAATGAAGTTATTTTTAACCGCTCGGGTATATATCTTGTATACCCTGAGGGGTACATCTGTTTTTCCAAATTTTGAAATTCTTGATATGTTAGGATTTGTAGATTTTAAGAGTTTTGTATTTTTATTATTTTTAGGTAGTGTTTAGTTTAGGAAAAATTTGATGAAAAATGAGAAGGATTCCTTTGTTTGGTTTAAATAAAATTAGAAATGAAAAATTAAATAAAAAATTAGATGGAAAATTTGAAGGAAATTTTTTTTAATTTAAAGAATGTTTAAGTACTTTCTATAAAAATTTTCACTCCAACACAAACAATGTGAAAATAACATGAATTTTAGAAGGAATTTATTTTTTCTTATATTTTATGAGTTTTAATTTATAATTTTGAAAGTTTTTGGAACGGTAGGGCAAAATTCCACGAAAGAAAAGAGAAACAATTTATTTTTTTAGCGTTATTTACACCAAAACGCTGTGTGGCGAGTTGAATTGAACCAATGGCCGTTTTATGTGGAGGCGAAATTCTCGCGCACTATTTTTCTTTGGTTCTTTCAGCCGGAGACGCTCTCAGTCATTTACCTGAGACGCAACTTGACAGACGACGACGACGCTTGTTTCGCTTCGACGCGCGCATCTTGTGGTTGCTACTTCGAATTTCCGATCGAGAGGGCTTCAAGTTGCCGCTGCGCACCACCCAGCGGCTCCCGCCATCGTATTCTTCTTCTTCTTCTTCGTCTCAAGCGCAAGTTTAACCGTTTTTTTTTTCTTTTCGTACTATTTTCCAATTTCAAGCGCAATCATGCATTCGCTGCCATTTTTTCGATTTGGTAATAATGATTTTGTTTCTTTGAAATTGTCCCGATTTGGTCCTTAATTTCTGTATAACTTGCCTGATTGCATGTCTTTAACGGACTCGTGTTTTTTTCTTGTTAATGGATTTGGTTGGATATCCACAAATTGACTGGCAGCCAATAAGTAACATCATCAGCATGCCAGCTAGAAATAGGAGGGCCTTGCCAAAACCTGAAGTTGGGGACTCTATACACCTCCTTATCGATATCGTAAGTGGAGATTCTTACTCAATTGACATTAATCTGAAGTTATGTTCTTGCTGATTACTGCTGATTTCTTTTTCTTGTTTTGTTATATATGCGTCCGACTTCTGTTAATTGTGCCATTATTAAGAGAATAGCCTGTTAGGTGTAGATTAGTCGTATCCACACTCAAAATCAATTGGCAATGAGTGGGGAGTCCAATTATATATGAGGATCACTTTAGAGCTTCCAACACTCCCCCTTACATTGACAAGTGGGACCTCGTCACGGACATGTTCTAAGAGTGCGGTCAAAATCCACTCTGATACCATGTAGATTAGTCGGATCCACACTCAAAATCAATTGACAACGAGTGGGGGAGCCCAACTATATATGAGGATCACTTTAGAGCTTCCAATGGGTGATGTAAAATAATACCACTATGCTCAACATTAGACAGTTCGAGGCTTTCAGCGGTCCAGGACGATAAAATATGACTGTTTTATCTTGATTTTAACTAAGCTTAAGATATAGTGGTGGAGTGATTTATAAGGTTTGAAATTTTGAGGTTCATTTCAGGTGAAAAATCATATCGAGACTTGTCTCAAGAAGCAGTTGAGTATGGCGGAGACCGTGGAGTATATGTGGAGTGTTCACGGCACACCACCTCCAGTAACTTCAATTTGTGAGCTTCGCTAGCTGGACACATTCTATACGTAGATGGTTGCTGGGTCTCAATTCAAAACACTCTTCTTTCCTAAGACGTTTGTTCTGCACTGTTTTCAGTATGGAGAAGGCTTCAAGAACAAAATGTCGAGTTTTTCAGGTCTTACTCTCGAAGACTAGAGGTTCTGCAGCAAATAAAGACATTTAACATGTTACTAAGCCGACAAGCTGAATTAATGAACCGTCAAAAACTTACTAGTCATCATGATTATCCCCAGGCGCCAAGATGTAAGTTCACTTTACTCAGCTGAACCATCTCATGCTAGATCATCGCCACTCAATGGCAGAACCACAACATGTAACTCTTTAAGGGAAAGTTTTTAGGTTTGCTTGACAACTCAAATTCTCTCTTGTTAATGGATTTGGATATCCACCCATTGACAGGCCTGCCAACCCCTAAAGCTGGGAGCTTTATATATGCCCAAATGGTAAGTGGAGATTCTTTTTTTTGAATCAAATTTATTGAATCAAAGAGTCCCGCTAGGGGAAGCAGAGAAAACAAAGACCTAAAACCAACAAAAACAATACAAGACAACCTGCAATAAGGGACTAAGCTCCACAAACGAGCTGATACAACAAGACTCCACGCAGGGAGCAAAAGGCTAAATTAAACAGAGGAGATAAGCATGAGATAACCTATAACACAATTTACAAACATAACCAAACATCCAAGAGCTATTTCAGCCCAGGGAGCAGCAAAACTAGCAGAGAGCTCCACGAAAGGAACAGCAAAGGCGCAGCTACAACCGCAACTCAAACCGGATCAAGCGAAACCAGGCCAACCTTTACCGAAAGACATCAGCACCAGGGATACATCAAGAACTAGAACAGAGGCCACACTTCAAGTAATATTATGAGCAGCACAGAAAAAATTTATCCAGCCATTTTTATCATGTCTGTGATTTTTCAAGATGAACCAAGCTTTCCTCTTGAGGAAGGAAATGATGCAGCTAAGATCAAGATTCTTACTCAGTTGGCTTAATCAGAAGTTATCTTCTTGCTGATATCTTCTGATTTTAACTAAGCATAAAACATAGTGGTGGAGTGCTTTATAAGGTTTAAAATTTTATGGTTGATTTCAGGTGAGAAAAAATATCGAGAGATGTCTCAAGAAGTACATGAATCTGGAGGAGACCAAGGCGATTTTGTGGCGTGAAGCCAGGATACCCCCTCAAATAACTTCACTTGGTAACCTTCACAATTTGGGTACATTCTGTACATAGATGGCTGTCTGGTGACAAGTCAAAACACTATTCTTTCCTAAGACGCTTGTTCTGATCTGTTTTTCAGTTTGGGAGAAGCTTCAAGAACAAAATGTCGAGTTTTTCAGGGCTTACTCTCGAAGACTAGCGGTTCTGCAGCAAATAAAGACATTTAACATGTTACTAAGCCGACAAGCTGAATTAATGAACCGTCAAAAACTTACTAGTCATCATGATTATCCCCAGGCGCCAAGATGTAAGTTCACTTTACTCAGCTGAACCATCTCATGCTAGATCATCGCCACGCCATGGCAGAACCAGATCATGTAACATCATAATTCCCTATTCCTTGCTGCTTAGCTATAGTTTCATACTATTTAGAGATAGATGCATAAAACAAATACACTGAAAAGGAAAGAAAACATGGATATCAGAATGCATGTATTTCCTAGCAACGCGCTATTAGGTAGCAAAGGAATTTGGATCCTCTAATATCTTATATCCAATTTTTTGTTTCTAATGGCTGAATATTATTACAATGTGCAGCCTTTCATTATCTTGACTCGTATTTTTCTTTTGTGTAGCTGATCAGAACAGCCAAAGTTTCAGCTATGATGAGCTTCCAGAATCCATTGAGATGACCTACACAGAACCCAACTCATCAATTGAATCCCCCCAAGATAGTGTTCCTGTTCCCTCAGATCAGCCAGTTGGTGGTTTCAGCTATGATGAGCTTACAAGAATCTTTGAGATGACCGACACAGAACCCAACTCATCAATTGAATCCCCCACAAGATAGCGTTCCTGCCCCTCAGATCAGCCAGTTGGTGCTCCTGACAGCGAAAGTTTCAGCACAATACTCCTGGCCAGAATCAAGGTTAGAGTCCGGCTATATTGACCTCTTTTTCTGTTATTTTTGTAACAGACTGCAAAATATAGCTTTCTGAAACATGGAGCTTATCCATCGAATGAAGCAATTTTCATTTGGAGAGCTGATATCCACATAGGATTGAGCTGAAGATAGTAGTTACGTGCGGGTTTACAATTTTAGTTTCTTAGTCAATATGCTGGGAATAAAGAGTCTCGGCATGGTATTACTGAGTATTAGATTGCACATCCAAAGTGGATGCTCCACTCTCGTCTCATTCTGTGGGTTTGAGGTGTTACATGTCCAACCAATCTTCTTTTCATCACTTGCATAATTACCCTGCTGCTCAGTGGTGCATCAACATTTTCAACTCATTGAGAGAAGCTTTGAAAATTTTGAAACCGAACAGAACTGCTAGCTTTAAAAAATGAAGCCGAATTAAATCATATGGGTTTGATTTGGTTTGATTATTATTTTCATGAACTTTGTTTATTAATTAATTTACTAAATAGGAGACTTTTTGTATAAATAATAATATAGAGTTACTAATTTATATTATATATTCCATTAAACTTATATATGATGTAAAATATAGTGAATAAGTTCGGTTTTGGTTTGTTTCTATTTAAAAATAAATAAAAAATCGAACTGATCCATTAATAGTCGGTTTTTTAAAATTTGAAACTGTAACCGAAGCACTACACTCCAAACCAAACCTATTGGTTCAGTTCGATCTGCTTCATCGATTTATTGATTTTTATTTACACTTCTAAAATGTATTGTTTGGAGGTTAGTGACTTAGCATCAAATTTTAAATTGTATTTTAGAAGGAAATTAGAGATTTAGAGAGTTTTTATAAAATATTCAAGTTTTGACATGCTATAAATAGAAAAATTGTGGGTAAATCATTTTACGTCTTTTTCAGTCATTTTAACTCAGTTAACCTAATATGAATAGAAAAGATTAAAAAAAATAGAAAACATGGGAAAAAATTTGAGAAAGTTAAAAAAATAGATATTATATTTTGATTCCGAAAAATTGAAATAAAAATTCATGAGATGAATAGTTATGTTCAACCCATAAATAACTATGTTCATCAAATTAAAATATATGTTCACTAGTTGGACACTTAGATATTCGTCACATGACTTCATCAAATTAAGAGATATGTTCATGAGTTGATACGTAAAATAGAAATAAATAAAAATTATAAAATAATTCAAAAAAAATTAAAATAAAAAATACAAAAATTTATATTTTATATTTATTAAAATAGTTATGTTCATCAAATGAACAGTTATGTTCATCACGTGAACAGACAGATTCATCTGATTAAGAGATATACTCAGGAGTTAGACACTTACAAATTCATCACATGAATAACAATGTTCATCAAATTAATAGATACCATGAGCTGAGCACTTGTGTTCATTAGTTGATATCTTTCATTAGTTGATACCTTACATAAAAAATAAAAATTATCAGTTGCTCTGTTCATTAGATGAGTTATTATGTACATCAGATCTGATGACATGTTCACCAAATTAGCATATATGTTCATCAGAACTTATGATATGTTCATTAAATGAGTTTCCTTTACTTTTGTTGATTTTTATTTCACTATATTCATCATATAAGCTGCTATGTTCATCACATGATATGTTACTCAGATGAGTTGATTTATTCATCAGATGAGTTTCCTTTGCTTTTGCTTATATGTATTCTACTACGTTCATCAGATGAGTTATTTTTTAGATCATATCTGATGATATATTCACCAGATTTCATAATATGTTTTTTATATAAACTACTATGTTCATCAAATGAGCGGCTATGTTCATCAGATGAACTGATTTGTTCTTCAGATGAGCTATTATGTTCAATAGATGAGTTGTTACGTTCAACAGATCTAGTAATATATTCATCACATGAGCTTCCTTTTCTTTTGTTAATGTTTATTCTACTATTTTCATGACATGAGCTGTTATGTTCATCAGATCTATTGATATGTTCATCAGATGAGCTGCTATGATCTTAGATGAGCTGATATGTTCATCAAATGATATTGTAACCAGATAAGTTGATATGTTCATCAGATAATATGTTAATCAAATGAGCTAATATGTTTATCGTTCTGAATATGTTCATTAGATGAGTTTTCTTTGATTTTATTGATATTTATTCTACTATATTCATCACATAAGTTGTTATGTTCATCATATGAGCTCCTATGTTCATCGGATGAGTTGTTATGTTCATTAAGTCTAATAATATTCTCATTAGATGAGTTTGGTATATTTTGAAGGTAATTATTTAGGAAAATGAAGTCACATGTGAATTGGCATACTCTGTCCTCTAAAGCATAAGTCTCAGTTATTCTTGGGAAGATGGTTTGAAAGTTAAGGTTCATTATGGAATGTAGCGTCATATTTGATGTTGTATTTTAGAAGGAAATTAGAGGATTTAGAGAGATTTTGCAAAATGATTCGTGGAGTTTTGACATGCACTAAATATAAAATTTGTAGGTAAACGAAATTCTCTAAATGCCTACTAATCCAGTTTTTTAAAATCTTTCATTTTCAGAGGATTTGGACAAATTATATTTTTAGCTTTATATTTCATAATTATTAAAGGGTGTTTAAATGAATAAATATTTCGTAACCAATTGTTCCGGTTTGGCATTTCTAAAACCAAATACCAAACCATTTTATAATTATTTTGTTTCAAACCGAATTGCTTTATTTTGATTCGGTTCGGTTTAAAATGGAAAACTGATTTTAAGATTTAATTTTTTGATAGATTTTAAATAATATGTTCTGAATCCACAATCAAACTACAAATCATTGAAAAAAATAAATATTTATTAATTTATCTAAACTCAGTTGCAGAATACAAATAAATTCAATTTAAGTATTTAAGTATGAAATAAATAATATTAAAGCGTTTAATATGATTTAGAATTTATATGTGATGAATTTATATAATTATATGATTTATTAAAAACTATATATATTATTTTAACTACTAATGTAATAATTTAATTTTTTTTTGTTTGACAGCATAGTAAATTATCAAAACCGAAATGAAATCTGTATAGTCTTTAACTGTCACTTCATTTTGGAGAAATTCTTAGATGAACACTGTCTGTGGCACTTTGACCAGCCACGTGTCGCATTGAAAAATAAATAAAAATTAAAAATCCATGAATTTTTCAAAGTGCCACGTGGCAGCTTCTCATTAGTGTCCACCCAAAAATTTCTCTTCGTTTTGACATCCGAATCTTTAATTATTAATATTCAATTTTTTAATAAATATTACTATTAATTTTTGTGTGCAAAAATTACATCGTTTGGTTATCAAAAGACATTAAACGAAGTAGTTTTTACACACAAATCTAAATCTTATTATAATATTAGTTTAATAATGTAATGGTAAATTTTATTTTAGAAAATTAATCCAATTTTTTTTCATCACACTCTTTTTGGAAATCATGATAGTTCTGACCGCAATCAAGTAAGTGGTGATAGTTCAAGACCCATTTTGAATTTTATCCCTTAAAAAAATTGACGCATATCAATAAAATCAAACCTATATGATTTTCTCTCAAAACCACTCGTACTTCACACCAAAACCACCCTAATTTAATTGACTGCAGCTTGGCATCATTAGATCTCACTTTTTTTTATGACGGGCAAAACGACA
>NQLW01000041.1:195365-272806 GCA_002312845.1 Kalanchoe fedtschenkoi | reverse complement strand
ACCGAAGCACTACACTCAAACCTATTGGTTCAGTTCGATCTGTTTCATCGATTTATTGATTTTTATTTACACTCCTAAAATGTATTGTTTGGAGGTTAGTGACTTAGCGTCAAATTTTAAATTGTATTTTAGAAGGAAATTAGAGATTTAAAGAGTTTTTATAAAATATTCAAGTTTTGACATGCTATAAATAGAAAAATTGTGGGTAAATCATTTTACGTCTTTTTCAGTCATTTTAACTCAGTTAACCTAATATGAATAGAAAAGATTAAAAAAATAGAAAACATGGGAATAAAATTTGAGAAAGTTAAAAAAAAATAGATATTATATTTTGATTCCGAAAAATTGAAATAAAAATTCACATTTATATTTTACATTTATTGAAATTATGTTCATGAGATGAATAGATATGTTCAACCCATAAATAACTATGTTCATCAAATTAAAAGATATGTTCACTAGTTGGACACTTAGATATTCATCACATGACTTCATCAAATTAAGAGATATGTTCATGAGTTGATACATAAACAGAAATAAATAAAAATCATAAAAAGTATAAAATAATTCAGAAAAAATTAAAATAAAAAATACACAAATTTATATTTTATATTTATTAAAATAGTTATGTTCATCAAATGAACAATTATGTTCATCACGTGAACAGACAGGTTCATCTGATTAAGAGATATACTCAGGAGTTGGACACCTACAAATTCATCACATGAATAACAATGTTCATCAAATTACAGATACCATGAGCTGAGCACTTATGTTTGTTAGTTGATATCTTTCATTAGTTGATACCTTACATAAAAAAAATTATCAGTTGCTCTGTTCATTAGATGAGCTGTTATGTACATCAGATCTGATGACATGTTCACCAAATTAGCATATATGTTCATCAGAACTTATGATATGTTCATTAAATGAGTTTCCTTTACTTTTGTTGATTTTTATTTCACTATGTTCATCATATAAGCTGCTATGTTCATCAGATGATATGTTGATCAGATGAGCTATTATATTCATCAGACGAATTATTATGTTCATTAAATGATATGTTCATCATATACGATACTATGTTCATCATATGATATGTTATTCAGATGAGTTGATTTATTCATCAGATGAGTTTTCTTTGCTTTTGCTTATATGTATTCTACTACGTTTATCAGATGAGTTATTTTTAGATCATATCTGATGATATATTCACCAGATCTCATAATATGTTCTTTCGATAAACTACTATGTTCATCAAATGAGCTGCTATGTTCATCAGATGAACTGATTTATTCTTCAGATGAGCTATTATATTCAATAGATGAGTTGTTACGTTCAACAAATCTAGTAATAAATTCATCACATGAGCTTCCTTTTCTTTTGTTAATGTTTATTCTACTATTTTCATGACATGAGCTGCTATGTTCATCAGATCTGTTTATATATGTTCATCAGATGAGCTGCTATGATCTTAGATGAGCTGATATGTTCATCAAATGATGTTGTAACCAGATAAGTTGATATGTTCATCAGATGATATGTTAATCAAATGAGCTAATATGTTTATCGTTCTGAATATGTTCATTAGATGAATTTTCTTTGATTTTGTTGATATTGATTCTACTATATTCATCACATAAGTTGTTATGTTCATCATATGAGCTCCTATGTTCACCAGATGAGTTGTTATGTTCATCAAGTCTGATAATATTCTCATTAGATGAGTGGTGTATACTTTGAAGGTAATTGTTTAGAAAAATGAAGTCACATGTGAATTGGCATACTATCTCCTCTAAAGCATAGTCTCAGTTATTCTTGGGAAGATGGTTTTAAAGTTAAGGTTCATTATGGAATGTAGCGTCATATTTGATGTTGTATTTTAGAAGGAAATTAGAGGATTTAGAGAGATTTTGCAAAATGATTCGTGGAGTTTTGACATGCACTAAATATAAAATTTGTAGGTAAACGAAATTCTCTAAATGCCTACTAATCCAGTTTTTTAAATCTTTCATTTTCTGAGGATTTGGACAAATTATATTTTTAGCTTTATATTTCATAATTATTAAAGGGTGTTTAAATGAATAAATATTTCGTAACCAATTGTTCCGGTTTGGCATTTCTAAAACCAAATACCAAACCATTTTATAATTATTTGGTTTCAAACCGAATTGCTTTATTTTGATTCGGTTCGGTTTAAAATGAAAAACTGATTTTAAGATTTATTTTTTTGATAGATTTTAAATAATATGTTCTGAATCCACAATCAAACTATAAATCATTGAAAAAAATAAATATTTAATTAAGTTATCTAAACTCAGTTGCAGAATACAAATAAATTCAATTTAAGTATTTAAGTATGAAATAAATAATATTAAAGCGTTTAATATGATTTAGAATTTATATATGATGAATTTATATAATTATATTATTTATTAAAAAAGTATATATTATTTTAACTACTAATGTAATAATATTTTTTTTTGTTTGACAGCATAGTAAATTATCTAAACCGAAATGAAATCTATATAGTCTTTAATTCTCACTTCATTTTGGAGAAATTCTTAGATGAACATTGTCTATGGCACTTTGACCAGCCACGTGTCGCATTGAAAAATAAATAAAAATTAAAAATCCATGAATTTCTCATTAGTGTCCACCCAAAAATTTCTCTTCTTTTTGACATCCAAATCTTTAATTATTAATATTCAATTTTTTAATAAATATTACTAGTAATTTTTGTGTGCAAAAATTACATCGTTTGGTTATCAAAAAACAATAAACGACGTAATTTTTACACACAAATCTAAATCTTATTATAATATTAGTTTAATAATGTAATGGTAAATTTTATTTTAGAAAATCAATCCAATTTTTTTTCATCACACTCTTTTTGAAAATCATGATAGTTCTGACCACAATCAAGTAAGTGGTGATAGTTCAGGATCCCTTTTGAATTTTATCCCTTAAAAAAATGGACTCATATCAATAAAATAAAACCTATCTGATTTTCTCTCAAAACCACTCGTATTTCACACCAAAACCACCCTAATTTAATTGACCGCAGATAGCTTGGCATCATTAGATCTCACTTTTTTTTATGACGGCCAAAACGACACTATTTCACTCTTCTTTTCCGCTTAAATAAATGGGTAAATCAAAAAACATACCATGAACTATCACCAACTTTCAAATTAAGTACATAAATTTTTAATTCTTCCATTTTAGTATCGAATTTTTTAATTCTACAATTTCAGGACTATACACTTTATAGAAAGAAGAAATTAACATGAAATATGAGAATTAGTTTGTAAGTCCAACTCTTTAGCTAGAATTTTGAAATTTGCAGAAACATATAATCTGTTTTTTTATATAAATTTTCTCATTGTATTAAGTGTATAGTATCGAAATTGAAGAATTAAAAAATTCGGTAGTGAAACTGAAAAATTAAAAAATCGGTACTTAAATTGAAAATGAATGATAATTTAAAATATATTTTTATAATTTACTCTAACTAAATTAGTATCGGAGGTAGGAGGGAGTCGTTGTAATTTTATTTAAAAGTAAATAAATAAACAAGAAGTAGACCTACACACACTTGCATTCTCGACCATCAATCAATACAGGTCAAGACACCTTCGTTCGTTGTTACTGGTTTCATAGTATTCCCTGCACGACCGGTTACAGCAAGTCAACCTTATCATCTCCGAAGCGAATCTACCGGTTTAGCCAGTCATCCCACTCCACTACACACCCCCACCTTTCCTATCGCTACTGCTCGAACAGGATTCCTTCACCCTTTTTCTTCCTTTCCTTTTATTTCTACTCTGTTTTTTTTTTCCTTCTCTTCTCAGCTCTGCTTTGATCCTCACGACTCCCTGCCTCTTCGTTCCTCCTCAGGTAATCTGATTCTCATCTCATCTTCCATTTCTCATGCTCCAGATCTGCTCCATCATTTTCAACCACTTCTCATGTCCCAATCTGGACCAGGCTGCAGCTCTTCACTTTGCTTTAAACGATGATATCTTTGCTACTATGTTGCTCTTTGATATGATGCTTGTGTTGGGTGTTGATTTTGTGGATTTCTGGCATCTGGGTATGACCTGAGTTGACTTGTGTGGAATTTTTTAGGTCATGATTCGGTTGCTTATGATGTTTCATTTCTTCACTTATCTCTTGAAAATTGCTTTATGCTTTATAGTGGAAGTGGTGCATCTTTCCGTACCGCAGCTCACTTTTTTGAGTTATGCTACGAGTTTGATCATATTAGTACACAGATTGTGATTGTTTTGCTTCCAAGCTCAATTCTCAATTGCCCTACTAGTAATTAGCGAGCTCGGTTATTCTCGTGTTTGTGCTTTATCCAATTCTCACTCTGCCAAGCCGAAAATGTGACTGTTTTTATTTTGACTGTAGCATTTCCGATGAAGTTAGCGAAAGGTAAGGAAGCAGGATCAAAGAAGGATACCAAAGAAGCCTTGAAGCCTGTTGAGAACAAGTTTGTATTTCTTGGTGCATGGTTCTCTAGTTTATCTAGTACAATGTCGGACACAAATTTATACAACTAGGCGTCCTAAGTTTATAACTTCGATTTGCTTTTTAGAAATGTCGGGAAGCGAAAGGCGCCGCCCAAGGCTGATACTAAAAGCAAAAAGGCTGCAAAGACCAAGAATGATCCAAACAAACCGAAGAGGCCCGCCAGTGCTTTCTTCGTCTTTCTGTGAGTTTCTCTTTGTGCTCGAACAAAATAATTGATGTAGTCTCATGATACTCATAGTTGTGTTTTCTTGTTTTAACTGCGCAACAGAGAAGAGTTTAGAAAGACATACAAGCTAGAGAATCCCAATGAGAAAGCCGTCTCAGCTGTGAGCTCTTTGCTTGCGCGATATAGTTTTTAATTAGTATTTTTTGTTACATGCGATCTGGATTTGATTATGATATTTGGTGCCTCTGAAGGTTGGGAAGGCTGGTGGGGCAAAGTGGAAATCGTTGTCTAAAGCGGTAAGTATTTAATTGACGGTGAGAATATTAGCTTATTTAAGAGGGAGTATCTAACAGACTTGCATATTTATGGACCGAGTACTTACGTAATACATCATGCATTCTAACTCTAAATCGCATCGTAATAGTTTTCAAAGTAGATTAGCGTAGTTACGTTATTTTGAGTTTGGTTTCATGAGCAATATATTCTTACATGTCTATATAACTCCGCAATATCAAACGAGTGATCTCATTAAATCTCTTTTCCCGTAGGAAAAAGCTCCTTATGAAGCAAAAGCAGCGAAAAGGAAGACAGACTATGAGAAGCAAATGACAGCTTACAACAAGAAGAAAGTAAAGCCACAGTGTGTCATTTAGATTTTCAAAACTCGGGTCAGTCTGGTATCATGACTTACTTCGAATAACTTTTTCAGGACACCGCTGCTGATGATGACATTGAGGAAGCGTCTAAGAAGCGGAAGCCTCAAGTTGTTGATGAAGCTGATGAGGAGAGCGAGGAGGTACATGCATCATATATGGAGTTTTTTAGCTGGTTCGTGTAGCAATCTTTCGAAATGCTCTAGATACTGAACTTGGAGTGTAATGTATGCGCAGGAAGACGATGAGGATGAGGACGAAGATGACGAGGATGATGACTGAGATAGGCGGGTGTGCGCTTTCTGGTCGCTGATGGAGAGCACCGATCAGTTAGCCCGTCTATGGTCACTCTCAATGTGTGTATGCATAATATTTCATCTTTTGTTAGGCCCGCAAAGGTTGAAGTATGGCAGGTGTAGTTGCAGGTGATGATGCGTTACTGTTTGTTTCAATGTATGTAAAATGTTTATGAATCCTGTTTGGTCTCCACTCTCTAATACTTCCTTTCCTCATGACACTTTTTGCTGAACTTGTTAGTCTTCCGAATGTAAAAAACTAAGAGCAAACCCTGTGAAGAGTTGATCGATTATGGTAACAAGATGAAAGCAAAACAATGGACTATATATAAGGGGGGACGAAACAGATAACATAATTGAAACCTAAAAATACCGTCAGGCCGAACAGAGGCCAAAACATCTAAGTATACATAACTAGTGTACAATTCAAGAGGACCGTTCGGTGTCGGTCCACACCCATTTCTAAAACCTTGAAGCTCTCTAACTTAGAGGGCATTGCATTGCATGGAATGGAATGATGATGATGATGATGATGCCGCCAGCTCACTGTACAAAGATGGTGCAATGGACCAAACAAGGTTTATTGTTGTTGGGGAAAAGACCAATAAATATGTGGTATGCTTCAAGTCCAACTGCTAGCAGGAATCCCATGTTTTTGGAACCACTCTGGCATGTGAAACCTTTCATGGAGAACAGGCCTGACATCTCTTTGTTGAGACAGGTGTTTCAGGAGTGGTAGGAGAGTGTCCAGAAGCTGGTCAAAAGGGAAGAGGTTTAGTTACAGGGTGTCACACAAAAACATTTCAGTTAAGATAGCACAATTTTGGTACAAGGTACCTGCACGTCGTGCGGCTGCCCTGCTGAAAACGGAATGCATGGAATTCCATTGTGAGGTTGCAACAAGAAGCTGAATGGGTTGTTATCCACTATAACGATTCGGCTGAGATCCTTTGATATGGATGAAAGATCCTTAACATGGTCTCGGTATTCCCTGTCATTTATGCAGCAAGATTCAATATCAACAAATAAATGCACAACATAATGTTTATATAATACAGAATCATGAGCTCTTTATTAATGGCTAGCCCAAAATGAAGCAGAAACTATAAATTCTGTGACCAGTCAGTGTTCACTAAAAAAGAAAGTAACATTTGGATTCATGCTTTCTCATCGAATCATTGGTAATAAGCTTTATATGATTCCAGAACTTGCACATTAATTAACTGATGCCCAAAAGAGTACATAAAAAACTGAATTATAGATCAGAGTGCTCAAAAACATCACATATCAAAATTCTAACCGACTCCATCTCAAGTCACATTTAGGTTCCAATGAGAACTACTATAGAATTGTCAACAAAAGCAACAAACAACAGACAAGTTAGAATTTGAGTTGTGGAAAGAGTGCTTACGTGCTTATAGTTGAAGGCCGATACAACCGTAGACTAAATACTTTATCTACATCGATTCTATCAACTAGTGGTCTTGCATAGCCTGGAAATGTAACAAAATGAGATTTTAGAGAGCGAGGCTACAAGGTGTAAGCTTTAAGCTATAGATAATAAGAAAATAATGCTGCACACACCTTCAAGACCAGCCGTGAATAACACTAAGTGTGCAAATTGACTAAGCTGTTTCAGGAATTCATGCAAGCCTGGCCGTTCAAACACTGTCACATAGCTGATATTCGGCTTCCCTTCACTTTCCTTTATAATTGAAGAATTTTAGTATCAATCCACAAAAACATAGCAAGTTGTGGCAAATCATTTCCTCACACAAAATGCAAACCTTGTCAGATGATAGACATTCCAGCTCAAACCATGTCAGGCCAGCTTCTGTAGCTTGATTGCGAAGAACAGCAGGTAAACTAGAAGTTTCATAAGCACACACCAGAGTTTCGTCCAAGTCAAGAACCACCTAAGCACCAAAATCGCACGAGCAATTACAAAAAATGGAGCCATGTATTCGTGAAAGTTTTAAGAATAAGCACAGAGATCCTCAGAGCCTATTGCTAACATATGTATCCAATATAAATGATAAAAATATGAAATTAAGAAACAAATAATGTCAGGTACTATGCACATTGCTACTGATTATAAGCAGCTTCCTAGAGCTTCCACAATTTCTACTCCACAGTTTAAGGCATCCCCTTGACCACTACTAATAAGTCACACAAGATGAGGTTAACAGCTTTCATAAGTACCCTTTGCAAGATCAATAGCGTTTGATAACATAAACATCATGCATAAGTCCAACCCTCACATTAAGATCCCATTCATTTCACATTCTAACACAATCAGCACTCCCTGAAGCCTGAAGGACGTACAGAGCTCGAAGGGCGCTAATAGTTATCCAATTATACTTCGCCTTATCGGATTCTGAATAAAACCAGCCTGTTATACTTCTTACCCTGGTACAGGACTCTGAGCTAATAGTCCCCAATCCCCAGTATGGCACCAAATATACTGTAAGTCAATGCACTTTTTGGTTCCACCAAACAGAGAAAATTTCTCAGATCCAACAAACATGTTAAGGGCAGTAGCCCCTTCACAAGGGATTTAGTAACAGGTAAAAGTGGCAATTAAGACTCTCAAGAAGCTTTAGAATGATCTTCTTCCCATCAGTCACCCGACCATCTCTACCATCAAACTCAGCTACAATTCCATGAAGCTCATACAAGAAAATACTGAAGCTATCATTCATCTGTTTTACCTTGTACACAGTAGTCAATTTCTCAAACTGAAAAAGCCTAGCACAGAGTATCGAAACAAGAGCAGCAACTAAACCATACCGTAAACTTGTCTGCCGTAGCACGACGGTTTCCGTCCAGGACGTCCTTCTCTCCGTCACGCTCGACGATTTCCACCCTCGCCGGCGCCTCCTCCTGCTCGGTCAGCTCCACCACGGGCAGAGGCTTGAACGCCGGAGAAGCAGCGGAGAGAATCGAGTGCTGTCCGAGTCCGACATATGACAATACCTGAGGCGTCCGTCGCACAATCTGGAAGAAGATCTGGAACACTAGGGCCAGCCAGCTAAGCAGCGTCCGCCAAGCTTGCATAGGCCTCGGAGGCGAGTAGACTTCCGATTGAGTCAACTCCGCCATCTCCACGCCCACAACACACAAAATCCCTGATCGATTCGACAACGACTGTATACACAAGCAGGCTTAATTTCAGATCACTAGTGCTGCGAGATACGAATCGGAATCGGAATCGGAATCGGGAAGGTCACGGAGGCATGGATGGAAGTTCTTCTTCAGGGAATTGCAGAGTTGACGGACGCCGCCAATCAGCGCTCGTTATAGTTTTCTCTCTTCCTCTCACTGTCTCGTCATCAGACTGAGTCCAGATACAGAGGAAGGAACGAACATGGATCGGGTATTCGATTGGACCGAGGAATTGGATCGGGTGTACAGGTCAATTGGACCGGTCGGTTGGGAACCGGACAAAAGTGAACCGAGCACAAGGGCAGGAAAGTGTGGGAATGAATCCGACACGCGTTCGATTTTTTTTTTCTATATAGTTTTTTTATCTCGTTTTTAGTTTATTTCTTTAAAAATTATCTACCTTATTTTAAAATATATGTTACTGTTCAGATTTTAATACAATGATTGATTTAAAGTGAATTATTGTTACAGGATATTTTTTTAAAAATAAATTATAAATCAGAGTGAAAATAAAATTGAAGTTTCCAACAAAACTAATCGAAAAATCGGACATGAATTGAGAGAAAGGTGTTGTGAAGTGGTTGAGAGATGGATGCGTGCTTGTGCTTGACAAGCGACATGTTTAGTTAGTGGGCATGTGGAGTCGGGGATGGGGATTTGGAATTAGACAGACAGATTCTGATCTGTGAAAAAATAGCATATAGTGCTCGCTCTACTCAGTGTTAAATAATTATTGGGAAAAATTCAAATGAGGTATGAATTATCATCACTTATTCAATTACGGTCAGAAATATCATGATTTTTAAAAAAAAGATGCGATAAAAAAAATTAGACTGATTTCGAATGATGCTTAAGATCAATTTGTTTGATTTCTTATATAAAATAGTTCTTATTAAATTGTTGAGGATTATGAATGATTGAGTATGAAAAGACGTCGTTTTGTTTATATGTGCAAAATGATATTATTTATTTTGATAATCAAACGACATAATTTTCGCACACGAATCTATGTCTTGTGATAATATTAGTTTAGGAGTGTAACAGTAAATTTTATTTTAGAAAATCAGTTTTTTTTTCATCACACTTTTTTTAGAAATCGTGATAATTCTGACCGCAATTGAATAAGTGGTGATAGTTCATAACTATTTTGAAATTTTTCCCAATAATTAAAAGCCCTTTGTCGTCCTCATTATGCGACTGCAACATCTCAACGAACATTTATTTGGATATTATTGAGGTTGTGGCGGATATATTACTAACTAGTAATTTTAATAGGCACCACACACTTCTTACGAAAAAAGTTTTCATTAAAAAAACAACTCACATAAATTAACCTTGGCAGGGTCGAACATATGATTCCGTGTCGGTGTGTCCCTCTCAAGACCTCGAATGGAAACATACGATTCCGTGTCGGCGTGTCCCTCTCATTTTCATCATGAATCTAGATGATTATATGATCGGCCTCAAAAAATTTCTTTCTCGAATTTTTAAACAAATTTATTTTCTCTTTATCTTATTTGATATTTATCATATTTAAAGAGTTATGCATAATACTGTCTTCCAGAAGAGAAACGGCAAGTGAGAGAAAGAAGCTCTATGTACAAACCGACCGTTGGAATCCACTCCGTGCGCCTCCGCTAACTCCGACGGCGTAGCTGCCTCCACTTCTAGTGCTGCCTGACTGGTAATATAAAGCGCTGGCACTTCGTCCATGACTGGTATCAGAGGGCCGACCTGGGCGCAGGTAGTCGCCGCTAACCGTCAACCAAATGCCGGCCTACGACTGTCAGATAACCCACAGCTTCGATCGACAAGATCTTTCGACATGCAGCCTCAGATCTGGGAAAAATCAGTCAAAAAATGAGAGCATACGCTGATGTGCAAAATCCTAGGACTGAAACCTAACATCTCAAGACTGCAGGGATTTGCTAAGCAGAAATGGGGAGATGCAGATTTTGCTCGAGTTCCACTCTTCCCGAAGGTTTTTTCCTAGTCAAGTTCCAGAATCTCGAAGACCTAATTTCTGTGCTGATGGGGGGCCTTGGTTCTTCGATAACAGACTGATAGTCATGAAGGAATGGACTCCACAGTCAGAAATGCTATCATCATTCATTGAGAAAATTGTTGTATGAGTAAGACTCCCAAATCTGGATCCGGTGTTTCTGGATGCTGAAGCATTAAGTGTAATAGGAAGCACGATTGGTAAACCAATATGCACTGATGTTGTTACTGCATCCATGTACTGAATGGAATTTGCTAGACTATGTGTGGAGATTACCCCTCAATAAGAGCCTATACACGAGGTGGAAATTAAAGGACCGAATGGTGAAATATTCCATCAGAAGATTGAATATGAATGGATTCCCCCAAGATGTACTACATGTCAAACCTTTGAACATGGGGAGAGCAAATGCCCAAACAATCCCAAACCACATAACCAACCGCAAAGCAAGCAAGTATGGCTTTCAAAAAAAATAGATGAAGGTCCTAAAACTGATGAAGTCGTGCATACAACCATTATGCATACAGTACAAGCTTTAGGTGGTAAAGAAGTCAGGGGAGAGGAGTTGAAGGAGGTTCCAACACCTAGTAATTCTACAATTACTCCCATGAAAGAACTAGTGCAAGTCTCCCCTATATCAAACAGTTCTACTGAATCCCTAGAGGATGGGCACTCCCTTGTTACCTTGAAATACAAACTTGGAGGCAAATCAAACAGGAAAGCAAGGTACAAACTAAACAAAGCAGCTAAGAAGGCAAAGGCAGAGGAGGGTTTCTATGCAGCTCTAAGAGGAAATGACCTGATTTCCAACAAATCTAGTCCCTCCAGCATTCAGGCCGAGAATGAGGTCCCCCTTAAACCCCCTATTTAATTATGTTAATTGTCTTTTGAAACATTAGAGGAATAAATAGCAGAGCCAAACAACAAGGGGTTAAGAAATTCATCCAAAAATTAAACTTAGATTGTTGTGTGATTTTGGAAAATAAACTAGACAAGGATAAAATGGTAAAAGTCAAGAATTACTTTATGCCTCAATCCTGGTGTTACTTAGATAATTTTGAATTTCATGACAATGGTAGGATCATAATCTGTTGGAACCCTGTCAAAGCTTCAATTAAAAAAGTTAACGCAAATGCCCAAGTCCTAAATGTTAGGGTCTGTACTGGCTCAATGTCTTTTCTATTGTCTGCCATTTATGGGTGGCACAATACTAAGGACAGGGAACCTCTGTGGACATCCCATTTAGACTGTTTTATGCATTGTAAAGATCCTTGGCTGATTGGCGGTGATTTTAATTGTCTAGCTCATATGTCAGATAAGATTAATGGTCAAAAAGTTCTTCCTAAAGACACAACGGAACTTGAATCTTTTTTTGAAACAACAAACTTCTTTGATCATGTTTATTCAGCTTTGCATTACACTTGGTCAGATAGACATAGTGTTTCACCCATTTTTTGTAAATTAGATACGATCATTGTCAACCATGTGGATTAATGCCTTCCCTGACTCGAAAGTTGAGTTCCTATCCTTTGAAATCTCAGACCACTCACCTGGAATAATTAATACTTCATACAAGGATGTGTCTCCTAAAAGGAATTTTAAAATGGCATCTTTTTGGTATGAAATGCCTGAGTTTAGGGCGTTGTTGCAGAATGAGTGGGTCACCTCTGAGAATCCCACTCTTTCAACAATAAACTCAAATCATTAAAACAAGCCATTAAAAAAGATTTCATTCCTACTACATTGGATATGAGTAAAAGACTTAACCTGTGCAGGGAGAAACTACTAGAATGTCAGAGTAAAATTGACCCCTATGCTCCCAATAATGCTATAAGTAATGAGGAGAATGAACTAAGAAAAGAATATCTAAAACTCCTTAAGTATGAACAGATCTTCCTACACCAAAAAGCTAGAATCAAATGGGCAGCTGAGAGGGATTTAAATACAGCCTTTTTTATGCCTGTATTAAAAGGAATAGAATGGCTTCCCATATTAATAAAATTTTAGATCCTGAGGGAAGAACTATTCATGATAATACAAGTATAAAAACAGAAATCTGCACATATTTTTGGAAGTTATTCAATGATACAGAGGGCATACGAGATCAGATTAAAAATGTGGGTGGCCCAAAACTGTGCAGAAATCAGATATTAAAGCTAGCAGAAGATATAAATACTGATGAAATCAAAAAGGTCATCTTTAACATGAAAAAAGGAGCTGCTCCTAGTCCAGATGGTCTAGTTAAATGTGCAATTCTTTCAAAAATTCTGAAACATCATAGGAGATGCCATATCTAAAAGTGTCATCCAGTTTTCAAAAAACCCTCTGATGCCTAGAGCAGTAAATTCAACTGCCATTTAATAAATTCCTAAGTAGGGTACAATCCAAGCAGTTGATTTCAGACCTATTTCTTGCTGCAGTGTACTATATAAAATATGTTCTAGGGTGTATGGTAAAAGAATTAAAGACGTACTTGACTCAATTGTAGATCCAAGTCAGGGGGCATTCATTGAAGGGAGAAGCATTGCACATAATATACTGCTAGCACAAAATATGATGCATGCATATACTAGGAAACATATTAGCCCTAGGTGCACACTAAAAATAGATCTTAGGAAAGCATATGACTCCTTATCATGGAAGTTCTTAGAGGATTGGATGACTTATCTTGGATTCCCCATCAGGTTTATCCAAGCGGTGTCTACCATGATATCCACTGCCTTTTTCTCTGTGAAAGTAAATGGGGAACTGTCAGGCATTTTTTCCTAGACATAGGGGCCTCAAGCAGGGGGATCCAATCTCCCCTTACTTGTTTGTCTTGGCTGTGGAATACCTGAACAGACTACTTAAGGGCTTGGGCACAAAAAAATCATTTCAGTTTTACGCAAAATGTGCTAAACTAAAAATTACTCACCTATGCTATGCTGATGACTTAATGATTTTCTGCAAGGCTCACTTAGCATCCATCTTGGAGGTTAAACATGCCCTGGGCCTATTTGCTGCCACCTCTGGACGTAAAGCCAACCTAGGAAAATCTCAGATTTTTGTGGCTGGTGTTCCTCTTAGTATAAAATCTGATCTTATTGAACAATCAGGTTTTGTGGAGGGGGCACTGCCTATTAGATATTTAGGAGTTCCCTTGTCCTCTAAAAGGCTTCAAATTGTGGACTTTCAGCCTATAATTTCTAATATATTTAGTAGAATAAAGTCTTGGACTGCCAAATTTTTATCTTATGCTGGTAGACTAATTCTGATTAAATCAGTGCTGGCATCCATAGGAAATTACTGGGCAAGAATTTTCTTATTCCCTAAATCAGTCATCAAAGTAATTGAAAGTCATTGTAGGGCTTTTCTTTGGTCTGGAAAGGAAAAATCACATAGAACACCAGTAGCTTGGGACTCTTGTTGTGTACCTGTTAGCAAAGAAGGGCGGGGTACTAGGAACCTCTCTATAAACAATATAGCCTTACTTGCTGCCCAGGTTTGGGATATCCTGTTACATAAAAATTCTCTGTGGATTAAATGGATTCATGCATTATATATCAACTGACAAGTATTCTGTGAGATGGAAAAGAAGGTCCACTATCCCTGGATCATCAATAAATTGATTGGTTGTGTCCATAAGATCAAAGGTATGTTTCTGCTGCAAAATGGTGAACCTATATGGGTTCACCCAGGTAAACCATTATCCTCATCTAGTACTTATGCATACCTTTCTAAATTTGATGAGTTACCCAACTTGCCTTTAGTATCCATTTGCAAAAATAAATTGGCTGAACCTAAATGGGGCTTTATCACTTGGTTAGCTTTGCTGGAAAGGCTAAACACTAAACAAAGATTATTGAAAATTGGCATCTCTGTTGATACGAACGAACTGTGTTCTGTGTAATGTAGCTACAGAATCATCTGAGCATTTATTTTTTGGTTGCCCAGTCTCGGCTGTAATCTTGAGCAGATTACTCCACAGAATTGGCTCCCAAAAAATAATCACTTCACTTAATGATATTCTGAGTTGGATATCTGATGGTCTTGCAGGAAAGGATATAGGGAAAAGGGCAACTAAAGCAATTATCAGCCTGAGCATCTACATAATCTGGAGGGAGATAAATGACAGAATATTCAGAGGCCATACCAGAAGCGTGGAGGACATCATCAAACAAGGGATACACAAAGTGAACCTGATGCTGTCTAAAATCAAAAATCTCAAGCTTACCCAAAAAAATGTGGCGTGGGCTGTACAAACTGGAATCAATCTAGTATTCCACATGAAACAGGGGGAGAGCATAATTAGAACCAATCTAGAGGATCTAATGGCAGCCAGATAGGGAGGTTTTATCAACTCCATGGCTGATTCCCCTATGTACTTCGCTTGGCAAAGGGCATATATCATGTAAAGGGTAGAATTCCAGTCTATGTGTGGATTGAGCAACGCTCCCCGTCTGTCCGATATCACACCTTTCTGTGATGTAGGTACCTATGTTTTTGGTGGGATCCTTTCGTTAGGTTCCCCTTAGTTTAGTAGCAGTTTTGCCTAGTCAGTGTATATCCCCTATCTCTTTGGAATGAAATACCTCAATTTTTCCAAAAAAAAAAAACTATTGTCTTCCAGAATGTCTCATTCTCAATTGCTCAAATCATAAAAACTATTAAGTATGACTGTAACCTCAAATTCTGTTTCCCTTCATTTTTCAGATCTTTCAATATTAACTAATCTCTCTCTGACCAACTGGACTAAAATTGTATATTATTTGAACTGCACTTCTAATATTTTATATTTTCCCTTTTATCAATAAAAGCACCATCTCTTAAAATAAACAAAAATAATTGAATTTTACTATTTACAATTTGGTTAAACATAGATAAGACTTCAAAAAATATTTTTTTCATAATAAATGAGAAATTTTTAATGTACTTAAACTCCATAGTAAACCAAACACACAATTTTATTCTTCTCACAAATTTTTTTCACCCCACCAAATTACAAGAACCAAATAAGCCGGTCGAGTCAAACAAGGGGTGAGGTGACCTGTAGTTGGATTTCAGAGCCACAAAGCATTGGAAGCAGCTGGGAGGTTCTATTTCTGGACAAAGACTTGGCTTACACCCACATGCACAAGAAGTTCCTATTATTTACTGGCTGTTAATATCAACAATGTCGGGTGTGCCTAGATGCTAGAGGCCACAAATATTGGGGCACTGGAATGCTGATGAGATAAGGGTTACACTTACAACAAAGAAGTTCGTGAGTTAAGGGTCATACTGGTGTGAAAGCCATGGGTGTTGCAAAGCTTCTTTTGCGGTCAGACGTCGTTGAGGATTTGTCTCTAGCAGGAATGTTAAGAAGTCTAGAAACCCAATGTCCGATACTTGCAGATGATATTCCAACGAGGATTCCTCTATCGGGACATATTCAAGTTGTTTTGTCTCCTGGAGTCAATACACACAAATACATACAAATATGAGAGAAGCTCCGATCTATTAAAAGTAAACTGGTGAGATGGCACATGAAGTCATGTAGTATGATTGTAAGCCATGCACTTCTCAGCTTATGAACAGACCAAAGAACACTAATTCTACGGTGATATTCAACAAATGCACGTAGAGGAGGCCATCCTTAACATACATTCTTTAACTTGGAAGTATTTGTGAGCATACCTCATTCAAACAATACAAATCAAACTCATTTGTAAAGTATTTGTGAGCTTCCTTCCCCTTCTCTAACATTTCCAAATCAAACTGTCCAAACATCCCCATCATGCGAGCAAGCAACACAACTTGTGCTTCATTTGGGAAAAGAACCTGAGGAAAATCAAGAGCAAAATTATTGTATCAGCTACCAGGAAATAATTGCGACCTTGACAAAGCAATTCAGAAAGACCAGAGCATACTTCTCCAGTAAATAGTTCGGCCAATATGCATCCTAACGACCAGATGTCAATCTTCTGATCATATGGAAAGCCAAGGATCACTTCAGGTGCCCTGTAGGACCGTGATTGTACATACAGGCACAAGTTGTCTGTCAGAAAGCAACTACTTCCCAGATCAATAATTTTAACCTCGCATCTTCTGTAACTTTTAATTAGGATATTTTCAGGCTTCAAATCACAATGGAGGATTCCCAAGTCATGCAAGAACTGCAAAGCCTCCAGACACTGCTTAGCAATGACCTGGAAAGGAAAATTTAATCTGAGGACCAAAGAAACAGAAGTTTTTTCTTTTAGTTTACCACACAAACCTGCAATCTTGGCAAAGTGAAATAGTTATCCGCACCAGATTCCTTGTTGAACTTCTGAAATTCATACAAGTTTGCCCGGAGAAGCTCACAAACTATAAACAGATGCTCCTGAGAATTTGTGTACAATTATAAAGTCAGAGATTTACTGAGCATACGATAAGAGTTGCAGCAGCCGTATACCAGTATTCATCAATTATATAGTAGGTCACTCATATATATCTCTGAAGCTACAGAGATTGCACTAATCTTTCACATACTGTCTTGTTACAAAACTCTTTGGTCCAGAAATCAGGCCAAATAACTGAGATATTTTTAGGACTTAACCTGCTGTGCACCATACATAAAAGTGTAGCAAAAATGGTATACCTGATGATAAAAATAGTCATACAAACGCAAAATGTGATGCTCATCCCTAGGGTCATGTTTGTTTACATATTTCAGAAGTTTGATCTCATCCAAACTCTGATCAAAGAAGTCCTTGTCATTCTTTATAATCTTCAAGCAAACATGCATCCCAGTGAAAAGATCCTGTGCCTCAACAACTTTGCTAAACGCAGCAGAACCTAGGTATTCTGTTAAATAATATCTCCCAGCAATCATTGTCCGGAGAGCAATTGGGAATTCCTTATTCTCTTCAAATCCAGTCCTGCCGATACGAAAAATCACTTCTCATATTAGTGAATCGGTGGGTAACAGCTGCATCCATTATGGATGACAGCTAGTATGCCAGCCAAATGGGAATACCCGATTAATTAGCAACTGGTCTGACTACTCAGTATCAAATTCTGTAAATATGTCAACAGGCTAACGACATCATTATAGGTTTCAAATGTCTGGGAAGTTAATTTTGATTAACACTAACACTTGCTACGCTCCAAAATTAAACCTGCAATTGATCATGAACTAACCTGTTTTTCCTGTGTATGATGCTCAAGTCAAATACTTCATATTCATCATCATGAGTATCATACAGCACAAGTTCTGTGCGGTTCAGATCTTCATCTTCATCAAGAAGCTTATTTTCACTGGACTCTTGAACAGCCTGTGAATCAGTTTCCTTCAGAAGGCTTTCACTTTTGTGTGAAGCTGAGTCACATCCTGCAGTCTGAGATTCTTGAGTAGTAGTTCTGAACTTGTCAACAAGATCATCTGATGATATTTTGATACATTGAGGCGAACTACAGATTTCTGTTTGTAAAAGCGCTGATTCAGTATCTTTCAACAGTTTCCCAAATACTTCTTGTTCGGTATCATTTATCTGACACTTTTTCAAGCTGGGCTTGTTAAATGGCAAAAGGTTATTTCTATAAAATCCAACTGAGCCTGTGCTGTGTTGGCAAATAGGAGCTGAATCATTAAAGTCCTCAGTAAAAAAGTTGCCCTCTAGCTGGAGCTTTTCTTCGTACTGGTTAGAATCCATCTGTAAAATCCAACTGACATCCTCAGCAGAATCAAATTTAATAAGAGATGGCTCGACCACATGGTCACACTTGGATAATGTGACATTTCCCACTTCATAAAATTGCGTATATGAGTTTACATGCTGCTTAGAACTTTCAGAAGTCATGATAAACTTATCCTCACTTGGACAACCAAATGGTTCCGACCCATTGAAGCACGGAGTCATGAAATGACTGTCATCTTTATCATCATACCAGTGCAAGTTTGTTTGCCAATCAAAGTCATGATAATCACGGGCAGTGTCAAATGCAGACAATCTATCTGAAGAAGAGTCTGAATCAACCTCGGCTGCAGACCGCACCCCATACGGATTTGTGAATTCTGAAGAAAGCAATGAAAATGCTCAGCGTCATTTCAGAAATCAGAACCATAGTCACTCAATAACAGACATTAAGGGTCATGCTTCGCCAAGATCTAAAATATCCATAAAACCTAAAGTGCTCCCAGTTACACATACCGAGTAGCTCTGCAATATTAATATCAAGTGATAATTACAAATCCTTAATTTGTAACTGATCCATTCTTGCATCGCCAGTGAGAAATACCTAAATTAAGAACTAATATATCATATCACATTTAATAGAGATAAATATACTACACTAGTACCTGAAGAGCACACATTACTACTGGAAGAATCCGCGCTTACAAACTCATCATCCGACATGGAATTCAACCTCGAAGACTCTCCTACATCAAATCCCAAACCCTCCCACCGCCACGAACTCGCCGGGATCTTAACCGGCGGCAGCATCGGGAACAAAAATCTTTCAAATTCAAGCACATCCAGTTCGTTCTTTTCCTTCAAATCCAACCTCAGAGCCGATTCCGCCTCCGTTAAGCCGTTCTTCCTCAATAACTCCAACACCAGCGCCACCTCCGAAACCGCCATCCCAACCACACCAAAAAAGTCAAGCCAAGTTCAGATCCACCCCAAAGTCAACCGATTTTTAAGCTCCCGTGCTTCTGGACTCGACGGCCTGCGCCGAAGGAAACCGATCCTCGCGAAATCTCGTGCGTCAGCACATGCTTGCGCGAAGGAATTTTGCTCTCGTTTTTGTTTACGGTCGCCGATTTTCTCTCTCCGAAACCTAACCGACGACCTCCACGAGCACATCTCTGCTCAAACCTTTGAAAAAGAAGCAGGGGCAGCTCGGCTAGGCCTCCACCTGATTTCAAATCCCGTGGGGACGACGATGACGTCACTAGACACGTGTCGATAAGATGGATTGCCACGTGTTGGCGCTTAGTGATTTCGCGATAATCTCTACTATTCGAGCTGCTCAGGGTTACGAGCAACTTATAGGTGCACCCGGGTGTATTCAGGTCTGTATACATCCCTCTAAACAATTTGTTTTTTAGAATAAACTATAAAAACATACTCCGAACTATCATTCATTTTCAAATTAAGTACCGAAATTTTTTATTCTTTAATTTCAGTACCAAATTTTTTAATTCTTCAATTTCAGTAATATACACATAATAAAATGAGAAAATTTATATAAAAAAACAAATTTTGTGACCGATATGTTTATGCAAATTTTAAAATTATAGCTAAAGAGTCCTACTTACAAACTAATTCTCATATTTCATATTAATTTCTACTTTCTATTAAACGTACAGTACTGAAATTGTAGAATTAAAAAGTTCAGTATTGAAATTGAAAAATTAAAAAGTTCGATACTTAATCTAAAAATTGGTGATAGTTCATGATATGTTTTTGTAGTTTACCCTCTTTTTTATTTCTCTTTTCCGGTCTCTTGGGTCTCTTTTTATAATTATATTTTCTAGAATGTGTATTACAGTATAAATTATTGACTAATTTTAATTTGAAAATTATTCATCAAAAATTATAGAAGTTATCATCATCAACACTCATCAAATTCATAAAGAAATTTATCAACATCATAAATACAAAATATAATCATCAAACAGTGACAACATTAGTGATGGACAGCTACTATTAGTTTTTAGTTCAATGTGATATAATTTTTTTTATTTTTTAAGTTCAATTTAATTTTAAAATATTATATTTTTTATTTCTATACCCTCAATTCAGTTTAAAAATATCATATTTCATATTTTTATGCAAAGATATTATAACTTATTTTTGTACACAATTCAGTCAAAATCACTTAATAATATATTTTAATTTCTTATTTCTGAAATAAATTTTTTAATACCGTCACTTTTATCAAATATTGTAAACTGATATTCATCCCAGCCTCCACTATTTACGCAGATTTATCAACAATTTTTCTGAATATTATGATAAACATGAATATATTCTTGGTTAATTATTATAATAAATATTACACTTAATAAAAAATTAACAAATATTATAAAATGCTGTTTGATTAGCGCGAAGTGCCTTTGAAAAAACCGTGATTGGCGGGCTGTTCCCACACCTACCTAAAAAATGCTGTTGTTTTATGTAGTCCTTTTTGGTTTTGGAAAAATTTAGTGATAAATCAGAAAGGAAATTTGTGTGAAAATGAGAATAAAAATTGTAGAAAAATTAGATGAAAAATAGGAAGAAAATTTTGTTAAAAATAAAAAAATATTTTAGCATTTTTCATCATTTTCACCCCTAATTAAGCAAGGGAAATTTTTCTCCAAAATTTTCCTTGCCACCAAAAGTTTCCCAAGCCAAACACACCCTTAGGCTGTGTTGGATTTAGGGAAAAGTTGAGGAAAAGGAAAATTTGAAGTACAATGAGAAAGAATTCTTTGTTTGGTTTAGAAAAAATTAGAGATGAAAAACTAAATGAAAAATTATGTGGAAAATAGGAAGAAAAATTTGTTTAAATTAAAAAATGTTGTTTACTTTTCACAAAATTTTTCACTTTACTTTAAACCAAACAAGAGAAAAATAAAACGAATTTTTTGATGAATTCATTTTCCCTTAAATTTTTCTTTTCCTACAACTTTCGTCAAACCAATCACGGTTACACAGCCTTAGAGGAAACTACGCTTTAAAAAGATGCATGCAATAATTTTGTTTGTGTCGGTTGGTGACAATTCTAATTGCGGTATAAACCCGAAATATTCTTTTTCTAATTCAGCCTCTAAAGTAATGAGTGGAAGGGTGTGTGGTATGGCCGCAGGGGTCCCGTGAAGATGAGAACTAATGCTTTATTTGGTTTTGAGAGATAGATTTTTAAAATAATTAATAAAAAATTGAAAGAAAACTTTATCAAATTAAATTTTTAATAATTTCTTCAAGAATTTCCATCTTTAATCGACAAGAAAAAAACATGATATTTTCATTCTCATTTTTTATAAACGAGACATAGCATTAAAAAAAACATAAAATACAAGAAACCGCTATGTTTCGTGTGAAATAGGTTAGATTTTTATAGGTCACGAGACATGTCGATCATGTCGGATAGGGCACGTGCACTTGTTCTTTTTTTTTTTTTGTCACTAGTTGATTGATGGTTTACGAAGCTAGATCATGTGGGCTGTCTTTGTCACGATTTTAAGAGATAAAATCACACTCAAGCTGGTCTTTGTTTCAATTTGCCACGAAAAGTGCATTCAAGTTTGAAAACCGAATATAATTGGATAATTTGATATAAGAAAATAAAATTTAGTAAAGCCAAATGAAAAATAATTATTTTTAAAATAGTCATTTTCAAAACCAACCTCCACTATTATGTGGTTCATAACTAAAATCATGATGTCATCCGAATTTATGAGACAACTTACATATATTAATTGGTGAATTTTAAAGCATATCAGTTTTACTTTTTTCTAAGCTGATTTACCAATTTAAATTGTTGTTTGGATTATTATCTGGTCATCTCAAGCAAGGTTTTTACAGCTAAGTGATTATGCATAAAATAAGGGGATAAAATTCAAAAGGGGCCCTAAACTGTCACCATTTATCTAATTGCACTCAGAACTACCACGATTTTCAAAAATGGTGTGATGAAAAAAAAAATGGACTGATTTTCTAGAATAAAATTTATCATTACATTGCTAAACGAATATTATTAGAAGACTTAGACTTGTGCGTGAAAAATTACATCGTTTGATTCAAAATAGAGTCCATAATGTTTCATCCCATCTCATTCCTTCAATTCATATCTATCAAATAATTAATGGTTCATCTGTCAAAAGTTTGAGTCCATGATGAGGATTTACAATGATACTCCAAAATTTTAAGGGAGCATAAAGCAACTCTTATGTCAAAGAAATCCATCATCAGCAATGATGAGCTCCGCATGTTCGCCCTTAAATTTTTTTATTACCATTTTACCAAACTAATGATTACTGATTTGAACTTATCAAGTCTGATTAAGATATATCTAAAACTCCTGTGATCGGTAAAAATTCCAACAGATTCTCGTTACACTTTTTCATACCTAACAACTTGACTTCTTTCTTGGTTAGACCAGTTAATGGTGAAGCTATACTATTAAAATCCTACATCAGCCCTTGGTAGTAGCTAATCAATACTCAAAAGCTCTGAATCTCTACAACTGAAGTAGGTGTAAGGTAATGGTAATTATCGTCACCTATACATCTTGGAGGGATCAACCAGTTAATACTCTTACTCGTGAAGATACAATCTAAAAAAGTAAAATTGTCTAGATAAAATTCATAATTTTAAGAACTTAGCATAAAGCCATATTTCCTTATAGTTTGATGTACTATCTCAATGCTAAACATGTTCCTCTTCACTCTTTGGACAATCTTGAATATCATCAATGAGAAAATTGTATTTTGTCAATAAAATCCATCATTTACTAAGCATCTGTGAGTCCAAATATTCATCAAGAACTCAAAGTGTCCACGTGTACTAAGTACCATCTTTAGAACGTCTTGCTCTCTAAACCGAATGTGACGCTAGTTAATTCTGCAGATGATAGTTGATGCATAGCATCATAGAACAATCTTTTTTTCTTGCTATGATGCTTAGTAGTTTCTTATCTCAGAATCATAGTATGATTCAGATTCTTACACAATTAGTTGTAAATACCACTAATATAACAACATATTAAAGTGATTCAAAGATCATTCAAACATCACTTGTGCCGCATGTCCTCAATCATTGTAGGATATTATCCATACGCCGATAAAACTAGTAAACACATTAGCATAGCTCATTATGAACGTGCTAAAACCTTACTTGAGGCTCCCAATTTAGTAGATCTTAGCATCTCTGACACTTTAAGGTGGAAACTTCTCTAAGAAAAGGTTATCACTTAAGGCATATACTTAACAAACTCCATGAATCTCACACTCGAATATCGCAACACTCCTCGAAATCTTTGAGTAGTTTTAACAAACAACTTAAAATTTTTATAAGACCATGTTTTAGAAAATGTAGGTAAATGGAGATTGAGAAACTCCTAAGGTGACCTTCTATATTCATTTGGAAGCATAAACAATGTTATGGTGGTTTTCTTACAAGGTCCTAAGCTACTGCGCCAACATCTGTAGTCTGTGTCCATAGTTGTTGTCTAGTAACTAGCGCAAATGTGACAGAAGCTAGTATCACTCCTTGAATCGTCTTTCATTAAGTTAGTGTAATTCCAAGAAAGTTTGAATCTACGAACTCTAAGCATTCTCGCCTATTTCTTATTAATTCAATTCTCTTTATCTTATAGCTCTCTGAGGAAACTTATTACATCACATTAATATTAGTACCACATACTCAGCTACCGTAGCCACAATCATGACTATATTTATTGCTACTCCTACTAGGAGCTCAAATACGGTCCATCCAGCTCATATGAATAAAGACTCCGACTTAAGGTCAAATGACAAACCAAGGAGACTTATGAAGAAAAGAAGACACAACAAGAACAAAAATCCTAAAAGGTCACAGTAGAACAACGTTTATGGCGGTGACGCGCTTCAATACCATAATTAAAATTCTACTATGTCCTAGCACCGTGTACTGTGGGGACAACCTAGGGCTCTGATACCAACATATCACGACCCGAAAAATGTGGATCGCAGTGACGTTTGACTTAGCTTTTTGACTTTTAGTCATACAAGCCTTGGCGAAGAAAATTCAAATTCAAATGTAAGTCAAATGTTCAACATACTAATAAAAGAACATTTGAAATTTAAATCATTCAAAATCAACCAAAATCTTGCCCATGTACATCAGAGCGACAACTAATGAGATGACAAAGTAACAAAAGTAAATAACTATTGATTAAAAGAAACTGACTGAAGACTGGATGACTCCGTATCAAAAAGCTCGCTCGTTGCTAATCAAACACCATCACTACTGACCGACTACTGATCTGAAAAGAGAATTTAGATAGTGAGGGTGAGTCAAATGACTCTGTGAGTAAACAACTCGCTACGTATTTGGCGAGCCGAGGGGGGATTCTTTTATTTTAATTGATATTTTAGTAATCACGTGCGGCTCGCTCACCGTTCGTACTTTTGTTGTGTACGTAGGGGGTCAATTATAATTTATTTTAAATATGTATTTCTTATATTACATCATAATAGCATATGTCAAATGCAACGTGTAAACGTGACAAGCATGAACTGCGACGGAAAGCCCTTTTTGACTAGACAATTATCATTGCCGATCCCGATCATAAAATCAATCATATAACAAAACACAATATCTTTTCACAGAAATAAAATGTCACAGATATGATGCAGCGTGTATGTACATGAATAAATGCTCAATATAACAATTTTATTTTTCCATATGGGTATATATTATGAATGTATTATAACTAATATGCTTTGTTAACAGTCACATATTTAATTTTGTACGCAAAAAATACGTAGAAATTATTTACTCACCTCTTTCGAGTGAATCCAACAATCCTTAAAGAACGTGAGCAATAGTAATGCTCCATTATAACCTACAATTTCACATTCTATAACGACGACAAACAGGCCTAAAATCTTATGACTAACTCCTTAAAAATATATTTAATAGTTTAAGAAAGCTAATAACTTCAGAACCAGACACAACTAGCTTACGATTTTTATACCGCTAGAAAGCTTGTTTCGAGCTAAATTATTTAGACACAAGAATTTCTTAATTCGAATATCATAAGCTCAAGATTCAGACCCTTGAAGTTGGATGCTTGAGCTGTCAAATTCTAACAGACAGGTTCATACTCCTAACTTCGGAACACTATTTCTCCGGTAGAATTAGAAAATATGTCAGATATCTCTAGAAACTACGTTTAACAAACAATATGTTCAAATAAAGAATTATTCAATTCCAATAACATAACAGTAAGATATCGTTCAAAGTCAGTAGGCAGATTTGTCTAAACTGGCCGACAGATTCTTACTCTCACCTTTGAACCCATTTATCTCATTATTTCGATTGAACTAGAACCCGAACTTATATGGTTGGATAGATCTTTTTACGTAGATTAACTTAGAATCAAGAACCATGACAAAATAGTAACAAGAACTCAATTTACAACTATGTTAAAGCTGGTGGTAAAGATGTGTGCACCTTGGAACAAGCCGATGACTGCCGTTCCTTCTTCATTGCTCGTTTCTTCTTGGCCGCACATTGAGAAACTCAGGTTCTAATCCTAGTGTGCCATTATGTATCAACCATGAGCGTGAGATGGTGGCGGCGCAACAATTGGATTCTTTTTTTCTCTCTTATGTGCGTTTCTTGTTCCTCTTTATTATTTTTATAAAGAGACGAAATTGTCCTAACGTGAGTTGGGCTTATTCTAAATTTGGACTTTTTTATATTATTACTATTACTATTTTATACGTACGATGTTACATTTAGTCAGATTTTTTATTTTTTGTTTTTATTTTTGCAACCATCCACGTTTCATATTTTTATTTCCTTTGTACCATACTATCAATTATAATTTCACTTTTACCCAATTCAAATAAAATTACGATCCCAAACTGATGACTTTATAAAAAAAATAAAACCGCAATTTAAAAACAATGTTTTCTTATATAAGACTACAATTTGCTATTATAATTGTCAAGCTTGCATTCTCTCTTCATGTACTACTCTCAATTGTTGGCGAAATAAATGTTAGGTACATAAGATTTCCCACGAATGAACAAATGAGTGTGTCATTATACGAATAAGATTAAATATGAATTATAACTTTGACCGAACATTAACAATTTAATTTATTTTAATTAAATATATGAATATTATGTCGTGTATTAAGTAGTATTGTTCTTCAAACGTTCATCAAGGGAAAACAAAATAAAATAGGAAATACCTTGGCTTCGCGTGTTTCCTATTTTAAGCGTCCCAACTTATGTTGCCCAAGTTTCCTAATTCTGGCTTTCACAAATCCTAGCTAGGTTGTGTCGGTCGGAAAACACGGCTCTTTAAATACGCCAGCCTCGTAACTTGCACTACAAGTAACACAACCAGCACTCTTCTTCTACACTCTCCCTCTGCTACTTCTTGCGTCACTAATCAACATGTCTTTAGAAGACACCAACTCTATGGCGGTGTTGCCGGACCACCACGATGGCCGGAGTGACAGGTCTGCCGTGTCGATACGCGATGCCAGAGGCTCGGGTCTGTCTGAGGAGGACGAGTTCAGCACGGATGACTTCCGAATGTACAAGCTTAAAGTCTTTCCATGTTTCGCGGGGTATGTCCACGACTGGACCCGGTGCCCAAACTATCATCCGGGAGAGAATGCAAGGCGGAGGGATCCTTCGAAGTGCAACTACTCCCCCCTCCAATGCCCGGATTATCGACTGGGGCTCTGCCGCAAGGGGGATGCTTGTGAATTCGCCCATGGCTTGTTCGAGACCTGGCTCCACCCTGCCCAGTACAGGATCAAGATCTGCAGGGAAGGGGCTCTGTGCACTAGGAACGTCTGTTTTTTCGCTCATAATGCTCTCGAGTTGCGTCCCATATTCGCCGAAACTGGCTGCGCCAAGCGCCGATCCCCGAGTGAACTCTCCCCCACCGTCTCCCTGTTCAGGCCTGAACACAGCAGGTCCCCAGAGACATCATCCTATGGAACTTCAGACACATGGAAGATATATGGAAGCCAACGACATGCCTATGATTCTACGCTAAACCAGACGTCTCCGTCGCAATCTTCACCTCCTGCACCAAGTTTCAACAACATACTGAACCCAGGATTTGTCTCGACACAAACAAGATTTACGACGGAGGGGTGGCACGACGGCCTTAACTCTTCTACCCGATCCGTCAAGAACGATTTTGGACGCTAATTCCTTGCACCCAATAGATTTCGCTAGCAGTAGACAGATTGATTTTATATGAATTTTCATAACATTTATGTTCTCCCTATTGGACACTGAAAATATAAGTACTGATGCAATCCTATTCTCGATTTTTGTTTCATTATAACAAAATAGTTCCATCTCTTCTCATCCGACTGCTGCTGTTTATCGACCTTACTCTGAACCAAACCTGAAAACAAAAGAAGAAGCCCCATGAACCTGTTAACCTCAGTTTCTCATCGAGCTCTCTAACGGTGCTAGAGTTTGCTTTCTAAGGTCTCTCCGATTATTCCACTGGACGACGACTCACTAGCTAAATGCAACATCGAACTGGAAAAGACACCGCCGGGCTCACTCTAGCAAGTCTACTCAAGTTTGACAAAAAACACAATTAAAGGTTGCTGACAAGCTCTCCAGACAGGATCTTAAGCGCAAGCTACCAATTAAGACTCAAATTAGCTGTGACATTTTGAGCTTCTGAACTTGTTGGAGGAGTTGTAAGTTGGAAACTGGGACTGAGTGATCACTGCGCAGCAGCAGAGGAAGACTCTCGCTGAGTTCCCCACCGCCTAATCTGAACCTGAAACTGAATCAGGGCTGTGAAGAATCTCACGCTCTGAGCAGCCTTCAACACGCTCAAAATCCTCATCACAGTCCTGAACCTTACGAAATCGGCACACTCCACAAGCGTCTCCATGGCATGTCTCACCGACCCCAGCGCAGCTTCCAAATTAATCAGCTCACCATCCACCGCCGTAGCAGCCCTCCTGGCCAGCTCCACCACCGGCGGCGCCGCCACCGTCTCCTGTATCCTGGCCAGCTCATCGGCAAGCGCCTTCTCCTCCTCCTTGGTCATCTCCCTCACCTCCTCAATCCTCCCGCGCTGCTCCTCGGACAAATCTGTCACAAACTTGTCCACAATCTGAAACGCTAGACCCGGCTTGAACCCCGCGACCCACAGAAACGACCGCTCGAACGGCGTCAGCCAGGTCGGCGAGAACACCAGAAACACGTTGTCGTACGCCACTCGCGACTTGGCGTTGTAATACTCGTTGTAGTGCTCCGTGACCCGCTCGACCAACTCGCCGAGCCGCGCCTCCGCACCCTCGTCGCCTCCGTCCGAGTTAGGGTTCGCAGCCGACCGCTGCAACTCGTGGAGAACGGCCTCCTGCCGACCGATCCAGTCCCGGTAGAAGCCGTGCATCGACTCGACATCGTCGACCGAACTGGAAACCAAGCTTTGCCGACTCATCTGCAACCCCGAATGAATCAAAGCCCTGAATTCCGCAAACCAACTGGGAGAGCGAAACGCTACTGAGTTTTATAGTCGGATTTTCTGCGGCCATTTTTTTTTTGCTTAGCGGCGAAGATTTGGATTGGGAGTGAAAATTTGAAAGAGACGAGTACTTATAGAGGAAGGTTCCGAATGGGATTCGTTCGAAGAAGATCCGGAGGTCAACAATGATGGCTGACTGGCCATGTCACGACAACGTTTGCCGAGGTAGCAGAATTTAAGATTTTGTTTTTAGGGATAAAATTCAAAAGAGCCCTCAAAATATCTACGTTTATCTAATTGCGGTCAGAATTACACGATTTTTAAAAAAGGTGCGATGAAAAAAAATTAAACTGATTTTCTAAAATAAAATTCATCATTGCATTCTAAAGCTAATATTATTATAAGACTTAAATTTGTATGTGAAAATTATATCGTTTGATTATTAAAATAAATAATATTGTTTTAAGCACATAAAGAAAACAACGTTTTTTGATAACCAAACAACGTAATTTTCAAACACAAATCTAAGCCTCATGATAATATTAGTTTTGGAAAGTAATTGTGAATTTTATTTTAGAAAATCAGTTCATTTTTTTTTTCATCGCACTCTTTTTGGAAATCGTGATAGTTCTGACCTCAATTAGGTAAGTAACGATACATCAGGCCCCCTTTGGATTTTTCCCCTTGTTTTTATATATGTAAGAAGAGGTTATTGTTGGCTCGGTGTCAATCTGACAATGTTGTAGGTGGATCAGGATATTTTGTTGGTAGGTAGTCATGTTTTTTTACTGCAACTACATCAAGAATAATTTAATAATAGATTAATATATAGATATTTTTTTATAAAAAAATGATTTTTTAAAGAATTGAGTTTTCAGAATAGCTTTTGTCAAAAAAATTTATCTCTAAAATGACATATATTTACTAATTCGTTTGATACTGCGGTTTGTTAGAGGCTTCAAAGAAAGAAGATCCGGAACTCAGTACGAGTAGATAAATTCAGATTGCGTTGATGATTTGAGTAAATTGTTACAGTGGAAAGAATGCAGTTCTGATGGTTACAAAAAAATTAGCATAGTTATCAGACTGGAGATCGAATCATTCGTGGCTCTGGTTTTTGGTTTTTCGATTGAATCGACGGTTCAAATTAGTTTGGTCATCGGTCCATTTATATGTTATAATATGTCAGTTATCAATAATATAGCAAGTTTCATAAGTAGCTCACTGATACTGAGCGTCTGACATTTTATGTAAAATAAATTTTTGGGTATAAATAAGATGCAATTAAACCTTCAATTATAATGAACTAGTTCAATCGGTCCATGGATGATAAAGACGGGAGATCCGTCTGAGATCCTCCACAATTGGTGATTGTATGGATGATAAACTTCATCGTTATCCAAACAAGGGCAAAGGAGTGGAATTGCTTTACCAAAGACAACAGGTGTTTCTAAATCTATAGCTTATTGGTGCACTAGAAGAGATCTGATAAGGATTCATCGCTTCGTTGCGCCTTCCGACATGAAGATTGGTGCATGAAAATCCGAATTGCTCGAGTTTTATACAGAAGTATCCATTACAACATGAACATTAGAGAAGATGATGAATAAAATCGTGTATATATGAGATTAGATTAAAAGATATGATGATCTACAAGAGAGAGCAAATAAAGGAAGAAAAAATATTCGGAAGAGATAAGGAGAGATAAAAGAGATCATTAATGATTTGCTGTAGATAAGTATAGGAAAAAAATTTAACTGAATTTATTAAAGATAAAAATCAAATATTATTTAATTAAAATAAAATAAATCATAATCCGTTGGATGAAACAAAATCAATGGATATTAATAGTTCACAGTTTACAAATCTAAAGAGGTTTTCATTTCATCCACATTATATATAGGGAGTGGATCAAATGAAAAACGATTTGAATATGTAAACGGTGAATAAATCATGCATGAAAAACTCATCTGACAAAAATGATTTATTTAAATTTTTAAACATTTATTAATCCTTGATTTATGGTAGTGTTCATTCTATTTTCTAAATTTGAGGGAGACACCCATGAATACTTATCGACTATATTTACATGCTCCTTAAAATCCATAATCAAAATGTTTTATCTCACCTTCATCTCTAAACTCACAAACCAAAGACTACCGTCGTTGTGACCTTCTACATCGACAATGGCTTCTCCCACACCACAGTCGTTTATTGTGCATCACTAGCATATCTCTTTGTACTGTATATAAAGGTGTTCACTATACGGTTAAAATCGTTAATCGAATTCGGTTAACCGAAGAATTCGATTCGACTAACGGTTAAATAGATTTATATTTTCGGTTAACCGATTAACCAAAAAAAAAAAAAAAAATTAAACCGCTAGAGAACAACGCCTCAGGCTCGCAGCTTGCTCTTCTTTCCTCGTGCCCTAATTGCGAAGACGACATCGACAATAGACAAATCCTCATTCCTCTTGCCCTAATCCAGACGGTAGACCCAATCGACTCAGCATAACAGTAGCAGCTCGTCGATTGTCACCAGTCTCCAGTCGCCAAATCGCCAGTCGCATCGTCGCCAAATCGGAAAGCGACGCGAATCGGCTCAGCAGTTAAGCCCGAGGCAAACGCCAGTCGCCTCGGCCTCATCGACTTGGCTTCGAATTCAGACGCGAATCTGCCTCGCCGTGTCTTGCCCTTAAGCCAAAGCCGTCATCGACTCTTCCAACCGAAGCCAAAGTCGTCATCAACTCTTCCAGCCGTCGCCTCACCCTCATCGAACCGAAGCCGTTGCCTCTTCCATGTAAGATTTTGGCACAGTTCTATAACCTGTTCAGTTATTGTGCATATCAAACAGCCTTGGGTAATTAGCTATGTTTTGTAATTGTCTCTTTCTCATAAGTCATAACTCAGTTTTTGCTACTCTGCGTGCAGTCATATGCAGATTGTTGCCTCATCTATGTTTTGTTTAATGTGATTTATGGTTCAGATTCAACTTTAATACAAGATGTTTTCGTATTTCATTTGCTATTTGATGTTGTGGGCTGGGGACTTTATGCACACTGATTTCCTCTTGAAATTTATTAGGGATATGTTTATTGTGAATGCTGAAAAAATTTAGTTTTCCCTCAGTATAAACTATATTGCATGTAATTGCATCTACTTCAAGATTGACACACCATAGTTTTTTCCAAGCTGAACAATAATCCCAAAAATATCAGCGGTGTATTGCTAGAGCTTATCAATATTAAGGTCAATTATGTGGTTCAGGAAGCTATCATTGTTATCAAAGATATCTTTAGAAGATATCCAAACACGTAAGTGCCTTGTGATATCACATGAACTGAATTCAGTTGGTATTGTGCTGCCTTTTTTTGTTTTTTAATTCTTCTGCAACCTGCTACTTTGATTATGTGTTGTACAGATATGCATCCATCATTGCTACACTATGTGAAAGCTTGGAGACGCTGGACGAACCAGAAGCTAAGGTATCAAATGGCTACTCTCATGCTTATAATTCATTCTAGTTCGATTAGTAACCAGTTTTCTATCTTTGTAGGCATCTATGATTTGGATCATTGGTGAATACGGTAAAAGAACAGACACTTCTGATGAGCTTCTTGAAAGCTTTCTGGAAACATTCCCTGAAGAGCCAGCTCAAGTGCAGTTGCAACTGATAACAGCCACTGTTAAGCTCTTTCTGAAGAAGCCAACTGAAGGTCCTCAGCAAATGATCCAGGTTATATATATTTTCTTATTGTGATCTGGATCAGCACCTGAATCTGTTTGAATTATGGGGGTGATCTTCTATGGGGGTGATTTTGAATTATAGTTATTGGCTATTGGGCGTATAGAAAGATAAGAGAATTTATCAAGCAGAACTCACATGCTAATATGTCTATTTTAATGTAAAATTTTTTACGCTCTACAGGATCTTGATACAAGTTTTTGGCTCTTGCTACACCAAGTAGAGACATATAGTCTGTAACCGCATTTTGGGATTTTCAAGAGCAATGACTGACCGACATCCATTTTTTTGGAATATCAAAATACTTGTCTAATTCCATTTTTGTTGTAATCTTATTTTATATCTCAAATGTTTAAAATGCAAACAACGGCAACAGGGTTTGTTTAGTCTCTTACTTGAAAATTCGGTTAATATTTCGGTTAAATTAACCAAATATTAATCGTAAATTCAGTTAATCAGTTAATTTAACCAAATTAACTGATTTTTCGGTTATTCGGTTAATCGGTTAAATTAACCGAAATTCACCGAATTTCGGTTAACCGAGAATTCGGTTCGGTTAACGGTTAATGAATTATTTGGTCGGTTAATCGGTTCGGTTAACCGAATTTCTTATTCGGTCGGTTATTAACCGAATTTACACCCCTAACTGTATACATATCTTAGTTAAAGCTTTGTACATATCTTAGTTCTTTTCAAATCTGTATTTAATTATACTGTTTATGTTAATAAGAGATGAAGAATGTTTATCTATTATCAGTATGGTGTCGTGGTTTTCTTAAAAATAAACTGTGATGTCATGCTTTTTAAAGTAATGTGCAATGATTCTTGGTGCACAATGTATTTATATGTTTTATTCGGTGCACAGGGCTCTTCATATGTTAGGATGCATATTTTGACTATATGAATTATGGTGCATTGATAAAACTGTGTTATGATTTTAAAGTTTGATTTCCGTCATATATATTTTTATTAACCATACTAATCTGGTGCACATTTGTTTGAAAATTTTTGCAGGTGTTTATGAAAGAATACATTTTCAGGAGATGAAAATTTTCTATTATTTGTGCATAGACATGATATTCCATTTAGTGCAATTACATGATGTTTTGTGAATTGTTAAATATTTGTAAATATATTAGATTTTTATTTTATTTTGTTATTCTTTGAACCAAGTATGAAGACATTTTTTCAATCAAAATGTTTTTGATATTTTAAATATGCGTCGCAAACGAATGTGTGAACCATTTTGAATCTTGTGCACCACTAAAGTTATGCACCATTATGAGTCTGTGCATCACCACTAAGTCTGCATATTCACATTCAAAATTACAGTAGAAAAAATCTGTTGAAAAAAAAGAAACGATATTTTAGGGAAAATTTAACAGATAAATATCATATTTGATTGTCATAAATATAAGAAATAACAAAAAATAAAATAACATAATTAATTTTAAATAATTAAGCTCATTAGAGCAATCACAAACGTAAGACCGAAATAAATTCACAGTTTACAAATCCAAAATAGTTTTTATATAGAGATATATTATTATCATTTTTGTGGGCGTTTTGATGCAGATTCACACATATAGATCTATATGAGGATCTAGAATTCTAAAAACTTTGAAACTTCCTCTGACAGATATGATTTTTTATAGACACCAAGCACCCCAGCAATAAACATACGTACCAACGGTTCAGCTCAACACATAAAAGAAACAGAGAGCACACATTCTTCCAGCATATTTCAGGGTTCGAGATTACCTTCTGTCCCCAGAACAAGTCTTTGTAGACTCAGATACATCCACAAATAATTGAAGAAATGAGCACATGAGTACCATCTGGGCACCCTGATAGAGATTGATACCCATATATCACAAAGATTCAGATTTTGTCAGAGAGCTTGTCCGCCTTGATAACTGGATTGGCTTCTGCAATGGCATCACGACCAGCATTTTTGTAGTCAAATGGGCAATCATGCTTGTCTGAGTATCGGTGAATCGAACAGAAGGTGCTCCCACATCGGCAGTTGAAGCCTGTCAAGCCTACACGCTTGCGGCAGCAGTGGCATCGGGTTGGGCCCTGCCTTGTCTTCTCATTGCCATCATCATTTGGAGGTAGAGCAGGGGCTGCCTGTGTCATAGGTACAGACTTGGCAGAATCAGCTACCATACTTGTGGTAGCTCCCTTGATAACCTCAGTTGTGTCAGAAGAGCCTCCAGTCACTAATGTCGAGACAGCAATTTGAGCTTGTTGTTGATTCAGCACCATATCCTTGAAGCATTTGGAACACATGTTATTGGTTGCCGCACTCCCGAAAAATCCACAGTTGTTAGCACATAGCTGAGGCGCATCAGGAGGAGCCTGGCATCCTGTCTTATCATGCTCCATCTTAAATCACTAACGTTCTAACCTGCATCATATTTTTGCACACAAATGTTGAATCAGCCTAGAATCACAAACATTGAGAGAACAGATTGTCTGGAACAACTATGTGTGGAAAACTTGTAGGTTGAATCTACAAGTATTTAGCGGACACATTAAAGCTAAAAAAAAGGGAATCCAATATGAAGTAAAAGCAGTTAACCTGCAATACTTCAAGAACCTAGAAGCATGGGATGATGAAAAAGCCTGGGGTGTAAGAAACCATCTGAAAAAATTTAATAAGACTCTTGATACATATGGAATACAGCTTATATGTAATCACAAAACTTCACACATGAAACTAATTTGAACAATGAAAAGACTGAAATAGCAAGTGAATGAAAAAAAATACGAAAAAAGAGTGGATTTTCTCTGAGAGAAAGCTCCAGCGAGAAAACAAACGAGTCATGACAACCAGACTGCCTGACCCAAGAGTATTAGATACACAAAGGCAAACACAAAAGACCATCAAAGTCATCAAATAAGCTAGACGCACAACAGTTCTCTTGGCTATACTCTTTCATTACTATCTGTTGTCCTTCTGAAAGCATTGTAGTTTCACAGCTACTAACTAGAAACTGCCATTAGCAGATATAAACCTGCACCTTGGCCTTCTTAACTCACAGAAAGTGTTATATGTAAATCAAACATCAAAGATCATTTATGCAACGCAAACTAAATTGGGTAGAGAAATATGGGCAAGAGATTTCATATTTTATCTGTGCCATCATAATACTCCGACAACAAACTGTTAATCCAAATAAATGGTAATTTTAACAGCAGCTTATAAGTAGACTGAAGGCTGCAAGCCCTGACAGTGGCATGGAGAAGAGAAGAAAAAATAAGAATTGGCTACATCAAAACAATCCCATGAAGGTCATCTAAAACTGTAATTTAGACACACATTCATGAATGAAAAAGAAAGATGTAAAGAGCTGCAGTTGTATAGATTTGTTGGATCCATACTCAAAACTAATTGGCAATGAGTGGAGGAGCGCAACTATATATACGAATCACTTAAGAGCTTTCACTGGGCGATGTGGGATGATACCACTATGCTCAACACTCCCCTCGAGGAACTTTGCTAACCTCGACAAGTGGGACCTCGTGCGGATCTAGTTAACCGTCACGGACATGTTCTAAGAGTACGGCCAAAACCCGCTCTGATACCATGTAAATTTGTTGGATCCACACTCAAAACCAATTGGCAATGAGTGGGGGAGCCCAACTATATATAAGAATCACTTACGAGCTTTCACTGGGCGCGATGTGGGATAATATCACTATGCTGAACAAGTTGGCTCAATAGCAGAGAGAAATCAGCTCCTAACCAATCAATTTGTCTCTGCACAAAGCATGCACCGATAAAAAAAAAAGATATCCACTGGAGCTTGTCATGCTATACTGCTTATAGATGTTGAGGCATCCAGCATGCAGAATCCACTAAATCAGTATACTCACACAATTCAATCCACTCAAAAAATTTCAAGAAGGCTGATGACTAAACATCAACAGGCAGACCTAATTCCACAAAAATCGACCATCAAACTCCAATCGCAACCAATTCATCCGAACCAGACCTGATCGTCCTCGTCCGTCAAAAACTAAAACCCTAATCCTCCGAAAAAAAGATTCAGATCAAGACAGTACCTCAACCGAAACAGGACAGAGCCGATGAGGAGAAGTCGCAAGGCCGAGAACAGATAGCGACGGAGGTGTGAAGTCGGCAGCTGTGTGTATTTATATTTGTGTTCTAACCTTGTACTGCCCTCCACCACGTGTCGTGATCCCATTGGTCCATCACTCCTTCCAGACAAATGAAACGTTCATTATTGGAGGTGTACGCTGAAATAATCTATACCCTACCATACCTGATTCTAATGCGAAATTACGTTTCATTCTAATTTTCGTATCAAAATATTTGAAAAGAAGATTTTTGTAGGGAAGAGATATTTTTCAGTAATTGATTAGATATTGAAGGAAGCGTTGGAGGGGCGCATATCCGGAGTCACTCATGGGTGTATCAATAGCGCACCCATTTGACAGATGATATTCCAAAAATTAATAAAAGAAAATGAAATTAAGAAATGGATATTAAAAATTTTGAAAAATTAAATATCTTAATAAAATTTATTAATAAAATATTATTAATTATCTATCCAATGAATGTAGCATCTTATCTGATGAATATAACAATTCAACTAATAAACATAGTAGCACATCTGGTAAATAAAATAGCTAACCGCTTATTCAATGAACATAACAATTCATCTGATGAACATATCACATCATGTGATGAACATATAAACTTATCTAATTCGTACTCATATTTATTTGATGAACATAACTATTTGTGATGAATAACCTCATATTGTAGTTCTACTCCATTAAATTTAACAGTTTAACTATGACCATGACTATGCTAAGTTATGTGGAGGCAGAAGCTAACCCTTTGTCGCCTCTTTAGTGAAAGCTTTAGATATCCGAGATGGCATGTGTTGAGAAATTCTGCTAATAAACAAGTAAAAAACAGTAAAGAGCATATAAGATTTTACAAGGTTCGATAATGTGCGTATGTCCTTAAAGGTGATATGCGGTAGTTTTCTTATTAAGAGTATTAATCAATTAGGTTACAGTTACAGGATATATAAAATAGTAACCGCATGTACATATTTACTAATTCACCTATATACCACCTGACTCTAATACAGTTGCTTTTCATTCTAATTTTCGTATCTTTTTCATAAAAAAAATTTGAAAGGAAGATTTTTGTTTAAGAGAAGAGAAAAAATATTTAGTAATTGATTAGATATTGAAGGAAGTGTAGGTGTGGTGAATATTCGAAGTCATTCATGGGTGTATCAAGACCACCAATCTGATAGGTGTTCTTACACAACTACGATGTTTTAAATTTTCAACTCATTTATATTATGTATAAATATTCCAAAAATTTATAAAAAAATATAAAGTTTAAGAAACACCCATTAAAAGTATTAAAAAATTAAAAAGCTTAAAAATATATTAATGAAATATTAATCAAATATTAATCAGTTTAATATAGCATCTTATCTGGTGAGTATCACAGCTCAACTGATAAATATAACAATTCATTTGGTGAACAAAGCAGTTATTAGCTTATCCAATGAACATAACAACTCATTTGATGAATATAATACATCATAAGGTGAAAATAACATATTATCAAAATTAAGTCTCATCTTTTGATGAACATAACTGTTTCTGATGAATATAAATCTATTACAGTTTTACTCCATTAAACATAACAGTTTTACTATGAACATGACTTTGTTAAGTTATGCAGAGATAGAAGCTAACCTTTTTTTAATATGTGTAGCGAAAGCTTTAGATGTCTGAGATGGTACGTGTTGAGAAATTTTGCTAATAATCAAGCAAAAAATAGTAAAGAACATATAAGATTTAAGGAGGTTCAGCAATGCACCTACGTCATTGGAAGTCATGAGCGACTGTTTTCTTTTTGAGACTATCAATAAATTAGATTACAATTATATGATACATATAATAATAACCATAAGTACAGATTTACTCAATCATTCAAGTACCGTACCGCGGGGCTTCGCCCCACACCCTTAGGCTCGTCACGCCCAATGAGGCAGATATTATTGCTTCGCTCTGCTTGCTCTCTCTGCTCCACTCTGAAATCTTCCATTTTATCCAGTTTATGAGCTACAGCCAAAAAATCTTCACTTTAGCAAATTAGGAGATAAAATATGAGGTATCTCATACCTCAAGGTAGCCTCGGATTCCATACTTGTTTAGCAACCACAAACATTAAACAAGGCCAAACAATGTTTGAACTTGTCTGTAATAACTTATTTGGTAAACATATCAAGGTCATTCTTTGTAGTATAAATTTTTTATAACAATATCTCTCTAGATACAATCAACTCTCTGATCATGTGAAACCTCACATCAATATGTTTAGTTCTGACATGAAAATCTAATTCTTTGCTAAACAAATAGCACTCTGACTATCACAATGAAATTTAACTCCACCTTGTTGAAAACTCAATTCCTTTACTAGCCTAGTAAGCCATAAAGCCTCCTTTGCGGCTTCAGCTACTGCCATAATAAGCTTCAACAGTGGATAATGCCACAATAGACTAAACAGTTGACTTCCAACAGATAGATCATACACTATGAGTAAAAACATACCCAGTAGTAGATCAACTGCATAGTCTGAATTCACATATCTGATAATCGAAGGGTTATTCTGCTGGCACCTAACACAATACCATGCCCTATAATACTTCTCAGATACCTGGAAATCCAATTGAGTACCTCTTAATGTCGCATACCTAGTTTGGACATGTATTTATAAACTTGACTAACAACATGAGCTAAACTAGGGTGGGTCTACGCCACTACATACATTAAGCAGCTAACTGCACAAGCATAAGGACCACTGTCATGTCTTTAATGTCCTTATCTATTTTAGGGCACTGTTATGAAGAAAGCTTAAAGGGATTTTTAATAGAGTGCTCGTTGGCTTTGCATTGCTCATCTTGAACCTGTCTAGTACTTTTGCAACTCAACTACGCTAAGATCACTGACATACAAACTTTTGACTATATATATATATATATATATATATATATATATGTCAATATTCATTGTAGGAATCACTTCAGCCACATAAAATTCGTAAATACCGACTCAAACCAAGAGAAACAAAAGGCTTGTTAAATGTTAGTAACCTAATTAATATCTATTCAATTCTATATGAACGAGTGAGAGTGCTGAAAGCTAATTAACTACTAACTCAAATTGAAACTACGACATAAAGATAGAATCGAATAGGGTGGATAAGCATTCTGAGACTTACTTCACCCAAGTTGTATTCAAAATTAATCATGTCATTCAGGCACAAATCAATCATAAAAAATCATGCAATTTCAATAATATGACGTATCACTCAATAATTTACTGTGAGCTCGACTTTCGGCTGTTCGTACGCATCAAATTACTGACTATAATTGATTTTGTATTATAATTTTTCTCAATTTCGGTCTTTGTAGCTCACAGATGCTAGTTAAAGAGTAATAAACTAATATTTCCTAGATATGCAACATGATAAATAAATTATTCAATGTTCATAGGCAACTCCTGATTCCGGTCATCGGTAGACTAGGATCGTTGACTAGAACTAAGTAAAATATCTGACCCATCCTGATTCCGGCCTTTATGGGATGGAATATCCTAGCCTAGGGGATAATAAATTTAATCTTAAACTAAGTTCTTCATGCATGCATATTTAAATTCTGAAGCACTATGCATGACAATATAAAGACATCCCTAAAATAATGGACATATGCAATAACATTCAATGAAGCACTAATAACATGGATGAAAAATATTCTTAATTAATAAACATGAAGAAGTTGAATTTACATACAACCTAGGATTTGTAAGATCCTATTACAATGATGACTACTCACTACAAATAATTGAAATAAAAATCATAAAATAGTTATGAAAGTAAAATAAGAATGGTAAAGGAAACTTAGTCTCTTGAAGCTCCAATTCTGAACAGAATTTGTCCCTTAAGCGCTTCGCGCAGAAAGATGTGGTGTGGTCCCAGACTTATCAGGGTTTAAACCTGAGTCTCTTATTTATAGTTGAGTGTCATCTTGTATTTTTCTGATAAATATTAGCAATTTTTGAAATGAATATTATCGTCAAAAGAGGTCCAGAAGGATAAACATTTGAATCTGCCAAATTTGCGCGTTCCACGTTAGCTTGAGCATGATACAAATTAAGCTAGTGTCCGCTGGCAATCTCGGCTTAGTAAGCACGACCTGGATCGTGCTTGAGTAACCTTGGCACGACCCGGGTCGTGTCGGATCCTCACATCTTTTGAGATATTATAATTTGGCTCCGGAATGGCCATTTTGATATATTGGCCTCTGAAGTTGACTTTTTTTCCAATTTTGATCTGATTTGCATATTTTTCATCTTTTTCCTTTTTTGAAGCTATTTCTTCATATTTAACATACAAGTGACAAAATCAACTATATAATTCACTCATAATACTCTAAAATGACTCAATATCTTAAGCATAGGTACCTCAAATAGCGTAAACTATTATCCTATCAAAATACTCCACACTTCAATTTGTTCGTCCCAAGCAATATAACATAATAATAAAGGATTCAATGAATGGAATGATATGCAGTCAAAGATATACCAAGCAATATAACATAATAATAGAGGATTCAATGAATGGAATGATATGCAGTCAAAGATATTTGAGTTCGTTTCCATTCATTAAAATATTGTTCTTCATTATTGGCTGAGTTAAAACTACTCCTAAAAATAAAAAGGGGAAAAACCCAAAAGGGGCCCTGAACTATCACCGCTTACCCAATTGCGGGCAGAACTACCACGATTTCCAAAAAGGGTGCGATGAAAAAAAAATTAAACTGATTTTCTAAAATAAAATTTACCATTACATTCCTAACCTAATATTATTACAAGACTTAGATTTGTGTGCAAAACTTACATCGTTTGGTTATCAAAATAAATTATACCATTTTGCGCACATAAAGAAAACGACGTCTTTTGATAACCAAATGACGTAATCTTCGCACACAAATTTAAGTCTTATAATAATATTAGGTTAGGAATGTAATGGTAAATTTTATTTTAGAAAATCAGTTTAATTTTTTTTTCATCGCACCCTTTTTGGAAATCGTGGTAGTTCTGACCGCAATTGGGTAAGCGGTGGTAGTTCAGGGCCCCTTTTGGGTTTTATCCCAAATAAAAATGCTAACTCGCTTTTATAGGAATTATGAATGTATTCAACATATGCATCAAGTCTTTAAACCAATAGGTGCCCCTGGTGGACGAGTAACACTCTCGTGAGGGTTTTCATAGATAAGATAACCCACAAATCTATTTTTTTTTTAAAATTTAATCTCTAACTTGAATTCTAATTTAAAACCGCAATATCACAATGAAATCACAAAGAAATTAAGAACAACTTAAAAATTCTGAATATGCTTTTCTCTGAAACTCATGCGTAAAATTACTAGAATAAAGAAAAAAAAATTCAAAGTGTCCATCTAGATATTTTGTTTTAAATCTAGTAAAAGAAAATTTAAACTAAATTGTAAACAACATATAAATGCATGTAGAGACATAAATTCATGATCTATCTCTTCACTAAATGATGCTTAAGTTGTCGTTTTGTAAAATTAAGAGTTGAATGCTGTATGAGAGTCTGAATGGTCAGACCACTGGTCAAATCACATCGAATTACTAAATAATTTATTTTCATTTGGTAATTTTTTTAAATATCTTCATATATAATGATTTATAAATATAAAATTATATTAAAATTATAATTTTACTAAAATAAAAATAAAAATTTATAATCATGTTATAAAAATATTATTTATTTATGAAGTGTTAGTGTCTGAGATTCTGCTTGAAAAAATTATCCATGGTCAATATTGATGTGATTTTGATTAAAATATGACCAGATAGAGATGATTCCAGAAAGATATAAAAAATATAGAGATAATTATAATAATCGTATGAATATCGCCTTTGAATGATTCAGATATAAAATTATTAACAAATCATTCAGACTTTCCAAATATTCATTAAGAGGAAAAGAACAAGTATTCGGCTCACTGAATGCTTAATATAATAAGAGACCACCTCTTAATAGAGCCCAATAAGTGAAACAAAATAAGGCCTAAGTTCCTATACATAAATATATAAAGAAACTTGAATATATGCTGATACATGCAATTCATGTAATGGAATGGCATATGTGTAGTCAATCAGTGCGAGGAGGAATAATGATATTAAAATTAGAGATACTCCCTCATATGATAGACAGTTGATGTTGAATTGAATTATGCATATATGACTGACTCTCAACAATTTTTAGACTAATAAGAAAAATAGTGCATGCAAATTGTACATATATATGACACCATAACATGCAAGAATTAAATCATATGTCCTTAAAATTTAGGGAAAACACCCAAAAGGGCCCCTGAACTACCACTACTTACCCAACTGCGGTCAGAACTAGCACGATTTCCAAAAACAGTGCGATAAAAAAAAGTGGACTCATTTTCTAAAATAAAATTTATCATTACATTTCAAAATTAATATTATTATAAGACTATTTGTGTGCAGAAATTACATCTTGGTTATCAAAAGACGTTGTTTTCTTTATGTTCGCAAAATAATATAATTTATTTTAATAACCAAACGACGTAATTTTTGCACAAAAATCTAAGTCTTATAATAATATTAGTTTAGGAATGTAATGGTAAATTTTATTTTAGAAAATCAGTCCAACTTTTTTTCATCGCATCCTTTTTAAAAATCGTGGTAGTTCTTACCGCAATTAGGTAAGTAGTGGTAGTTTAGGGCCCCTTTTGGCTTTTATCCCTAGAACTTATAGGTTTTACAATTTTTCAAATTTAAATCTCAAAATAGATTAAAGTCACATGTCAAAACTAGTGTTCTAGGTTCATCATAGGGCAATAATTTACCCTAATTTAGGTACTTACACTTAAGATATTTGAGTTGTTTCCGATTTATTATTGGTGATTTATAGTTGATTTTATCTCTTATAGGTAAAAATGAGGAATACTAGATTCAGAAGAGGAAAAAGATGAAAACAGTACAAACTGGACTAAAATCGGACAAAAAGCTAATTTTGGGGGTCAAATTGTGAAAAGAAGAAGTTTCGGGGGCTAATATATAAATATGCAAAATCAGAACTCGACTCAGGTCGGGTTTTCTTTTCGGAACTCAGCCTAGGTCTTGTTAAGTGGTGGCGCGCGACCCTGATCGAGTTGCCTTTGCAAGAAATCTACCTAGGTCGAGTTTACATGTGTCGGTCACAGAAACGAGCAGGTTCGAATTCTGACGTTCCAGACCTCTTTTGGCGATAATATTCCTCCCAAAACTTATCCAAATTACATGATAATTTTAACATCTCAGCTATAAATAAGAGACCCGGCCTCAAACCCTAACATGCTTGACACCACACCACATCTTCTTACCAAAAGAGCTAGAGGGACGAATTCCCTTCAGAGTAGGAGCTTCAAGAGACTAAGTTTTCCTCTACCATTCTTGTTTTACTTTCATAATTATTTTATGATTTTTATATTAATTATGCGTAGTGGGTAGTCGTCTCAGTTTTAGGGTCTTGGAGATCCTAGGTTGTGTGTAAATTCAACTTTTTATATTTATTGATTAAAAATATTTTTCATCCATGTTGTTAGTGCTTCTTTGAATGTTATTGCGTATGTTCATTATTTTAGGAATGCCTTTATATTGTCATACATAGTGCTTCAGAGTTTAAATATTCATGCTTCAAGAACTTAGTTTAGGATTAAATCTACTATCCTCTAGGCTAGGATATTCCATCCCACGAAGACCGTAATCGGGATGGATTAGATATTTTACGTAGTTGTAGTAAATGGCCTAGCCAACCGTAGATCGAAATTAGGAGACAACATAATACAAATCAATTGTAGTTAATAATTTTCTACATAAGGATACCCAGGAGTTGAACTCGCAGTAAATTATTGAGTGATATGTCGTTTATTGAAATTGCATAATTGTATGCTTAATTTGCGCCAAAATCACATGATTAGTTTGCATGCAACCTGGGTGAAGTAAATATGAGGATGTTTATCTTCTCTGTTCGATTCCATCTCTATGTCATTTCTTTCAATTTTAGTTATTTGTTAATTAGTTTTTAATAACTTCCAAGTAATTCAGCTAGAATTGAATAGATACTTATTAGGTTATTTGCGCCTAGCAGGCCTTGTGCTCCTCTTGGTTCGAATCGGTACTTACCGAAATTTTTTAACGGCAACTAACCCCTAAACCGTTAATTGACATTTATATAGGGTCAAAAATACGCATTGCCAATTCAACAACACATGCCAATAAGTCAATTTTTAATCAGCCAATAAATTAAGATAATTTGTTTCCTAACTAGTCCAATGAATCCCACCCAAATTACAACCAATTCCTAATACTCCTAATTATACAGAAAAATGCAAAGCATTTTTTAGCAACATTCAGTAATTTCTCACTAATTTCAGAAATCAGCATACAACACTAGTAGACATAAGAACAAAAATCAATAGAAATTAACTAGGTCATATCAGTTACAAATAGAAATAAAAATTTGTATTACAAGAGTTGCAAGATGAGGTCGTCGTCACAGGCCCGTGCGACGACAGAAAGTATGGCAGACTTCTGAGGGGTGCGTGATACATTGGGTGTAGCGAGCCTGATAGAATGTTTTTGGCTCATATCTAACTCTGATCATTCTGTTAGCCAATCCTGAATTAGTCTCACACATTAAAGGTCCCAAGTTAGGTAGCGGCCACGGTCCCGCGGTCGCTATGGTTGTTGACTTGCGACAGATCTGGGATGTTGAGTTGCGGAGAAGCTGGTATGGCGAGTCGATTCAGATTAGGTGGATCATGGCCACATCTGATGCTCGATGTCGTTAAATGAGACGGGTCTCTCATGGTTGAAGCAAGGCTAGTGGTAGCTGGGATTGCTTAATCTCGCTGGACAGTGGATCTGCTCCGTCCAACGGCAAAGCTGGGAAACTACAGAGGCAGCAAATCTGGCGGACCGTCAGGCAACGTAGTTGTGAACGAATTTGGCGATGAATGGATTTAGTGGCGTTAGGGTGTTAGTGTTGAGTTTTGAAAGAGAGAACATATGAAGAGTGGGTTTTAGAGAGAGATAGCTGGTGTGAAAAATGATGCAGGTGTCGGTTTACAAGGGTTTTTATGTCTCATTTATGGTTGGGCACGACCCAGATTGAGCCAATTTTGTCTAGGAACAATCCGGATCGAGCTGTGTGATATAACACAATTTGGCTCGATTCGGAAGCACGATCTGGATTGAACTTATTGGCTGTGCACGATCCGAATCAAGTGAGTTTCCTTTGTTCACGATCCGGGTCGAGCCAGGGTGATCCCAACCACTGTTTTATGGTTTTAACCCATTTTTTCTCCTTTTTGAACTCTAAAAATTCCCATGACCTCTAAACTTAGGCAAACTACGAATTTGGGGACAATAAACACTCCACATAAAGTTCATACAAAAATTCATTGAGGACTAAAGTCCCCCAAACCATGAATATTTTCTTAAAAATTGAGAAATAGAAAAACTTACAGAGAGGGTTACTTCCAGAAATGGCCTATTTTAACCACTTGACGAGACGTAGTAAAAGTGGTGTCATTAGAAATCACTCTTGAGAAGTCCTTTGCTAGGATCCCTTCTCGAAAGACCTTGATAATTATTTTTTCTTTAACCCACCTTAAAATCCCATTGGAAAATTTGTCCGCTAATTATGATATGATATCGTAGCGTCAGGCGTAATTTCTTCCAAAGATGCCGCCCTTCAAAAATATGAAAATAATATGTATCGCTTCTCGTACCCCAAATATCATCTACCATTTAAATTCAAAAGTTGTCTGGAGGTTTAGAAGGTGGCGGAAGGAACACATCTTCATATGAAGTGTCATATTTAAATGGCGCACCTATCTATAATTCTTCATCTTGGTCTTTAGGTGGCATATTACACTCAATTAATTTGATTAACACATCAAACTTCAAATCTTCGTGTATGTCCATTGGTGTGTCAAGTTCCACTACTTCTTTCAGAATTTCAACTTGTTGAGTGAGGGGAGTTTCCTTTTGAGTATCCAAGCTGACATCAAAATCCTTGTGACAAGAGCATGTAGTTGTTTAGAGACGTTTTGCTTCAATTGTTCACCTTGATGTTCTTCAAGCTCACATATTGCTGGCAGAGAATCCTACTCATAAGATAAATTACATGAATCTTCATCAATGTCAAGTGGTAAACGCCTAATATAGTAGAACCCTTGAGCAACCATATCCTCTTATAAACTCAATAAATTCTCTTTTGTCAACACATAGTCTTTCGAAAATAATATTGTGTTCACTTGATTGAGGAATTTGAGTTTCACACATGTGGATTTGAAGCGTTGTCGGCTGAATTTCATCCATGAATTCATTCACATGTTGCATCTCCTTTCTCAATGAGCCATAATATTGTTCGCAACAGTCCAAATGCTCATTAGTTTCTTTAATTTCTTTTTTAAGGTTAGCAAACTCTTGGTGCATGAGTTTGGAAATTATTGATTGTCATCTAAGGTTCTGGATCCTGCGATTGATATTAATGAGGTCGTTGATGTTGTTCAGTATATTGTTCACTGTTATCCTGAGTAGACTGATTGATATTACGGCTTTAGCTCATAACCAGATGTAATAGGATTACAAAAATGTGTCAGGTAAAAATATGATGCATGATACTGTTGGTAGGAATTTGGTATGTAATGTTGCTTCCTCCAATAAAGTATGCTTTGTGATTCATAGGGTGGCCAACTTGCTTCATAAGCATATTTGTACCATCCTGCAACATTTGAAGCTCTTCTTGAAGAATAATCTTGTTGATAGTAAGGAAGCATCCTCATGAAACTAGATAGAGAAAAAAGTTAGTGAAAATTATTTATGATAGAAATTAAAAATATTTATACAAAAGTTTAAAATTAAGCTAGATAAAAGTTAAGTCAAAATTTCTACACAATTAAATTGATGCTCCCCAGATACAGCACCAATTCGACACGCATATTTTTGATCCAATATATATGTCAATATTCATTTTCGAGATCACTATAGTCAAATAAAATTGGTAATTACCGAATTGAACCAGAAGGAGAAAAAGGCTTTGTAGGCATTAGTAACCTAATTGATATATATTTAATTCTATACGAATGAGTGGGAGTGCTGAAAACTAATTAACTACTAACTAAAACTGAAAGCTATTGCACAAACTTAGTATCAAACATAGTGGATAAACATCTAAGAATTTACTTCAGCTAGGCTGCATGTAAAACTCATAATGTTATTTAGGCACAAATATATAATCCAAAATTATACAATTTCAATAATATGGTATATCACTCAATAATTTACTGTGAGTTCGACTTTCGGCTGTTCCTACACATCAAATTATTAACTATAGTTGATTTTGTATTGTGTTATTTCCCGATTACGGTTTTCGTAGCTCACAGATACTAGTCAAAGGGTGATATACTAATATTTGCTAAATATGCAGCAGGATATATAAACTACTCAATATTCATAGGCAACTCACAATTCTGGTCTTCGGCTGACTAGGTCATTGATTACAACTAAGTAAAATATCCATTTCGTTCTTCGTGGGATGGAATATCCTAGCCTAGAGGATAATAAATTTAATAGCATCCATATTTAAACTCTGAAGCACTACACATGACAATATAAAGACATCTATAAAATAATGGACATATATAATAACATTAAAAAACACTTGTAACATGACTAAAAATATTCTCAATTAATAAAAATAAAGAAGTTGAATTTACATACAATCTAGAATATGAAAGATAGTAGGATATGATAGACTACTCACTACATATAGTTAAAAAATAATCATAAAATAATTATGAAAGTAAAACAAGAGTGGTAGCGGACGACATAGTCTCTTAAAGCTCCAACTCTGAATGGATTTTGTCCGTCTGACCCTTATGACAGGAAGATGTGGTGTAGTGGCAGACTTGACATGGATTGAGCCAGGGTCTCTTATGTATAGTTTAATTGACATCTTATATTTTTAATAATTATTGGCAGTGTTCAAAAGGAATATTAGTATCAAAAGAGATCTCGAGATATAAACTTTCGTATTTGTCAAATCTGCATGTGCCACGTTACAACACTATCGGGTCGTGCTGCTTGTAGCTTGAGCACGATCCGAATTGAGCTAGTGTCCGCTGGTCATCTCTGCTTAGTAAGCATGACTTGTGTCATGCTGGAGTAACTTACCCGGGTCGTGTTGACTCCTCACATCTTTTGAGATATTGAAATCTGGCCCCTGGAGTTTACCCGTTTGACAGATTGGCCCTTAAAGTTCCTTTTTATCTATTTTTTACCGGATTTGCATCTTTTTCGTTCTTTTCCTCTTTTAAAGCTATTTTTCTTCATATTTAACCTAAAAGTGACTAAATCAACTATAAATCACCCATAATATCAAGAAACAACTCAAATATCCTAAGTATAGGTACCTTAAATAGCATAAATCATTACCTTATCAATAACCACAATTTTCTTGAGCTTTTATCCCTATGAATCTTCATCCTAAGAATTTTCTTTGCTGCACCTAAGTTTCTCATACCAAATTCCTAACTCAATAAATTTTTCAGATCAACAACATCGTGCATATTCTTCACAGAAATTGGCATATTATCAATATATTGTTTCATATAAATAAAAAAACATTAATAAGACTCTTAATATAAATTCAACAATCATATTGAAAGCTCTTGTAGCCAATCTGAATCATGTAGGAGTCAAACCATTTATACCATTGCCTCATAGACTGCTTCAATCCATATAAGAACTTCTTCAACCTGCAAACCAAATACTCAGATCTAGATTGAGTGAAACCTTATGGCTGCTCCATCTGCGCTTTTTTGCTTTATATCATCATGAAAGAAAGCAATCTTCATATTCATCTGCTTTAAATGGAAATCCCAACTGGCTATTAATGCAAGTACTAACCAAATTGAAGTATGCCCGACCGCGGGAGAAGAAAATCTGATCATAATCAATCCTTTTCAGTTGTGAGTAACCCTTTACAACCAATTGAGCCTTGATATTTTCCTCTTCTTTTTCTGATACTGTTGGTTTCTTCTTCCACACCCATTTACAACCAATACCTTTCTTTATTCAATAAGTTGACTAATGGCTCCCTAAAAATAACTGGCGCCTTACTACTAACGTGAAGTTTAAAAGAGAGAGTGTCTTAAATCATAATCTATTTAGAGGCATCCCATTAGCATGCCTTTCTCTATCGCTACTTCAGTTATAACTTCACAGATCATTCGTACTAGAGATAAAAGGTGCTGAATTAGAACTTTTAAATCTCAATGTTGATGTAGGGCTCTGTTATATATCTATCTACACATTCTCTTCCCAAACCTTGTTTCCTTAGACACCCTTCTTATAACCTAGAAAGACACACTTCTTGGATTTTGCCTAAAGTTTTGATCTCTCGGCAACTGATACATGCACATAAACAAGACAACGAAAAATCTGTAAGGGATCAAAATTAACCAGATTACCTATTCATACCTCTTCTGCAAAAATGCATGTGGTGATCTATTGATGATATGGCATGCCATACCCACAGCCTCTCCTCAAAAACTTTTAAGAAGTCCTTCATTCATTCTTAAGCATATTGCCCCTTTAGTAAATGACTTGTTCATCCTTTATGTAAGACCATTCTATTGTGGTGTTTTGTGCAATGTAAAATGCCTCTGATTTCCATGTTCCTCTCAGAATTTTTGAAACTGTGAATTTGTATCCTTCGTGCCATTATCAAACCTCAAACATTTGATCTTTCTACCTATTTGGTTCTCCAACTCATCTTTCACGACTTGAACTTGTCAAAACCTTTAGAATTCTGTTATAAGAAACACACCAAATAGTTTTGATATAATCACAAGTAATGGTAAAAAAATACAAGGTTCCTACTAATGATGACTCCGTGATAGGGCCCCATACACCAGAATTCATATAATCAAGAATTTTTTCAAATTTATATTTTTATGTCTTAAAATTAACTCTAGTTCGCTTTCCAAGAACATAAACTTACAAAAGTCGAGCATGCATTTTTAACACCACGCAACAATTTTTTTTTTGCACTTTAGTCATCCCACACTCACTAAGATGATTAAGGTGCATATACCACAATTTTGTACTAACATCAAATGACTCAACAAAATGAACTCCACCTATAACTGTACTCTCTAAAATTGTGTAGATATTTCCTGCAGTTATATTTCCTTTTATTAAAATGAACAGACCTATAACAATTCTATTAGTTTCCCTATCCTCATATAGCTTAGGAATAATACAATTCTTATGAAAAGTACCAACAGAAATTAGATTTTTTTCAATTCAGGTACATTTCTAACATCCCACAATGTTCTCACGATACCATCATACATCCTAATTCAGACATTACCAGTACTAGCAATATTAAAACATCTATCATCATCTAGATAGACTAAACCAGAATTTGCCAACTTGTATGTTAAAAACCAATCTCTGTTAGGCGTAAAATGGTAAGAATATGTTGAATCAAGAATCTATGCACTCGTGAACTAAGTAGTTAAAATAGAAAGCATATCTCCATCACTACAACCTGAATCATTTTGCACCCATTTATAGACTTTGATGATTCACCACTCTTCACGCCAGTCTACCTTTTCCACATTGAACAATCACTCTTCATATGTCCAGGCTCCTTGCATTTGTAAAAATGAATCATCCTTTTTTCCCTTGAATTGATTTCTAGAACCATCATTCTCTATCTTTCTACCATGTTCTTGACTGCTCTTGATGTACAAACTGCCATTTAGTGAGGAAGTCTCCCCTACATTCTGCTTTAACTGATCTTGAGCTAACAAGGCTATAACAATCTCTTCAATTTTATTTGTTTTCATGTTTGTGACAGTAGTAAGCATATGATCATAAGATGGTTGCAACAAACATAGTAAAATTATTACTCTGTCTTCATCCTCAATCTTCATCTCAAGCTATGCTAAATCCTTGATTATTTGATTGAAGATATTCACATGCTAAGCCAAATCATTTCCTTCTTGCATCTTGAACCCCTACAAACTATGCTTTAGATACAGTTTATTTATAAGAGATTTCGATGTAAACTATGATTCTAACTCCTTATAGATTTCTCCTTATGGCGGCAGAATCATTATGTGATACATAACCTCATCGGCCAAATAAAGTCGTATGGTTCCTGCTGCTTGCTAATGCAAACCCTCAAATTCTCATCGTTTACTAAATCAAGCTTCTCATATCATAAAGCCTATAAAATATCTTGTTGCACTAACAAATTCTTTACCCTTATTTACCGTAATCTGAAATTATCATACCATTAAAATTTAGTTTTTTTAACCTACCCTTTCTTTATGTTTTGTTATCAGAGATTCAAAGCCTTGCCGACAGGCTTATGTTTCCAAAACTGCAAAGAAGCCCAATTAACAATAGACTAAGGATTTGGGATTAAGATCACGTGCTGCTAAGTTATTTACTGCCATCTATCAAACGGTACCGTTTTATATTAAAATAATATTTTTCTATGAAAGTCACATGCTTGGAAAAATCCTCTTTCGATCGACAACTCATCCTCTTTTCTCTTCCGAACCCAAATCAGGCAGAAATCTCCATCTTCCGCCGCTGCAAATTTTTTACTGTGTTTTTCTTCATCGGCTCTCGTCTACTCCATTATTGCCGTTTGTAGGATTTGAATTGACTCCGCTTATATGTCTTCTTCTTAATCCTTACTCTGCCGTCTCTTCCCCATTCAAATACGCCCTGGTCGGTGATGCTCTGACTCGAGAACTGGGTTGCAGTTTGTTTCATTGAATCTCAATCAAAACTTGATATTTGATTTTCAGAGCTCAGACACACAATTGAATCTAATAACACTTCAAATTTATTTTGCTTCGTAATATTTGTGTGTGACACTTACATATTCAGTAGCCGGTATAGAAAAAAAAATTCAGCCATGAATAACGGAGAAAAGAATAGAAGACGAAAAGAAAAGCTGAAGAAAAAAGAAGGAAGCCGAAGAGAAAAACGTACGTGATTTGATCTTATGAAATATAGAACGACGTAGTTTAACTACTCGCAACATTTAGCTGCTTGGGATCTAATTCCAAGGATTTGTTACTGCGGCCCGTTATTTGACGAAGGCTGAGTTTTCGGGCTGGGGTTTTGCTCTTCGTCTTCCCGCCAGTGTTCTAAAAGGCGGTCTAGGCGGCCACCTAGGCGCTGGGCGGCTGCCAAACGCCCCGATTCGGTGCCGGGCGCTCAAAAACCGATTAATTTGATCAACTCCCGATTCGGCGCTGGACGGGTAGGAACAACTTGCCACGCCCGGAGCCGGCGACACCCATGGGCAGGGACAGCTTGCCACGTCCGGAGTAGCCGATCTGCTGGAGTAGGAGGTGTCGGCGGATGGATTAGGGTAACTTTGGAGAAGAAGGAGAGTTTCTATTTTATTCGATTTAAGTTGTTGTAGTATTAGAAAAATACAATTCGACCCCAACAGGTTCAAAGTATAATGTAATTTGATCTTACTTGTTAAATTCGAGTTTAAAAAAAATACAATTTAACCCCCAAAGTTTTTATAATATTGAGGAAGTTATGCTTTGTATCTTTCATTCAAAATATTGGAGAAATATTCTTACTCATAAAAATATCGTTAAACTATGATTGAATATGTTTTAAATTGAATACTTAAATATGATATTTTTAATTACATATTTTATATTAAATTAATATATAAATATATATAGCATCACCTAATCAACCGATTAATCCTTAATCCTTCAGCCTCCTTTTATAAAACTGTTTCCCGCACCAGAAGTCGAAGGAGGGAAGAACGTCGTGGGCTCTTTATTCGATAAAACCCTCTGCCGGAAGCGTTGCTGTCACCGCCGGTAGTCTCCTCGGCGTTGGCGTTAGGGCTTTCGAGCGGTCATAAGCATTGCACCCTGGCCGTTGATTTCGCTACCCGGAGTTAAAGCGACAGTTTCAATCGGAAAATTATTCTGGCGATCGCGTCGTTGAACTGAGTTTCTGTTTCGTGTTTTGATGATCGTGGCCCGATTCTTATTGCCTGAAGAAGGTATTTATATATTTGACGGGGTTGGAAGTTATGATCAGAGAATATGTTTCACACTCGAAGCAGTTACTCTATTATCCAAGCTACGTTTGCTGATCTGACAAATATTAATATATTTTTCCGTCAGTTTCTGGTTAGGGTCTGTATGTTGGAGATGGGAGGTGAGGACAGGACTTTTAAAGTTAGTTTCACAACTGATGGAATCGAGAGACTGCAAAATGAAGTGATGGAGAAACTGAAAGAGTTCATGGGAGATTACACAGATGACACTCTTGTAGTATGTATTCGTCTCTTTCTTCGACCACTGTGGGGAATTATGGATGTAATTTATATGCGAATAAAGATGTGGATAGTTTGCTGTGCCTCGGAAGTCAATTTTGCATGATTTTCAGCTAGTGTAAATAGTTTATCACAAATTCAATTTTCCATTGATGCAAGCAAATAGTTTATCACAAACTCGATGACATATGTTCCTTAATACTACAACTGTTGCATTGGTCAACCTCTGCAACTCTTGTGGTTAGTTGACATGATTTTTGGGAGAAGTTAGAATCTGAATGTACCAAGGACACTTTCATCATCTAACCTGAAAATGTTTATGCAGTTTAGCTTTGCGAGTGGTTGATTATTGGATTATTTTTCATCAGAGTAGTCTAGTTTGTATTTTATTACTAGAAATTATCTGCTTGCAGAGCAGTCTACGGTGATAATACACAGGGAGTGATATTGTTCTCGCTCTGATTTTATAATAAATTATGATTGTTGATCATGCGAACAAATCGACACCACTCTTGTTTATTCGTCTAGTGTCCTAATAATTGATATGGTGTGAGTGCTGTGAACTGAATTGTGCCAAGTTCTTGATCTTGAGACCAAACATGCATATTGCATCTAAATGCACTTTAGAAGTTTATTTTGAGAGAAATTTATAAAACATAATTGCTATTATGCTTGTCACTTGCAGGAATATGTCATTGTATTATTGAGAAATGGGAGAACCAAAGATGAAGCGAAGAATGAATTGAATGTGTTTTTGGGTGATGAGGACTGCAGTTCATTTGTAACCTGGTAAACTTATGTTTCATTTCTAGAATCATTGCTGAATGAAAATTATCCAGCAAAGCTGCTCTCTTCCTCATTTCTAATGTATTAAATTTATAGGTTGTGGGATCATTTATCTGCAAACTTGAATCTGTATGTGCAATCTGATGATTCTCATCTGAATGAGGAGGCTAAGCAGAAAGCTGTTTCTAGAGATCTTGGAACATCACAAAGTCTTCGAAATCCGGATTGTGGTCCTGAGAAAGATAGATTTGACCCAATAGCTGATAAGGTTGATAAAATCACTGAGAATCTACATACCAAATCTGCATCTAAAACTCATTCTAACCTCAGATCCCAAATTGGCCGAACTCATTTGGAAGAGAAAATTCGCCACATACCAGATCGAACAAGAAAATCTCTTTCTCCTCGGCCTTCAAGTCATAGGAAAAGAAATCGTCTCGATGACAGGCATCATATCGAGGTTCGATCACTGCTTTTTTATTATTGAGATGAGGAGTAAGAAATAGGAAGATATATTTTATGACTCTGGTGGGTTATACATAAAGAAATTTAACACGAGAGGGTTGAAGACCTTCTCTTGCAAGTAGTTGAGCTGTTATAGTTATTGATTAATGATAGAATGATGAGCTACGTTTGTAAGTTTTTTGTTTTGTTTGTTAAAAAGGATAGTTATTCAATTCTCATCTAGCACCCAGTTAACTTCTTTTTCTAGAGTTAGTCCACAGCAGTTTCATTTCAAGAGAGGGGCTGAGTCATATCATGCTACCATTGTTACTTGTATATCTGAAATGGCTAATGGACATCTTAATTGCAGAGAAAAATTGGTTCTCTAGCGGCCATTAATCCCTCCAGACGGTTACTCCAATTTGCAGTAAGAGAGGCAGTGGGAACTGCTGGGGTGGCCAGCAAGACTATTGAGCCGAATTCAAAACGCCTGCGATCCATGGTTGCAGCTGTTGATGATAGTCGCCGAAGACTTCGGTCTGTGGCTACTGTTTCTCCTGCTGCAGAAGTTGCCTTAAAAGCTGCAGCGGAAGCCGCTGAAGATGTCCTAAGAGTAAGACCTTCAGGAAATGTCTTTGATCGGCTGGGTCGTGGGATGGATGAGCCTGATAGCAGTGAGACAACTGCATATTTTACTGATAATATTGCAGATGGAGATTATGAGTTTCATGATAAAGTAGCTGTACAACCTCAGCTGAACCAGCGCCGAGTGATTAAGGCCAGTAGAAGATATGCTAGTAATAAGAGAGTGCGGTCAACTAGAATTGAGTTAATCAATCATGAAACTGAGTTTGCCACTGATGTTTATCAGGATCAAATTGATGATGCTGATACTGATGCTATGGGCTATAGAAACAGGAGTTCATCCCAAACTAGAACATCAGTTCAAATGGATGATGATGCAGCTACAACACGGCACATAAATTCTGCTAATTCTCACAAACTGAAGCACAAATATCAAAATCAGCTTGCTGCTGTGGTCCACCCTTCTTATGATGAAAATGTAAATATCCCTGGTAATGCAAATATTCGGAAACCACTTCCATACATGTCGAAAAATGTGATCACAGGAGCCAATTCATCAAGTGTAATACTAAGTGGTGATGTGGGTGATGGAACCTTGAGTGCTCATCTGCTCAAGGAAAATAGCAATGGTGTGCCTTCTAATGGAAATGTGAGTGGCATTGTCTTCCTTTAGAAATTTACTATTGCACCGATTAGAACAATTTTCATTCAGTCTCAGTTCTGTCGATGGTCTGTTTGCATTTAGCTCATAAGAAATAATGTCATCTGAACAGGAAAAATCAGCTCTATTTCACAAGATGGAGTTACAGAAGACCCATTCTAGAGATACTGGTGAGTTCCAACTCAATTATATATTTGCTGAATTGTTTCTCATTTAGATTCCTGAATTGATTCATTGACGGTTATATTTGTCACCATCGATTTTTAGGAAGATGCAATTACAGGTTTCCCTGTGTTTGCCATAATATTCTTATCAGTTTTTGTAGCACAATCCTTTATTTCTCACGAATGTTTTTTATTTTTTTTCTCCTAGGTGCTGCTGCTAATGTCGTATCTTTGGAAATTGCTAATGCTAGAACCTTATTTGTTTGCAATGTATATCTTCCAACTAAAAACTCAGATCTGGCTGTTCTGCAATACTCCAGTTTTTACTTTATGACGCTGTCTCATTGTTTTATAGGTTCATTTTGCTGCCAGTAAGGAGAGTCTTTCTCGGCATTTCAGTAAATTTGGCCAAGTGCTTAGAGTGATAATCTTGGCAGATGCTGCAACTGGGCAACCAAAAGGGCAAGTCATTAAATCCAGAAAATTACATTGCTTTAAATATATGGATGCTTGATTTTGTCTTGGATGCAATGCTATGCCATTCTGAATTTTTATTGGATTCTAAATTTGAGCAGATCCGCATATGTGGAGTTCATGAAAAAAGAGGCAGCTGAACAGGCTACATCTCTTGATGGGACCTCTTTCATGTCAAGAATTATTAAGGTATTTGTGCACATTTTATTATCTACTGCTGAAGTATGTGGATATGGTTAACATGTTACTTCAATAATATCTGTGCCTTATGTATAGGTTTGTATGAAAGGTTCGGCTCAACCAGAAGCCAAGGAATGGCCGCGAGCTGTTCCTCGTGGGTCTCCATTTCCTGTTCCTAGGTTATCCAGGGCTCCCTTCCCCAGAGGCAGTTCAAGTACATTCAGGGGCCGTGGGACAGGGAGACCTGCTGCTAGAAGTTTGCAGTGGATGCGAGAAGGTCAACGGGCACCTGCCACAAATGAGGCTGCTGGTGCCATCTCCGGTAACAGTGGTTCGAATCCCGTACGAAGATTGACATATGTACGTCCGGGGCTAAAGGCAGAAGGGGCATCCACGTGATCATTCCCACCTCCTTGTTATGCTACCAAAACTTGTTCATATACGGCCTGAATTGTGGGCATGCAAGATTATTGATCTCTGCTGAGATATACATCCAGGCTGCTCGCTTGTGCTTGACAGATGTGAATGCATTTGAATCTGGGTATTATGGCCTTTGACCTTTGAGGATACTGAATAGGGGTATTTTTTATTATATCTCCTTTTAGGATGTGTTTGGTAAGAGGGATAGTTGCAGTGACAGATAAATAATACTAAGAGTTGTTTTTGGTAGGTTTTTTATGTAGTTATTAATAATCCATGATCACTTAGGTTGTGTTTGGTTTAGGAAAAATTGTAGGGAAAGAAAAATTTGATGGAAAGTGAAACCCATCATGGATTTCATCTTATTTTCCTTTGTTTGGTTTAGAATGAAAATTTGAAGGAAAGTTTCAAAACTCTTTTTAATTTACCTTAACTTTTCTTCTAATTTTTCACACAATTTTTTCCCCTCATATTTTCCATCTAAACCAAACATTGAATTTTATCAATTTTTCTCGACATTTCCTTTCCACTCAATTTTCCTTAAACCAAACACAGCCTTGGTGAAACTCGGTATTATCTATCCTACCATTTAAGGTGGGTTAAATTTTCCCCACGAGATAATTACATCAAAATCCTTAATATCCTTCAACTTGATTGGAAATCGAAATCTGCAATGGAGCTGAGCATCATGGACAACAACATTGACGAAAGAACGCGAGGCTGGACAAAAGCAGTACTTTGGAAGCCATCTGTGATAGCAGACTGGACAAATCGCACAGGACGAACGCTCATTGACTGTGCTTCAAATAAGTATGTATCCTATAATGTTTAACACACATTGAACGACGGTTGTGGACAAATGCACATTGACTTATTATTGTCGACCTTTTTAGGTCATCTGGATTTCGGTTTTCTATCTTTGTTGTTTTCGGACTTTGCCTTTGAATCAAACCAGGCTAGAAAAATTTGGTCTATCAACTGTGATCAAAGTCTATGCAGAAACTTGTTAGTGTTGTCGAGTTGGGGTCATATTGAATATTTGATGTCATGTAGTAACACAATATGCTTTGTTCTGATCCTCTGTTGTTGTATTCTCTTCTCTTATTCAGCTGCTTGAGAATTGAAAATGGATCCAATTGTCAGGGTTGCTGCTGGCAAATTTTTTTTTTTTAAAAAATATATAGATTTTTGATTCAGCTCTATGCTGAATATAGGTCATGATTTTTAATCAAATGTATATGACTGTGACAGGCTTCTTAGTCTTATGTCTAATTGTTCTAAGCAGTTACGTGACATTTTGTTTGTTCTGGTTCACCAAGCCTGCCTTGTGTTGAGTTTTGGGTCCGATGTATATGTGTCCTCAGCTTTGGTCCCCTTCGCTTCGGTCTCTTTCTAACTCACAGCCCGAATCTTGTACATCCCAATCCTTTTTGAGTGAAAGTAAAATTGTTCCAACACAAACAAAAATCTAAGTTAACAAAGAAAAAAAAAGAGAGGAAATGGGTTATGATTTCCAAAAAACATTAATCCCTCCATTTACTTTTTTAACATATATGTTAGTTTCCACATACTATGATTGCAATTTTTCAAACCTTCAACTACTCTCTGATCATCACACTGGATTTGTCCAATCTTTATCATCTTCTCTTAGGCCATCTTAATCTCATAGATTATAGCTTGCAAAATCAACAAAGGCGCATCTTTTATCCCAACTTCAATAAAGCAGAATTTAATGAGACCTGCCCACATGTTCACCCCTGCACAATCCTGCAATATACCCTTTTACTTCTCCTGCTACATTCAAACAATCACCTTCCTTGCAGCTTGTCCGTTTCAACCATTTACCAGGCACTTTCAACTTTTTCAGACCAATATATAAAACATCAATCATTATTTGAGTGTTATTCAAGACTTTTGGAACAACATAATATGAATTGACCCACTTCTCATACTTACATATATCCCTCCAACACAAAATTTCTCACAAAATAAAGAAAACTATAATCCTTCTTTTTTGTTCGGCCTCATTGATTGTATTTCCACAGGCCATCCATTTTCTAATTATATCTAAAACAAAGTTAAGAATATATTGAATTTGAAAAATTCTAGCCACAGTAGCCAAAATCTGATAAACTGTAGGATTCCCGCTGAATAAATGTTATGCATTCTCCCTTTTGTGATTGTTTTTACAACATTCACACATTGAAGCAATCTGGACACTTTTTTGATAATCACAGAATCCAAAGGAAGTACGTTATGAATTAACTTCCAACAATCTAATCCATTGTACCACCAGCAGAAAAATTTCTTTTGATTAGTTTTGTAGTAGATATCTTCCCATTTTACTACCCATCCAAACTGTTTTATCAGATTCATAACTCAAAATGATATTATCCAAAACCATTAAAGCTTCCTCAGGAACATGTTTAGACACAAAGGCCAAAATATTAGGATCTTCCTTCACCTGCTTAACAGTTAAATTTTTGTTTGACTCCTCAGGAGCATTTAAATCACACTGGAACGGAACCATTCACCATTCCAGAAGGAGCAGTCACCTTTTCCAACAATCACCAATTTATCAGCTTTTAAAACTATTACCCTTTTTCTGACCATATTCCATATATAGCTACCATCAATATTAAATTTATCTTTATATTTTCTTCTCATAAAATCTCCCATAAACCTTCATCACAAATATATTTCAGGGCTATTTTACATTCAAATTCAAAGATCAGATGTTTTACTTTTGTAATTCCCAAACCAGCATCAACTATGGATTTACAAATATTATCCCATCTTTTTCAATGACATCTTTTTTTCCATAAGAATTTCATCGGAAATTAGCAATGATAGCTCAATTCTTTTCATTATTATTTTAGGGACTGGAATAGTAACAACAGTATGAATCAATAATTCTTTAAATACTGATTTAATTAAACAAATTTTACCCCCAAAAGATAGCAATTTAGTTTTCTAGTTCATTATCCTCTTTTTAACTTTATATTCCAAATGTGCAAAGTACTTTATCTTTGATCTGCCCACAAATATAAGTACTTTTAGATAAAAGGATGGTAACATATCTTGCATAAAACTAGAAGCACCAAGGATTTTCTTTCTCTGAATCTCCTTCATTCTCTTAGAAAAATATTATTGTCTAGCTTATTCTTATTCACCAATTGACATGGAGCTTTACAAAAAATTTCCTACAGGTTTGCCAAATTCCTGACTGATTTCAGATTAGCATTTTAAAATAGGATCATGTCATTAGTAAATACCAAGTAACGTAGCCCAAAACATTTATGAGAACATGAATATTTATGGATAAGACCTTTACTGATTTGATATTTGAGATTTTTTGAAAAGATTTAAATACTCAGAATAAACAGGCTTGGAGATTGATGATCTCCTTCCTTTAAACCTCTGCGTGATTTAAACTGCCTATATTTCCCCCTAGTATACTAACTGAATACCAGTAATTACTCAAATTACTGAATATCAGATCAATGGATTTATATGAGAAACCATAACCAAACATGGATCTTATCAAAAACAGCCAGCTCACCCTATCATATGCTTTAGATAAATCCATATTTATTGCCACGTTACCTCCTCTAACCTTCATGCTTAAATCAAAAAACATTTCATGTGCCAATGAAATGTTTTCATGTATGCTTCTATTAATAACAAAGCCAGTCTGTTATGGGGAAATAATAGAAGTCAATAATATAGCCAATCATTTACCAAGATTTTTGACAAAACCTTGTGGTAGAAATTACTTAAACTAATTGGTCTAAGGTCAGTTAAGAATTTAGGATTAGTTGCTTTTGGAACTAAAAAAAATGCAGGTATTTGAACCCATTTTAGGAATATGCAAACCTTGAAAGAAGGCAATGACAAATTTCTCCATATCACCTTTAATAATACTCCAACAAGATTGTTCAAAGGTACCTGTAAAACCATCTAATCCTGGAGCACTTTTATCATTTAAGTTGAAAACTGCTTCACTTATTTCATCTTCATTTGGAATTTAAAGAAATCCTCATTCTATTATACAGAAGCAGATGGCATCATTTGATCAAATAGCTAGTGATCTTGTTGATCCTTACTTCATGAAAAAAACTTTTCAAAATACTTACTGGCTGCAAAACTAATTTTTTTGTTGTCAACAGTCTCCCTAGCATCCAATTGAATTTCCATCTTCTCCATACTTTTCCTTTTCTTCAACAGTGCATGAAAATAAGTTGAATTCCGATCACCATCAGTTGGCCATTTACACTTAGTTTGGTCTGCTAGCATCTTATATCTTCTATTTTCCCAGATATTGATTTCACTTTTAGCACGTTACAGTTTATCAAAATTCTTTTTGATCCCAGGTTAGTAACAACTGGTTTTCAATCTCCACCACAATCTTTTCCAATTTTTCAACTCTTTATAAACATTCCTAAACATTTCTTTATTCCACTTTATCAATTCACATTTAACTTTGTGCAACTTTATAGTAAAATTTGTCATTATGTTATTACTGACTTCACCCTCCCAAACCTTAGGTATCACACCTAAAAACAATATGGATGTTCAGTCCACATCCTCTGAGATATAAAGGTTGTCTTTCCTTTTTTTATTTTTTTTCCTCTGTCAGTGAAATCGGAGCATGATTTGAAGTTATTCTAGGATGACGATCAACTCTAAACTTCATCCCAGATTTCATAAACTCTTCATTGGCCAGAAATCTATACAGTCTCTTCTACAAACAGCTTAATCCTTTTTGGTTATTACACCATGTAAATATGTCACCATTAAACCCCGAATCACTCAGGTTATTTTTTGATGAAAACTCTACAAAATCATCCACACTTCCATCATCTTTCAATTTTCCTCCCTGCTTTTCCTTCCATTCACTCATCATATTAAAATCCCGTCCCAAAATCTGTGGATCTTGAATCATCTGTTTCATATTACTAATGTAATCCCACAAAATTCTCCTCTCATGTGTTAAACAAGAACCATAGACAGCAGTGAACCAAAATTTATTATTATCATTCATTTCAACTTGTAATATAACAAAATGAGAATTATAAAACTGAATACCAGCTTTAACACGTCTCCAAAAAATGGCAATATTGTGGTTCTCATCATATATATAAGATATCAGAGAAAACTATTCTCTTAACCATTTTTTCAATTGTAATATAATCAGATTTAGGTTCAAATTAAAAATGATGATTATTGTTGGCTTTATTTTTCTATCATTTAGAAATATAAGTGAATAAGTATACCTTCATTACAAGTCCCCCTTGCATTCCAAGATAAAATTGTCTCCATTTCACCTCACTTCTCATCTTTTCTTCTTACCAATTTTGACCTTGTAACAGGTCTAACCACATCATGTAAATTAGCTACCTCATCATGCCTTGTGTCACAGTTAGTCCAAATTGCTCAATCTCCAGTAAACGCCCTTTAATCCCAAAAATTGAAATAGAGATCTGGATTATTTAAATATTATGATCAGACATATCTTCATAATCTTGATTTTTATCTCCTTCTCCTATTTCAAAACTTCACCAATAGTTACTGACTGTTCTAGCTTTTGTAATTCACTCATAGAGTTAGTTTTTTCTAGAGCATTTTCCTTCCTCTTCATCCTTCTTTTTTGATCATTTTCTTCATCTATAATCATTATCTCATTGATAGCTTCTTGTTCCTTGAATATGTCATCTTTAGCATACTCTTTAATGTTAACTATACTCCCACAATTTCTTTCCTCCAATCCTTGTAGTACTTCAAATGAATTTTCAGCTTTAACCTCCTTTTTTCACCTTGAACTTTCTTCTTTTTATTTTTTAATTTCACTTCAACCCATTCAGACTTTCCTTTCTCAAAATCATTTACAGGATTTTTTTGCTTGACATCAACAATTGTTTTCTTCACTTTCATGCACACTTCTATAGAATGTCCATGCATTCTACATTTCACAAAAAATAAAACCCTTTCTTCATACCCAATTTCTTGCCAAAATGGCTTCCCATCACTACAATCTATCCATATCTCATTTGGTAATGATTCCATTAAGTCTACTTCCACACAAATTCTCATAAAAGTAGCATTTGTTCTCATTTTTATTACTCTACCCGCATTACAAAACCTTCCAATATGATTATCAATGCATTCTAGAAAGCTAATGTCATATAAATCTACTCTAAGGAATGGTAATCTGATCTATGTTGCCATCATCGAAGTTTCCTTCCTCAATTTAAAATTAGGCGTCCATCTAAACAACCTAAATGGAGAGGTACCAATGATATATGTTCTGCAAGTTATGGCTTCTAACACATCCTTAGCAGAGCTTAAATATATCAAAACATGCCCGACGTCCATCCCAGCAGCTGTAAAATTCCCCTCCAAGCTCCAATTAGTTCGAATATGTTGTTTAATCTCTTGAATTTTATGTTTATTTGCGAGCGCAAACTTCACCACCACTGCATGCTTCATTTGCTTATGAGCTGCCTTCATCTCCAAGGCTGAAAACATAATAGCCTGCTGATTATTCTTCTATTGAGAAGCAAGCTTAGAAAACTTTAATAGAGAAAACAATATCTCATCCCTAGCTTTTGTTACAGTAGCATACGACTTGATTTCCATTCACAATCGAGACTCCTTCTCCCCTTCTTTACTCGTGATACTTCATTTGACTGTAATACGCTTTGTTCACTGACATAAGAAACATATGATCCAATCCCCGGGCCAATTGTCGCCAATCTTGCCAAAGCAATTGCCGTCGATCTCACCAATATTTGAACCAGTTTATTTCCCGCCAAATTGCATTCTTATGCCTTCATTATTCCCTGATCTTAGAGTCCCTCCATTTACATATGATACTAACCTTATGAATAACTATTTGCTATCTAATTTAGGATTTCTTCTTGTGGTTCTACTATCTTAGTCTGTGTTTAAGTTATGCTAGTACTTCGAGGTTTATATTTGAATTATTGATAGTTATATATGGTGGATGATGAGAGTTGTATGCCGTAAACTTAAGTTTCATCTGTGTCTTATGATTACTTATTTGATTGTGAACTACTTTTTTCCACATATCAATTTTATTTTCTCTTTGTAGTTGATTTGATTGTCGAATCTGATACTACTTGAAATATTTTTATTTCCTAAATCTTGATAAAAGTGGAAAAAAATCGAGAGAAAAATAGCTGCTTATGTGATTGTCAATCAAATCTTATGAGAAGCATTATTTTTTCTGAAGTTGGTTCTCATTGTATGTGGTTTGGAAATGCATAATTGTTACAGTAAATACTACAACAAAGCCAAATACAATATGTTAGAGAAGATGGATTCTCAGAGTAAGTATTTGGAGAGTTTAGTAAACTATAGTGATAGAGTGTGTCTGGAACAACTGTAGATGAATCGAGGCGCATTCATGAATTTGTGTGCTATGTTGAGAGACCGTGCGACACTAACTGATTCTAATTATATGTTTAGGAGAAAGTATTATCATTTTTATACTTACTTGGACATCATACAAAAAATTGTGTTGTGGCTTAATTTGAAATGATCAGGTCATACAGTGAGCGTATACTTTGATGAAGTTCTTAATGTTGTTTTGAGACTTCAATCTCATCTATTGGTCAAATCAGAACCAATTTCACCAAACTATCGAGATGAGAGGTGGAAGATGTTTGTGGTACCAACCAAATACTTTTCAAAATAAGAATATTGTATTTTATAAATAAATAGAAAACTAACTTTTTGATGTAGGAATGTCTCAGTGCATTAGACGGAGCATATAGGGTCAATGTCCCTGAAGAAAATACAAAAAGATACGGATCACGAAAGGGGATATATCAATAAATGTTTAGGAGGTATTTGATTGGAATATAAATTTATGTTTGTGTTTCCTGGGTGGGAAGGGTCTGCCACTGATAGTAGAGTCCTTCGTGACACGATGACTAAAACTAATGTATTCGCATTTTCATAAGGTATAGATTCTGCAGAATCAAAATTAAATTAATTAGTTATATGTTTCTATTACTTAATTAAAATGTTTGGTTTGTTGTAACAAACATGTTAATAGTATTCGTGTGACCCTGGCTACACTAACAAGTCTGGATTTCTAGCTTCTTATAGCTGTTGACGTGACCACCTTGTAACTTGGGATGATATTGCATTAGAACCACAAATTAAGAATAATACTTTAATATGAAACATGCAAAGGCATGCGATATGATAGAAAGATATTTTGGTGTGTTAATAATTACATGGGAGATTTTAAGAGGCCCATCCAATTATAGTGTTAGAGTGCATAGTAGAAGAGGCCCATCCAATTGTGGTCATTCTTCATAATTTCATACGTAAACATATGAATCACGATCTATTTGAAGATGAATATGATAACTATGGAGAAGACACCGTTTCTCAGGAGCCAGACATGCATGAGGAAGAGCCTGAAATGATTACTATAATAGAAGCAACTGATGAATGGTAGGTATGGCTAGATAACTTGGCATAAATAATGTACAATGCTTGGATAAGGTAGTTTAATATATTTTTTTAATTTTTTGACAATACTTTTTAAGCGTTTGTTATCTGATTTGAGCATATATTGAACGTGATTATTTATGACAATAGTCATCCTATGTTTATAATTTATTATCTTTGTTATTATTATTTTTTAGTATGTCTCATTTAACTAATCCTTAAACCTATAATCTGTTTGAATTTTAGTTTTTTTTGAGAAATTAAATGATTTCACAAGATACCAAGAAGTAAAGAAGAACATGGATCCTTGTTGAAGAAGATGCACTACACTTGTCTGAAGGAATTAGAAAGAGCTATACATAAAAAGATGATGTCTCTAAGTTTGGTTACCTCAAGGATTTGGAGTTGAAAGATAAGATGAATTCAAAACTTCTGAGTTATGGTATTTTGCAAAATTCCCATATTGACTCAAAGTTTAAATTGTGAAAGAAACACTTCAATGTCATTTCCACATTGTTTATCTATTCTTGTGTAGGATGGGATGACACAACACAAACATTTATTGATGATGAGCAGACCTGGAAAGACATGATCATGATATTTAATAATACACATGTTTACTGAGACACCAATTGGTGTGGATCAAAAGCTAGAAGAAAAGAGAACTCTACTAATCATAAGGGTGATATTGATGATGATGCAAATTACGTGAACGATCACCTAACGAAGAAAGGAAAATAAGAGATAAGAAATGAAAAAAAAGAAAGAGGAGAAGTGACGGAGAATAAGAGTCTAACATGGAACATGTCGTTTAGCAAGTAGTGGAACAACTTTCTTAATAAACTAGTAAAAGTTTCAAAATAATGGCGATCAGTATTGGACCCTGATTATGATGTATTAAGAAAAGAGAGGAAGTGAATTCCAAAATTCAAGGTTTAGGTTTGGAAAAGATGGAGGAATTACGTGCAAGTACATTGATTTGCAATAACCAAAATTATTGTGATCTTTTTGCAAGTCTTTCTAAAGAAGAACGTGCAGAATGGGTGAGAATGTTACTGAATGGAGAGTTTTAACGATTATGTTTCATTTTGTTTTATTAATAAAATTTCTTCTGTTTTGTTATGCTTTATAAATGAGAACACTTTTGTTTCATATTTTTGTTGCAGATGCAAATAGTAAAACATTTGCTTTTATCAAGTAAAAATCATCTGAACAGCTCCTATTTTATTACAATATCTTTTAAAATACATATATAAATGATTATTCACATACATGAGATGAGAAGAAATGTAGTATGAATTTATTACACTCTTTAACAGACAAATTCAAAAGCACTCATTCGCACTCCTGCAATATTGTGATATCTTGCAGGATAACGAAAACATAAAAATATCTATAAACAGAAAAAAAATAGCAGCAACGCAGAAAAAATGCAGCACCAATGAACTGATCGTTGCAACATACTTCAGGAGCAATCGAGTTACAACAAGTTGCGTACGCGGCAGGAAAAGTCTATTTATGGTGTGAATGTAGCAGTCTCGAAAAATCAATTGTATTTATGAAATGAATTTTGTGTTCCAAATGTAGCAGCATAGCTTCAAGCAACTTCATAAACATTCTACTATTACTCAGCTCGTCCCAAGCGGTTTGAAATTAATAAAAAAAAGCATCATTGTTGAAGGTTGTTAGACACAGGATGGATATCTCACTATCAGAAATATGTGGTAAAACACTATTAGCTCACACTTCACTCAGAAAGAAGAGAAGAAATTATTATTGTGTTTTGATTGAGAATAAAACAACCCTATTTATACTATATATGAAAACTAAAAACAGAAAGTAACAATATTTTTGTTTATCCTACAAATATTGTATGTCTAACAAAAGAAAAACTAAATACCCTAAATCTTCCTAGAATGAGAGATTATCTCGAGTGAATATTCCAATAAATATTCAAGTGCATCTCTTGATAATATCCACGGAATATTCAACTTACTGGGCCACTCCGGAATTAAGCCCCACATACTCCCCCTAATCTTGGTGTGGTTAAAGATCACGAACTCCAAGAAGTTGTCACAGTGTTGTTAGCTTCACCACCGACAACGCCTTTGTCAGGATATCTGCTATCTGCTCCTCTGAACAAACAAACTCCACAACAATCTGTCCTCATTCGACACACTCACATATGAAATGGATTCTTGTGTTGATGTGCTTGCAGCGTCCGTGAAAGACAAGATTCTTCATTAAGGCAATGACAGATTTGCTGGCAACCAACAGCTTCACCGTTTCGAGCTCTTCTCAGTCAGCTCCCCTAACAAACTCTTAAGCCACATCGCTTGGCATTCTGCCGCTGTTGCTGCCATGAACTCAACATAGCACGACGATAATGCAACTGTCCTACTTATGCTAATTCCATAAGACCAAGATCTCGTTGTTGTAGAACGCCATACCTCCCATGCTCTTTCTATCATCCATGTTGTCAGCTAGGTCACAATCAGAATATCTAGTGCATCGTCCCTTCAGATTTCTCAGAATATGCTTGACCGCCTTTTGATGCATCATGGTCTATCTTTCCATAAATCATCTCACCACCCCGACAACATATGAGAAATTTGGCCTAGTATGTAGGAGATACCTGAGAGCCAATCACACAATGATATTCAGTAGTGTCAATGGGTTCTCCAACAACATCCTTGTGCAGCTACGTCTTCGACTCTATGGAGATCTTGACTTGGTTGCATTTAGCAATGCCAAATTGAACTAGCACCTTCTTGGCATATGTAGTCTGCTTGATGGTGATGCCTTCTTGCTGCTCCACCTCATTTCCGAGATAGTAGGTAAGTAATCCCAGATCACTCAACTCGAACTCCGTCATCATCTGCTACTTGAACTCCTTAATCATTGTTGGATTAGCGCCAGTAAAAATGAGATCATTGCATAGACGCCAACAAGGATTCCAGCTCAGTTCCTTCCTCTTTTGTACACTTCTTGCTCTTGCATACATCTTGTAAAGTTAAGCTACTTCATGCTTTAATAAAGATGCGTGTTCCAAGCTCGATGTGCTTGTCGGAGCCCATAAAGTGCTTTGCTGAGTTTGAGAATCATATGCTCCATGTCCTTCACCATGAATCCTTCCAGTTGTGCTACATTCACCTCTTGCTTGAGCTCGCCATTGAGGAATGCTGATTTAACATCAAGATGATGAACTTTCCAGCTACGATTTGCTTCAAAGGCGAGGATCATCCACATGATATCAAGCTTCGCCACTGGTGTAAACACCTCTTTAAAGTCAACACATTGCCTTTGGACATAGCCTTTAGCTACTAATCTCACCTTGTGCTTTGTTACTTCTTCATTAGAGTCTTTCTTCAGCTTGTACACCCATTTAAGCTCAATATATTTGTGGCCGGTCAGCAACGTTGTCAGGGTCCATGTTGAGTTCTCCTCAGGGATGGATGACCTGCAGCCTCATGAAAGTAGGTTGGCTCCTCCATCTCAGCGAGCATTGCCTCATCCTCCAAGTCATCATAGTTTAGCTCCACCCTCAACGTGTCTCGCATTACGTTGTCGATGTGTTTGTATCGAACTAGCCCCTCATTGGTGTCGTCACGGCCAAATGCCGATTGCAATGCGGTGGTGGTATGTGTATCAACATGTTTAGTCGTTGGTGTTGTAGATGTTGTTGCATGAGTTACCGCTCCTTCTCTCGTATTTGGACTCTCTAATGTCGCAAGAATATTTGATGGAACTAGTGCAATGTCCTACTCTAGCGGTGTCTTGGACAATGACTTACCTGCAGATCTCCTGGAAGATGGCATTGAGGCGCCTCCCGGTAGCTCGTTGTCGTCGATTATGAAGTCTGTGGGTTCATCACCGTTTCTGCTTTCATACCATGTCCACTCCATATTCTCCTCGAATATCATGTCGTGACTTACAGCCAATGGTCAAACAGCCAATGTGCCTTTCCGCCATCCTCGACGTCGAGAAGTACACCATATGTTGGCTCCAATCGTCGAGCTTCTTCGAATGTGGAGCTGACATCTTAGCATGCGCTGTGCACCCAAACACATGAAGATGTCCTAAGTGTGGCTTCCTTCCATCCTAAGCCTTAAATGGAGTGCGCTCCCCCATTGATTTCGTCAACATGAAGTAGCTCAAGGGGCTTTTGAGCTCGATATTGTGCCATCACCGGGAATGGGTTCCTCACCTGCTTTGTAACTAAACACACATGACACATCTGGTTAGGATGTCTGATTGGCGGCATCCCACCACCATCTCCTTATCAACTAATAGCTTCACTGCTTTGAAATTAATGTGGACTCGGCGTGCGTGTCATAAAATGTTGAATACTCGAGATTCGCTAGCATATAAATCGAGCTTGCCAACTCCAGCTGAATGCAATAGGGCTGATATGGGGGGAGCCTTACCTTCATGATTAGACAAATAGAATCTTTGTGGAACACCTCTAACTCGTCATCATCCAGGATCACCTTATTCGCAGACTCGATTAGTTGGCCTAGGCTCACAATGTTGTTGCAAAGTGTCAGGCTGTAGTCACTTTCTTCAAGCAGCCACTAATCTGCATTCTCGCAGGTAAAGAGAATCGAGCCCTTCCTCAAGATTTCCACATGGATCCGTCACCAAATCTGACATCGCCAATGATGCCTTCATCAAGTTCATGGAATTTCATCTTGTCGCCGATCATGCGGTTGCTGGCCCTATTATCGAGGTACCACCTCTTCATTTATGTTGTGACTTCACTCTCCACAAGATGCAGTTCCGGCCACACCTTTTCTTCATTGAGGTAAACGGTGCTCTGCTTTTTGTTGCTTTGATGCTACTTACTCTAAAACAGTGAGCATTAAAGCTGGCTCGGAGTCAACAGCCCGTGTGAAATGTGCCTCCTTCGTCTTCGTTGGTGCCTTGCACTTATTTATACAGTGTCCCATCTGATTACAATTGTAACACCAGATGTTACTCTTATCATGGTCTCCACCTCATGAGCCATCCTTCTCAGCGTATTGCCACGTCCACCTCGACCTCGGCCTCTGCCACGAACACGACCACCCTGGCCTCCGCCGCCATTCTCTGGTGACTTGCTTCGACCCGAGGAGTTACACCTTCCTTCTTTTTTTGTGCCTCTTACTAGACCTGAGTGAGTAGGAGCTGACAATCGCAAATGGTACCACCCGCCGTTCGCTGCGTGTGCTCCTCATACGCCTTCAATCAACCTACTGCTTCTTCAAAGGGCATAGTCTTGAGGTTGTAGAATTGATCGATGCCTGCGATTACATTCACCAAGCGATCTGGCAAAGTATCAAACAATTTATTCGCTAAAACAATATCATCTGAATTTCTAACTACTTGACAAACATGCCGGTGACCTTGCCGGCTTACTGGTCGAGGGTCTCCCCCTCTTTCATGCACAGAGCGTCGAAGTCGCTTTTCAACATCTGCATTCATGCTTTCTTAACGCGATCTGTGCCGATGAACCTCGTCTTGAGGCAATTTCAGACCTTATTCGCCGTCTTCTTATTCGCCACTTGCATGAGGAGATTCTTCGGAAGAGCTTGAAAAAGATGCGATCTTGCTTTCTTGTTCTTCTTCGTGTCGACGGCCTCATCTTCGCTGGCTTGATTGCCTCCCAGACGTCTTGATATTCCATCATTACTTACTAGGTAAAATATTATACACCTTGATATTTGTGTATATCTTACAAATATTGTATCTCTAGAAAAAATAAACTAAATATCCTAAATCTTCCTAGAATGAGAGATTATCTCCATTGAATATTGTTATGAATATTTAAGTGCATCTCCTGAGAATATTCATGAAATATTCAATTTATTGGGCCACTCCAGGATTAAACCTTATAGAGGTTTACACAAATTCATTATTATGATTTCTTGATACATGCACCGAAGGATCATACTACACTTTGAAAATGTATCTTGCCTTCCTTTTAAGAGATTTTTAAGTGGCTTAGTGTTCATTTTATTTTGAAGTATTCTTGAGCTTTACAAAAATGTATCCCAGACGATCATTTGCGAATAGGTTTCCTGACAAGAAATTCTTGGATTGAGATGACAAATGATAAACAACAACTCACCACAATACTCGTCCATTCACTTTTTTTTCCATTTCCTAACTTATGCGGCGTGCATGTTTCGGATGTAGGCTCACTGTAATGGCATGAACAAAAAAAGAAAAAAGAAATTGCACTCAGCGGTTTATTTCAGTCAGTAGAAAAGATAAAGATCCTTTGAATATGTGTAGCAGGGCTATCTGCTGACCTTCTGATGGCAGACCAACGCAACAAGACCAGATACGAAACCATGATTTCTGACTACAAGAGTCCTCGATTTACCTGCACATAGCTTTTGAATCACACATTGTTGCAAGTGCAGCACAGCTCTAGAAATATATCACCAACATATCATCTCTAAAATATACCTTTTAATGTAAGAATGTAACCATCATGAGATTCATGACGACAAGAGTGCTCACGAGACCTTTAATGCATAAAGTGGGTATATCACTGAGATTTCACATATAGAAGCACCGTGAAAGAATGTCAATCCTAATCAGGTGGGCGAGAATGTAAGGGAACATGAGAGCAGAGCGAGCAACGTGTACCCGTAGATCTAGTTTGGGTGGAGCATGGAGTTGCACTCACATGCTATTTTGTGCTACTGTCTGTTTTTTCGTTCGGGTGCATTATAAGTGATTTCTTAAATACAAATAATTAGTAGTTTGTTGTTTTAGAAAAAATTGTATTAACATTGATATTTTTAAAAGGTGTCATTGGACTATGTCCGTCAACTTCTCGAAGGAGTCTACAGTCCACTACCTGGACTTTATGAAATGCAAGACTGTCCCCTTGTGAAATTTGTAGATGAGTAAGTTCATATAATAATTGATTTTTTAATTTAATAGTATTTTTTCAATAATAACTAGCAACTCACATCGCTATTTGTGTAATATGTTTAGTGGTCTTCAACGATGGTGTTAGTGGAGTAACTAGAATTTTTATTTTGGAGTACCAAAAATTTGTTTAAGCTAAATAGGGGTACAAAAATAAAAAATATAATATTTTGAAGCTTAAGAGATATAAATTTATTTTAAGCTGAATGGGGGTATAAAAATAAGAAATTTAATATTTTAAGCTTAATTGAGGTATACAAAAGTAATGTATATTATTTTTACACTAAATTAGGAGTTGTTTGGTCTGGACTTGGGTGGACAGCTATCCCCTCTGTCCACCCTGTGGAACCGCCATTGGATGACGTGCATACGGTGCGTCGGTATCATGGGTGACAGTGACGATAAATTTTCAATCTAAACACAAAAGTAGAATATAATTTATCATAGTTTTCTGCTCGCACTGACAATATGACTTTTTAATAGTGTTTGCGATAGCCTATAAAATCGACGGTGTGTGAATATTATGTGTGCACGAACATGCATTGCGTTCTTTGAGATTTATCTCCCTGGCTTGATAATTACGATTCAGCCTTAAGGAGGTAAAATTTACTTATTTCACTATTTTATTGTTATATAGTTAATTATTTTTCTTTAACTCTTTTTTAATGATTTGTAATTTAGTTGGAGTACTTCAGCTGCGTGCATCGAATGATTATAGCTGGCTAATTTATGTTGCTGCATTTAATGTTTTATTTGATATTTTTTCTGATATATTGATACGTATATATATGACGTATTTTTTTAATTTCAATATATTTTTTATTTTTTTGTTATTTAAAGTAAATTGTAATTGAAAATATAAATAAGATAATTAATTTCCTGATTTCATTTTGTAAATAATTTTTAATTATATAAATAAAATAGATTTAAAAAATCAGCAAATTAAAAAAAAAAATGTCACCATGATTCGTTCAATAAAGCGTGGTAATAGGTTTTGAAACTATTACCCACGATTGGTTCAATTAAGCGTGGTAATTGATTCAAAACCTATTATCACACTTTGTACTTCATTATATTGCACGGTCGTTATAATCACGTTTCAGAAACGCGATAATTGACCATAAATAAACGTGGTTAAAAGTTTTAATCCGTAGTAGTGTGACTTTGAGGGCGAAGAGTGAATCTTATCAATTTCCACATTGAGTGTGTGAATCTCTTATAAGTTGGTGGAGTGCGTGCGTAACAAACGAAATAAATAATATACAAATATTTATATTTTAAAATAACTGTATTTTTTTTCCAGACAAAGTAAAGGGGTGAAAGAAAATGAAGAGAAAAATTTAGTTTGTTTTCGGTGGTTTATCATGGGAAGTAAAAATTACAAAAAAACTGATGCATAATTTTTCTCTCATTTTTACATAAAAATCATTCATTATCCGTTCTACTTTCTTTCCATCAAAATTTTTAAAGATCCCAACAATTTAGTTATTTTGAATCATCCTTAATGAACAGGTAAATAGCACAAGTAAATACCTGTTAAAAATAAAAAAAAAAAACAAACTAGAATCTCGTAAATTCGACTAACTCTAAATTCAATCTTGCAAAGGCATAATCATATTGAATTTTGGTGCTTTTTTAAATAACCAAATGATAAATTTTTGAAATGAGATCATTGAACACTTGGTGATGCACACGATCGACCACCTTGTTCAAACCGCCGTATAGCTAATAAAGTGATGATTACAAACGTTTGTCAAACCCACCACAAAACCAGCTCAACCCTAAAAATTCTCATGGCCTACATGCTACTCCTCGTCCGGACCACACGAAAAGACCTGACAGAAAATAGTCGATTTCTAAGCAATTCCACTATAAAAGCTATCTCCATCAACCTCCATCAAAACCAGGCAAGCAGCGTGTACGTACGTCTCTTTCTCTCGTAACAAAAGAATAAAGCGAGTTTACGTCAAAAATAAATCTCGCTTATAAATCACAAAAAGACCACCTCTCTCTTCTCTTTTCAGATATTCATACATCTCATAGCATGGACATGAGGAAGGTTGCATGCGCTGCCCTCGTGGCTGCGGCCTCCATGACCGCCGTCCTGGCCGTTGAGGCACCTGCCGCTGCTCCCGGTCCTTCCAGCGACGCCTCCGTCTCCGTCCCCGCCATTGGCTCATTGGTCGGAGCTGCTGTCGCTTCTCTATTCGCTTTCTACCGGCACTGAGAAGGATTAAGAGTTGGAAGAATAAAACAAAAATATAATAAAAATGTAACAATTGTGGACTTGTGGGTCAATTTGTAATAAATAGAAGAAATTTACTTTCGTAGCTGACTTCTCCAAATGTGTATAATTGCTCACAATGGTGATAAATGGAAGCTACCGTGACAAATTAAAAATAAACCAGAATTTATCAGCACTCAGTTTTCTGTTTCACTCCTAATCGTGTAACGGAGGATGTACGAATCACTAAAATAAATCTTAAATAAATCTTATAATAATTCAGTTAACTCAAATTAAATGATTAAAGGATGTAGAGGATTCAACTGAACAAAAGTTTGATTAGAACTCAGTTCAGGCGTTAGTGCATGAGCAGCAACTAGAGAATCAAATGAGTTTTCTGACGAATTATTAATCATTTGAATAAGCAACAATATGAGAAAATCTACTCACATATATGTAGTATGAAATGTCTTCTATGGTTTTCTGAAGATATTTGCGCAGAATTTGATCAAAATCAACAAGAAATCAGTCACAATAGTTATAGACTTTAGTGACTGACTTGTGTACAACACGTTAGAGAAAATCAGATTCCGGCAATGATCAATCTCCATGTTACTCTGATACCATGTTAAAATCTTTAGAAGCCATTGACAAACTTAAATTCAAACTTTATTCACTTATAATTGAATTTCTAAAGAATGAAATGATGAGGGTTTATATAAGAGAGAAGAAGCTTACCCAGAGAAAGAATACAGTTGCTGTTAACTATAATAGCCATTCAAACAAACATGACGATGTCTGGTGCTTGAGGTTGTGCTCTCCAAAATGATTGTGCTCCTCTCGAATTCAAATGCAGTTGCACGCTCTCTCAGATGACAATACCTTCACCCAGTGGCGGTTCATCTGTCCACCCAAGTCTAGACCAAACTGTTCGTATTATAGTGTAAAAATAATATATTTTTAATTTTTATATCCCAATTAAGTATAAGAATATTATATTTCTTACTTTTCTATCCCAATCACATTGAAAAAAATTTGTACCCCAATGAAGCTAAAAAATATTATATTTATTATTTTTGTACCAAAAAAAAAATTTCTAATTTCGCTACTGCCTTCACCTACATGTCTAAAAAGACACTCTGATCGAATGTCTTAAAAAGATCAAAGAATTAATGGAGACTGAGTGGGCGGACTAGCTCAACGTGCACAGTTCTAAATGAGACTAAGATTTGGCATCAGATACTTATCTTAGCCCCGTTTAGTAGTGTGTATTAGTAATTGAATAACATAAACAATACCAATTAAAGATGTTTGATTCACTATCCGTATAAGTATTAATAATACGTATCATAAATTTTACTCTTTAAAATTCGTATTAACAATCTCTTTCAATTAGGTTGGGTGATATATACACTCACATTCCATAAGGGCTACCAAACATAACCTTATAAATGGTATTGTCGAATGTCATAACCAGACTTCAGTGGAAATTGTAGAGTGCTTGCTTGAGAGCATGATGGTTCTTGCTTAGTTTTGAAGCAAAACGGTGAGTACTGCAGTGTACACCAAAAATACAACTTGATGGTTGAACACCATACGAAACATGGTACACACGTTATTTTTGTACATTCATGTACATGGTACCCGTCAAGATGGTTGAAAACAATGTAAAAAAGTTGGCGCACCAGTTCACAGCCATGGTCTTTCTTTGTCATCTACGAACCAAAGTTGAAGGGGTACAAGGTATACAAGATGATGATCTAGAAGCTCTGTGTCAATTGAGATGTTGTGTTTGAAGAAAATAACTTGTGGGACTGGAATGATGGCATTGATA